>CM038676.1:422938699-423083404 GCA_021605205.1 Aegilops longissima
GTTGCGGGTGCCCAAAGATGAACGAGGGCATTAAGAATGCAACTCGGTATCTCGACCATTTGAGGCGATTGGATGAAGATCCCGTCTCTAACCCTTCTTCTTCCTTGTCTCAATTCTTCCATTAAAAACCCCTTGCAGACGCCCGTGGACCCGGCCCCACCGCTGTTTCCCCCCCCCACCCCCACCGCTCAGTTTTTCTTGTTCGGGACCCCAACCCCCCTTGGATACAAAGAACTCCCACTCAAAAATCGGACCCAATTTTGAAATTTAGTCTCTGTGATTTAACTAGTGTGGAATATAAAGGGAAAACCATAAGCATTGGGAGTATAGTGTTGGCGTGCCATGGCGGATCGGGTGCAAACGGACAAAGGCAACCCAACCAAGACAAAAATCGATAAGCGGTGGCGATCTATTTTCTTCTGCGATAAATAAGTTGACGAATCTGAAAAGACCGCCTGTGCGGCCGTTCTTGCTGTCTGAAATTTGGTCTTTGGGTGCGATTTCGGGTGGAAGCAGATCTAGGAGGGTAAGCGGTGGCGGTAGGGTGGTGGGCGAATTTAGGGCGGCCACAAGGTTGGACGGCGGGGGATGAAGCGAAGGGGGGATGCAAGGATCCGGTCGAAGGCGTGGATGAAATCGATCTCTTGTAATGGGGCCCGTCGAGGTATCGGCTCGGCATGGTGGAGGAGGCGGTGGATGGGGTGGCGGACGGGGACGGAGGGGGTGGGGTGGAAGGTGTTTTGGCCCCCGAATCGAATGGGGAAAGGGAGGTAGAGAGGAAGGGGGCATGTATTCGGCGCTTGTCTCAAATCAAGAAATTTACAAACTTAGCCCCGTTTCAAATTTCTACTACATCCAACAACTTAGTCGGTTGGGGATAGGGCGGTAATCTCCATACAGAATATTTGCGGAGTTTGTTTTGCCCCCGTGTATGAATATGAATCGGGAGGAGTCGATTTGGGAGGGCACACCGTGTTTTAGCGCCCAGTGTATGAATCGGGTGAGGGCGTCGTCCGTTTGGGTGAAATTACAAACCTACCCTATTGAAACCTATAGAAATCCAGAATAGGCTTTGCGTGGCGGGATGGCGTAGTGATTTCCATCTTGATTTTGGTTTGAGGGGTTCTGCGACTTTCCCTTCTTCAAATTTTGCAAACGTTTAGTGCCAACTCAATCGAATCCGTTTGTATTCTACTATTTTTTTTAGGGGATCCATTTTCAATTGGAATTACATTCTATATACATCAATTTTTTATATACTTTCAAAAGCACAACAAAGAATTCTGCTCCTTTATTGTATAATATGATTTACAAATAAACCGATCTGAAATCTTAAGGTTGAATTGAATTTTTTAACAAATTATGTTCTACTAAAATGTATGGATCAATAATATCTACATATTAAATAACATAGATGCGTGAATTCATATGAGTATGCATGTTTGATAGATCAATTTTGGTTGGTATGGATTACATGTATCATCATCTAATTCAAATATTTGAATCCCTTTTTTGTTCCTCCTTTCCCATCTCTCTTGCATGCTCCTTGGTAGCTATCACTCTCTTTTCTCCAGCTCACCCTCGCTCACTTCATGTTTCTCCTATCCTAAACATGGTTCTCGGCGTCCCTTGAAGTGTCACCTCTCCCTATCATTATACATTACGGTTTCATTATCTCTCCGTCTCTCTTTCTGGTATCCTCGGACCTAAGCTTTCTTTTCACCGCCACACACAGTCTCCCTCGTCTTTCCTTTGTCTTTCTCTCTATGGTTCTCCACACCCTATATGTCTCTACATATGACTCATACCACTAAAATTACTCTCTCTCTCTCTCCGTAGACACAACATTTGCGGTCTCCTTTAAATCTCCATCCCAGGACATTATTCATTTGTTTACCGATGACAACCCGACTACCTCCTCTCTCTCTCTCCGACACACACACAACCCTGCTTCCCTCCCCTTCCCGACTACCGTTTCTCTCTCTCACACACAAAACTCTGCTTCCGACTTATTCTCTCACAAACATTTATCTGCTAGCCTCTAGATGGTTTATACACCCTTTTCGTGCTTCCACCATCGCATACATTCTCTCTCCGCTCCTTGTATCTATGTAGCTTTTCTTCCTTCTTGAGACCGCCCTCTCGATCGTGCACACACATATCGCCTCATTTTAAGGATACCTTTTTACACTTGTGTCTTTGTCACACATGCACTCCGTCCTCCTCCTCTCCCTCTCTCTCACACACATGGGCTTTTTGCAACAACTAGCAAGATGCCCATCGTTACCTGAAATCAAGATGCATTTGTATGAGTAGTTTATCTTGTGGGGAAAGGGATGAGCGAGGAAGGCCTTATTGCAAATGTGGAGAGGGTGTGGGTATCTTTTACAAAATTGCCATAGTTTCCTTCCTATCCTAGATATAGATCGGAGACCTATATTGGGATGGCAGGCACCGATCATCACCGACAATGCTTTTTAAGTAGGGATAAAAAATAGAGTTGGTGATGATGGTGGCCTCCATCTGAAGTTCCGATTTATCCGGATAAAGGAAAAATCAATTACTCTTCACCACATTTGCGATAAGGCCTTCCCTCGTTCATCCTTTTCCCCAAAGATCTTGATGTTCCGTCAGCCGGGAATCTTTAAATAAGTAGAAATTAGAATATACCACTTCTGAATCTTGAAACCAACAACATTCCTCCTTATCTCATCAAAACCGCCAAAGTGAAACATAACATATTTTTAGTGATATCGTATTTCAAAACTAGACTTTTTTCTATCAAATCGGTGAATATGTATTAATCTACTTTGATCATGTAGCGCATTGGCACATTGCTAGTAGTTATTATAATTTTTGGACACAGGACAAGCGGTGGAGTACATATAGAAGAAGAAGGGCCCTTGCGTCGGCCTCTGCTGTCTCGCACAATGAGTGTTACGTAAAGCGGCGTTAACAAATAAACCCTAAAACCCTAGGGCGCGATTGCTGCATTCATGGTCGTGCGTGGTGGAGCACCTTTGTAGGGAGTTGATGGTGGGACCACGGTGAGCGACTTGGGCGGTGGCTACTTGATTGCCACGGTCAGTAGCCATGTTTAAAATATCATTTTTTAAGCGGGGTTAAGTTTGATTTTCAATGGCTTGTTATAAGTAGTAAGTAGTTTTTAGAAGATTGGTATGGGCAAAATGGAATTCATAGTACTACATACCTCCTTTGTATGGGTTATGGTTGTTGTATGGGTTTATGTTGCGAGATGTTGAACCTAATAGTTCTAGGGCAAATACTATGGTTTAGATTTAGATGCTGGTTTTCAGTAATGGAAGGAAACCCTTCTTTGATTAAAAAACTACTACCTCCATTCGGTTTACTAGTCCCCATCGTACTTTGGGTCAAAGTTTGTCCCAAATTTTACTTGTAAAATGTGAATGGAAAGCAGATTTTGTTATACCCAAACAAAAAAGGATGGAGGGGTGATTGCTCGACCAGAGCGACCTCTCATAGGGAGGCATTGAACCGCGCCAGCCAAAGGGCCGCTTTTCGCTGCGAGGCCGGTGAACGCCTCCGCCGCGTGCAACCAGCTTAAACTACCCCTGCCTTCATTGAATCCAGGCGTGTCGCACATCCTTCAGAGCCGGGGCATTTTAGAAAAAACATGACTAAAATATACTCAATTAATTTCGCATGGTCTTGACTTGTTGTGCTGCCTTGGTAGCGAGGAACTAGTAGAGGTTTTCTTTATTTATAACTCTCCTCCATTTTTGGCTTTGAAGTGAATCATGGTTGTGGACATTATGTATGAATGTGCGGATATCTATGAACATGAGTTTGATGTGGAAGTTGAACTTGGAATGTCGGGCTTTGGCGTGAACTATACCATGTCAATGCTTAAATCATTATTGTTTGGAAAGTAATTGCTGTTATTACATGACCCAAAAAAACATTTTGTGCCACATCGGTAGATGCAGGACATCTAGAGGCATCTTGTTGGATAAACATTTGAACCTAGCTATTATGAAGGAAATTTTGTATTGACAACAATTTTAGATAGCAGGAGGCGCCTAGCCGCTCTTGCCTCTGCTAGCTTATTTCAGCTTCTTCCTCTCTTCTTTGGCTTGGGTGAAGAGCATCGATTGCTCTTTTAAGCTTCTTGAGAACTCAGCTACATTCTCAAGGGCTGCTGCGCTTTCTTTCAGCCTTTACTAATGCCACGAGACACGAACAAGGGCGACTCCACGGCTTGTGTAATCCAGCATCATCGAATTTGCACCTTGTGTCTAATCCAGCATCATTAGGGCGGCACCTTGTGTGTAATCCAGCCTCATTTGGAAACATGATCTCGAGGTTGACCATACTTCCCTCCTCGCAAGAACTGCATCGACATGAAGTTACTTCTTTTTAGATCAATACTCGAAGAAACCTAGATCCATTTAGTAGAAGCCGGATAAAGGAACTCGGAGAGTGAATTCAAAGGAAAAAAATATAAAAACAGACTACAAGGTGAGAACACCCTTCCTACATCAAGTTAAAAGCGAAAGCATTAGGGGATTAAGACTCTTCTTATTACATCAAAGAACACCACGCTTAAGAAAGCGAAACTACAACATATACACCGAAGAACACGAGGCTAAGAAATAATTGAAAGGGTGTTACTTACCAAGCTCGTTTTGGGTTGATTGCAGCTCCTCTTTAAACTTCCGCTCCTTGAAGATGTCGAATATCCGTGTTTGGTCTTCATTGCTCCTCTGCATGTTCCACTCATGGTTTTAAAATCTCAACATGGCAAGAAAAATACTACTAGTAATACTCGCGCATCTTGTGGGCAACATTAAAGCACTAAATCTGCTGTTAGAGCATCTCAATAGAATTGCAATGTGGCGCTTTAAAAAAGCGTTCTGATGATAGATAAGTAGATACTAAGAGTAGAGGATAGTTCTCGCATAGATAGATAAAAAAGATAATTCAACTTCTCCTCGTCGTCCGACTCATCCTCGGTGATGTCCTCCTCCGACGTTTGACTTTAGGCGTGAAGATACCGATCATCGTCGGATTCCCAGGGCGACGCTGCTCCTAGCCTCATGTTGAATTGAGCATCCACTTTTCGCCTACGCTTGTCCTCGCGATAGGGGCTCGCTCCGCCTCCTCTTATCCCTCTCCGCCCTCCTTGCGCGTAGAACTCGGGCCGTGATGATGTCCTGCGGAAGTGTTGGCGCCAAGCGATGGCTTCTCGTCCATCTCGGGATGCCGAGGCGGTGCTCCGCCTCCGGTTGTCGCGGCGATCCTCGTCGGTGCTAAGCGCGGCGAAGCCGAGCTCCTGCGCCCGCTCCGCGTCGGCACGTTAGGAAGTTCAATGTTCTATGAGGCCGCCGAATGCACGGCGGCCTCGTTAGTGGTGTCGAAATTGCCGAGGCGGCGCATCCCGAAACGGATCTCGGCGGGCCGCCGGAGCTAGCGACCGCGTATCCCCAAGTTTCCAGCCGGCGACATGGTGGCCGGCGAGCAAAAAGGGGGAAAGGCGGTGGCGAGCCTGAGCGGTGGCAAAACCGAAGGCGGTGGGAGGGTGTTGGATTTTATAAGCGCGGGCGCGGCGCCAAAACTAGCATGCGGCCGCTTTTTCAGCGCCGATCCTTTCAGCGTCTCTGCTATCTCTACTCTCTTCTCTCGGTTATATTTATTTATATATTATATTTAATATTTATCTCTACTTCCTTTTTGTCTACTTTTTCTCTATACTTTTTTTCTTGCAATATAGGCCGTCCGATTTATATCGGCGGATAGGAAGGAAAAAATGGGAATTTCAGAAAGATACCCATACCTCTCGGTTGCAAATAAGGCCTTCCCTCGTTCATCCTTTTCTCCCACAAGATAAACTACTCATACAAATGCATCTTGATCGTGCAGCATGGGCATCTTGCTAGTTCTAAAACTTTTCCATCATTTGCCACACTACATGTTGCGATGAAAAACCTACCAAGCAGTAGCGATAAAGGGCGGCACAATTACCAGCTGATATTCTGTTGGACAATGGGCTATAACCAATTACTTTTACGAACAATAGCACCAAGAAAATTGAAGGTAGGTATGAACAAAATGGAAGCACATGTCTTGCTAAGTGATTCAATACACATTACCAATCGAGCGAGGAGAAGCGATGGTCGCGGCCTCTGTGAGTCATGGTCGACGAATCGATTCATTGTCCGCGGTTGTACTTGCGCTTAGGCGTCGGCTTCGAAGCAGATCCTTGACCGTGGAAGGCGATGCGGGAAGAGGCTCCGTCTCGACGACGACGGTGGACCGGCTCTGTCGCGTATGAGGTGGTCGATGAGGCGAGATCTTTCGGTGGGCGAGTGCACCGATGTAAAGGGAGGAGCATGAAGGCGTGGTGCCGTGGAGAAGTCTATTTTGCGGTGGGGATAGAAAATGGGAGTATTCAGGTGTACTACTCACGGGTGCGGTGGGGTTGGCTGGGTAGGTTGAACAGAATTCTGAAAACAGCCCCCTACCAAGTGTCATCTGTAGGCCTATTCAAAGCTATGATGGTAACTTCCTTGCTCGAATCAGGGTGGGAGAATTTTCCATGACCTCAAAATTTGTGACATTGGACTCCCGTGTGGCGTGTTGAGTGATTCGGCTAAGCAACTAGCGAGTAGTAGTAGTAAACTCTGCATATTAGGTTTGTGCAGTCAAACTTCCTAAGTTTGACCAAGTTTTTATAAAAAGTATAAACATTTACCATAACAAATATGTATGATGGAAGTACATTCAATAATGAATCTAATGGTATTTATTGTTATATAGTTAATATTTTTGTTATAAACTTTACGAGTTTACAAAACTTGACTTTGACCAATGCTATCTGCGGACTTAAATAAAAGCGGAGGAGTACATTTGTTTTCTTATTTTGTAGTGAACTAATCATTTGTTTAAATTGTGAAATAAATATATTAGGCTATTGACTTGAATGTAATGGTCTATACAATTCAATAGTTACAATCATTGTCGAATCCCAAGATGTATACAAGGTCTATAGTACTTCACAACATGCTCAAACTCACATAATCCGGTCAAATGAGAATCTAAATGCATTTCATAGTTATTACTTTGTAGGATGCAACAAAACAACCAAAACTCTACATCAGCCATTATAGAAGCAACATTTTGACATATCCCATTGTGTGAATGAAACATGCGAGAAGCTTTTGAAGATGGAGAGATAGAGGCGGAAAGATTGTATGTATGTGGGCGAGAGGTAGGAGACAAACCTAACGAGGCAGAGAGAGAGAGAGAAGTTGAGTGAGTGAGAAGATGGAGACATGTAATATCGTGAGATGCGTGTGCATCCAGTTTTATACGTGGAAGGAGAAGAGACAACATGTTTGATGAGAGCTGGAAAAACATGGACGAGAGGAAGGGATCTCATGGGTTGAGGATTGACAATTTTTGTGAGGAGAGAGGATTGGTAATTTTGTGCAAGAGAGAGAGAGAGAGAGGAGGGTGGAGGAGGAGTCAGTCAGCATCATCACCTGCTTCAAATGACCCGCATTCTCTCTAGCGGTGTGGTGGCCGTCTTGATCTGCTCGATGCCCTCTTTGAAGATTGAGGTGTTGTGCATGTTGGGGTGCAAAGAAGCACAAGCGAGAGTGGTCGCCGTATAACCTTGGATGGGGATGAATTGTGTGCTCGGGGGAGTGTGTGTGTGTTGTGTTGCGTGTGTGTGTGTGTGTGTGTGTGTGTGTGTGTGTGTGTGTGTCAGAGATTTGTGAAAACAAACCTAAGGAGAGAAATGGGTATTCACGAAGAGATTGTGCGGGCCTTGAGGTGGGCGGGGGCGAGTGAGGGTGTCAAAATGTCGCGTTGATGCATGTGTTGCATGCGATCGTCACGAGAATGACGAATCGAGAGAGATGGTTGTTGTGTTCTGGATCTCTCTCTCTCTCTCTCTCTCTCTCTCTCTCTCTCTCACACACACACACAAGTAAACTAGAAGACCGTTCTCTCATGTATACACAGCGTATCGGCATCTGTCTATGTCTCACTCATGCATGATCATTTGCACATTCACACCTCTCTATATCATCACCCACACGCATCTCCACATTGCCCTTCATACAACACACATATGGACACATACACATTCTCTCTCAGTCACACACAAAATAAGTATTAAAAAACTAGAGCGCACCTAAAACGTCCAAATCCAAATAAACAAACTGGAGCTAAATTCAAATATATGGAAATATTGCAGCGTCAAGAACTTTCCCAGGAAAAAAATTGAGTAATATTGATTGTTTCACACACACAAAAAGGTTCGGTGGATGTCCTTGGTAGCGACAGGTGGCCTTTATTCGATCGACCATGCCGCAGCGCGGTTCACAGCGCTGCAGGATTCGTATCGTGGCTGTGGTACTAACTTCAATTTTTTAATAAAAGCGCTGCCTAAGTCTAATGTTTACGTGTACTAGTACGGTTTTCTTTTAAGTTTGACCAACCTTATATAAAACTAAAGTAAGCTCCTACGGCGCACTCATCAATATACCGCTACGCCGTTAGCATGCCGGGCGCCCGCCTACTCCGGCCAACAATTTCGCCCATCACCGCCGTGTCATCATCCACATGCCATAAGCGAAGGCTCGCCCGCTCCGCGTCTGCAGTCCCTCTCGCCATGCCGCCCGCCTTAAGCACCGAGCAGCTGGTGAGCCAGCGTCTATCTGCGCAGCGTGTGAAGAGGAGGACGGCGCGTGCTCAGCCACGCGGCGGAAGAACTAAGTGTCATTCGTCTCCGCCCGCAGGGAGGAAGCGCGCATGGTGGCTGTCGGCGTGAAGCCGATGTGGCGTGCATCGAGCCCGCAAACCGGGTGCGGACGGGAATCTACCTTGAGACCTTGAATGCCACGTGGATCCTGCAATCTGAAGGAGCAATTTGGGTCGATCGACTCATGTGAGCCGTTTGATGCAACATGGATGGCTAGAAGGGCTTCTTCCACCTCTTGCCGTCTTCTTCCTTCGCTCCGTCGAACTTCTTTCACAAATCGGTGACCCAAATTATACTACTAATGCGAGCGTATAAGTACAGTAGGAACACGAATCTGACAGTAGTACCACTGCAAGAAGAACAGTAGTAAGACATAGTACTAGTACTACTCTCACGTACTAAAGAGTTCAAATAACGAGAAAGAACATAAACATAGTTCTGCTGGGGCCTCAGCACAACACACCCTTGAAAATAAACTAAGCAACTAGTCCGCTTGACACTGCAGTAGAACCAGCATGAGCGTGGCTGCCACCTACTCGGAGTCCGAGTCCACGTCCTCGACTTAGTCCTCGTCCCTCTTCCTCTTCCTCTTCGCTGGCCTTCTTTGCTTGGCAGGACCTTTGGGCTGCTTCTTCATCCAACCCATGTAGATATTTAAACAAAGGTAGGCATCCATTGCTGCGTACAGGATGTGATCTTCATCTAATGTCTTGACTCCCATGCATGATGAAACTTCGTGATGAGGTTTCTTCAGTTTAGCGTCTGAAGGATCAATCATGGCTGCTGCGGGGTCAGCATTGAAGGTTGAGAGGAGGACACCGAGCCTTTTGGAGATCGAAGGGCTGGCCTACAGAGACCTATCCGGCAGGGACATCTCTGCGTTCTTAAAGCCTCGATAACAATTTCACTCTTTTGTCCTTGAGGAAGTTCTTAAAATCCTGGCACTCAACGTCGGCATGGCATATGTGGTAGACCAAGCAAGCGTTATGTACACAAACCTGGATCACGGCGGGCTTCTTCCTCTCTTGATCCTTTAGATCCTTCTCTCATGGGTACTCAACATCTAGCCCAGCGACCACTCATCCGTTGAACTGTTGAACATGCGTGAGAAGCGAGCAAGCCATGCTTTCACCGTCGCGGATCCACGTGTGAATGTGACGATAGACTGATCGCGGTGATGGCTCTAACAGGTACTGTAGCGACCATGGAGATTTGGAGGCCATGGATTTTGGAGGAGGTTAGAGAAGTTGGTATTGTACCCATAAAAACTGGGAAGCGAACTAATGTGGAGCCAGAGACATTTCGGGCAAACTATTGTGAGTAGAAGAATGAGGACAGTAGGGCATCTGACAGTATTATCAACTATAAGTGTTGACCAAATATATACTTTTTGAACACCACCTTATATTAATTAACTTGATACAATTACACTCATTCGATACAATATTCACCACACGAGAGTGATGCGTTATTTAAGAATACCATCTAATCTATTGTAAAGCTATACTTAGCGATTAAGTGTAACACCTTATTGGCGAGCAGCTAATCTTTGACAATTGAAGATTGTTGATCAACCGAGATGCTCAATGCTTTCATCTTGGTCACGCATAGTGAACTGTCATAGTCCCCATGCAAGAGCGCTACCACAAAAGCGCCTTCAGTCTCTAAAATAGGATTATGAAGAAATACCTATGTAGAGACCGGAATGCAAGCCTAAGCTCCAGTTCCTCCACGCTTTGGGCATCAATGAAATCCACGACCAAATTTATACTAAAAATATCAATATCTACATACTGATTATAATGAGTATAAGAACTACGTTTATAATGAGTGTAAAAAAATTGATTTGACATTGTGAATGTTGATACTCCCTCGATCTAGGTGAGTAAGTCATCTTAGGCTGTGCTTGCCGTGACAAGGAGGAGGAAAGCGAGAACATTAATGTTTATTTGCTAATTAAATAGTATTGCATGCAATGAACTAACCACTGCATGTCATGTTTGATAGTCTAGGTCATTAAGCATGCACCCTCATCTCTTATTGGTTGATATGTCAGAAACAAGCGAGTGAAGTTAATGCATTTTCGTGTTTTGGGATTATTTGGTTTTCATAAGATGACTTACACACCTAGCTATTAGAGTACCACTACCTCCTTCTAGTTTAAAGGGCTCGACTCAAAAATTTCACCTACTCTTAGCAAGATAGTAGAGGCGGTGGAATAGTTTTGAAGTCTCAAAAGTACTCAACTAATGCGTCGTTCTTCACAAAAATGTGTTTACCAATGCATGCATGAACACTAGTTACTCTAACCCCCCTCTTCTTTAATTCTTTGCCACATCAGCATGTTTGCTATTCCCGTGTATGATACCAGCTAAGATACCACCATTATGGCCAGCCTTAATCATCATGCAATAATTTAGTGCACCTTGAAATATGAACATGTGTGGGGCGTGTATGTTTTAATGACTTGAGACTATACCTAGCCCGGCATGCAAGATGACTTATTATACCGTTCCCCATACCTGCAGGAAGCCCGTTCGTCTCCAAATCTTTTTCTCCATGTGTGGAAACAATATGCTGCCAAACTCTCCTTCTCCCTCGGTCCCACCACTCCACCCGTGAAAAAATCTGCATGCATGACCCTCCTCCCCTTTCGTCAATCCGTTGTGACCAGCAATATTTCCACCTTCGCTCCCGTAATTTACTCCAACAAATATGCCCACGTAGCTTTTACTTAACTTCAGGTGCATTGGGTCACGACATACGGGCCCAGCGATGTGCGGCCCATGTGGCCTTGTGAACCTGCAGATTAAGTCGATGCCTTCAGTCCATATCTTACGTAGGTGTGCCATTGCTGCTATAAATCTGCGCCTCCCAAAATCGCTATCTCCTCCCCTCACGTTCCGTTCATCATATCTCCTCCCCCTCCCTCTCCACCGAACCATGGCATCGCCTCCCAAGCCCTAAGGAGCCCTCGCTGCACCGCGCTACGGTCACGCGTCGCGTTCGTTCTCGCCGCCACTAGTCGAGGAGGAGCGTCGGTGTTCGCTCCTCTAGCCTCGGCGTGTGCGTCGCGTTCCGTTCCTCGCCGCCACTACAGTCGAAGTAGGGCCAGCGTCGATGTTCCGTTTTCCTCGCACTTGATGTGTCGAGGTGGACCACGTGGCGTTCTAATCTCCCGGCACGCAGGCGTCGAGAGCGTCGGCTCCGCCTGAGAAGCGCGCGCCGCGCCCGAGCCCCAGCCTTGAGGCTTTGGCAAGAAATGGATGTCGCCTTGTGGGAGGCTTTGCCTCCAGTGAGCGCGCAAAATAAGCGGAGAAGAAGGCCGAGGAAAGCGCTGCAACAAGCTTTGGGAGATCTATGTCGCGTCCGAGAGTCAAGCAATTGGTTCTTTGGCGAAGGCTCACGAGGGCGTGAGGGTGGCGGAGGGCCCGTGCGCATACGAGTGCGGTGGGCCCAAGCGCCTCATCTCGCTTGGCGTACGTGGACCGGGTGCCTTCCAGCCAGAGGAGTACTGTTGGCGCGGATCACCACACGGTGAGATCGCTGCGCCCGCCCGACAACCAATCAGCACCTGCAGTTGCGAGGCTGAGAAGAGCGTTGTGTCGGTCGGCTAGGAAGCGGCCGCGCACCAGGGCACTCGTGGCATAAGCGCTCCTGCGACGCCGTGGCTTTTAGGAGGAGTATAATTTTGTTTATTAAGCGATCTCATTAGTTTTGGGACGAAATGATAAATCGAACGTTCAGGAATTTTTAGCGTCCTTAATTAAGTATGTAAAGGGAAAGTTTGAAACGTTGTGTATTATGCATTTTGCAGTACGTGCATATAGCACAAACTTTACTATATATCGGACTACGTCTCTCGATATATGCAGATTTCTACTCCCTCCGTCCAGTCAATAAGTCATCTTTGGTTGTGCGGTGACCAAGAAGGAGGGAAGACTTTATACACCTAGGCGGAGGAGTACTACTATACTTATGTATGTGCAAATGCACGTTTAACATTCGATGCGGTTTTTGTAAAGTAGAAAAACAGCACTAGTCAAACGCTGAAGCGATTCCAACGTGAGTACTACTACTAGTAAGTGCAGGGCCCAATTCTTTTAGGCTTCTAGATTAGTAATCCATAACTACTACCTCATCCTGGTTTATTGGTTATTGTAATCTATGTCAAATTTTGATCATAAATTTAACTAATGAAATGTTAGTGCATGTCACATGCTACTCCATCCGTCTAGGTGAGTAAGTCATCTTAGGCTGTGCAAGTGACCAAGGAGGAGGAAAAGCAGAAACGTTAATGTTTATTGCTAATTAATTGCATGCAATGAACTAACCACTGCATGTCATGTTTGATATCTCAAGTCATTAAAGCATGCACACTTTATCTCTTATTGGTTGATATGTCAAGAAACAAGAAGCGGTAGAAGTTAATGCAGCGCCCTAAGTGTTTTGGGATTATTTGGTTTTAGTAAGATGACTTACACACCTAGATGCAGCGCCCTAAGTGTTTTGAGTAACATTTTATCAGTTAAATCTTTGGTCAAAATTTAGCACAAATTACAATGGTGAGGAATAAACCAGGACGGAGTAGTAGTTTAGAAGCCCAAATAAATGAGTGAGGCGCCTTATTTACTCTCCACTTGTGACTAGTCTTGTGGGAAAAGCTGGGAAGCCGCCAAAGAACTGGCCCTAGGAGTAGTAGCTAGGGATCAGTGTGGAGATGAACCGGAGAAAATAAATCAGAAGATGAAATGCAAAAAATGGAGGGATGTGATGGTTGCTTGTCCGTTTATTTTACCGAATACTTATTACTGGGGAGTGGTTGGGTTTGATATAATGACTTCTTGCCGCGCCCAGTGAGAGGTGAGACTCCGTGCACGCCGCCCTCTACTTATTGCTACATCGGTCGTGGTTTATTAGTCCCCATTGAATTTGATGAATTTAAGCGACAAATGTTAGTGCATGTCAACAAAAACTATATCGTTGGATTAGTATTTGAACATAGTTTTGAATGATATAATTTTAGGTGACATGCATCAGTATATCATACTATATATAATGTTAGTTCAATTTTTGGTCATACTAATCTATAGTAGTAAGGTGCCGTGCGTTGCAAGAGTGAAATGCATTGATCGAGTTGTTTATTTTGACAAAGGATGTGGGGTCATCTCATGTGTAGCAGGTATCGATAGGTTTCTTCGGATATTATCTCATCTCTAGAGCTCACAAACATCCGGGTGAAATAGATAAAAGGTATCTTTTGCAAACAAAAGCGTTCAACTGTTCAACCTTGCATCCAAAACTTGTGAAGAAATAACACTTATTGTGCTTTGCAAGAAATGATCTTTAAAATTAGTTTTTGAGTATCGATTGTTATACATGTTGGCTACAGATGACATGGCACTTTCTTATAGTCAACAGTTGGCTATACTATTAAGTAATATTAACCACCCTTATACACCTAGCGGAGGATTAAATCAGGATGACTTGCAAGGGGCGAGAGATGTGAAATGGTTCATCGTAAGTCTTTCACCATCTAGTAAAAATTCATACATGGAAGATTCTAGACTAAACCATAAACGGATACACTTTTATTCATGCGCGATACTCCAATAGAGCAAGATCCTGCATGGAAGTCTCCACATGCTTAGACAGCGGATTACATTGGCGAAGACTAATGATCAACATTTAACTTGATAATCGTATTTTTTTAGAAGAACAGGAGGCTCCTCCGGTTCCATTATCAAATGAAACCCAAGTGTCTTACATCAGCTCAGAGAGGAGCAGTTCAAAGGAAGGACTCGGCGAGCCACTCAAGTTTAACGACAAGCTTACAGAATCAAAAGCGGCAAAGACACGACCATGGCGTCCACACACACACTATGTTTTCTAAGTGCACTTGATAATCGTATGTCCAGGTGAACCTCCTTGGAGTCCCGTGCACGAGTCGGCGGGTAAAGGATAGAAGCGGATGCCATGGGTTTCCAAGTCCACATTGGCGGGATAGTCCCAGGCTCTCGAGTCCAAGTCTGTCAGATGAGGCGGTTTACCGCCACGCGACCGGAGTAGTAACATTGCCACGCACCGTACATCTGCCTCGTGTCGGTAATCACGTCGTGGCATACGATGCATGTTACAAAACGGGGCGGCGACCTGCGGGCTTCTCGGTGCCACGATCAAGAGGAAAACGATGCGTCCTCCTCGAGACTAGCGGTGATCCTCCAGCGACTCGGCATGGTGAACCGGTAGCACGTGTCGTACTTGATGTTCTCCGCCAAGGGCATGAGTGACGTTGCGCATCCGTGAGGTGATGCACCATGTCCGCGGCGAGCCACAAGCGGCATCGGCACTCATAGCAGTGGACGAAGGGCTCCTGGAGGTCGACCGGCCCGTCCATGAAGCAGGGAGTGGCTGTAGGGGGCGTTGCGCCGATTGAATATGTGAGCAAGTTACTACTGATTTAATCCGAATAAGCACAAAATAAATCATGGCGGCTATGAGATGAAACTAATCATGTGGACTAGCATAGTAGTAGGATCTGAGTAGAAACATGAATTCTACCACGATTTGAACAGGAAGGACGAAACACATATGGTGCAGAACGCACCGTTGGCGTTGAGTTATGCGCCCATGTCGTTGAGAAGAGGTTGCGAGTCGGGAAGAAGTCATCGTCGGTGAAAGTCGTGGCTGCGGCGATCGCGAGAGTCGCTCGATTTCAACAACACCGCGAATGGGCGCAGGAGGGAGTGGCTGTAGGGGGCGTTGCGGCCGCCGAATGGAAGCGCAGGAAGTAGCACTGAAGCAGTAGATGGTGTCTTACTAGTACTCCCTAGTCTCTATATCTATATCTATATATCTACTCTTATAGAAAACCAAGTTGGTGATGATGGTATGCCTGCCATCTTGTAATATAGACAATCGATCTATATCGGCGGATAAAAGTATGACAATTTTACAAAGATACCGCACCTCTCACATTTACATATAAGGCCTTGCCTCGTTCATCCTTATCTCCCACAACCGTGCTCCTCCTATGTCTCTCTCTACTACTTTATAACAAATCGAATAGTCTTTGCTTGTCCAGCTGCGCTGGCTAATTCGCCTCCTCGCCTCCATCATCACCAAGAGTCTTTTATAGGAGTAGGAGTAGAAAAAACCGAGTTAGTGATGATGGTGTATGCAATGCGCAGGCATCTTATTTTTTGCATATAAGTCCAAACACCACGTGAACACGGTCTTTGAGCATGGTTCGTAGTCGTTCCACGCTCGGGACATTGAAGTTTGTAACTATTTTAGATTAGAATATACTACTCCTCCGGTGCTAGTAGTAGAGCGAGTCCTACTCTACTACTCTACTCTAGCAAGCTAGGGCATAATGCTGTAATAAGTCTTGTAGAAAGTACCGATCTTGTGATCACTCAAACAAGTTATGCAGCATCGATATGACCCTCGCTGTCTTGTTATGTGTCTAAATAAGTCAAGCGGCGTCTTTGTAGTCATCATCACTGTCCACTTCCCACAGCACATATTAAGCTGCTCCATCTTTGTCACTTTATAATCTCGTCAAGCTTCCATCCCAGCTAAACGCCTCCCCTAAATCCGAAAACCCAAGCACTAACAATGGTAGAACCGAACAGCGTCCGCCCGAAGAGTGGCTGGAATTCTCTCCCCATAGAGGTAATCAAGCTCATTGTTTCGGCGTGTGGACAATCTCGATACCATGCCGCTCGCCAGCGATGCTAAATGCGGGTTGTACCGTTTACTCAAAGCCCTCGGGGCGGAGCTTTTAAGCTAGCTCCTTGCTTGCGATGCCACGATCTTGAAACAGCGGTGTCACGCGGCATAACGATCGTAGGGTGGCGAGCATCAACCCCCCTTCACTGCGATCCGATCCCGTCGGCCTCAGCTACATTAGCGGTATGTACTGGGTCGGCATGAACCGCGTCTTGGATGGTGCTGCGTCGGCCAGTGTGGCAGCTGGATGCTCGTGGAGGTCTACACCGTGATTGATCCTGCTTCCTTGATTAACACAACCTTTGCTTTGGCACCGCCCGGAATACTCGGGATCTTCGATAGCCAACATGATACCAAGTTTGATTTTCTCAAGGTTGTAATCTGCCAAGTGCCCACAAGATCTGCGATCTTGCCAAAGATTTCGAGGCTAATTGCGTTCTTCAACACGGTCTCGCCCTATCGGCAGGTCGCTGCGGTGAGTGGATAAATCTGCCGCGTCCATCGCGGGATCATACATCCTCCATGGTTCTCACGATGCCATTGAACACAGAGGGCTTCATTTACAGCTGTGAACTCCTTCTATGGCTGGAGCGTATTGCTGGCCTACTCCGATCCTTCGCTACAAGCGGCTATTCTGATGATATATTACTTTCCTATGATATCATGATGGCTTGCTTATATTCTTGTCAGCATTTTACGAAAAAATATTCATGTCTCATAACATGCTGTTCTTAAGATTGACTAAATCAAGAGCCCTTTTTATTTGACTCCATCTTGATATGATGTTGTAGGCGCTTTGGTGTCCCTACCCTTCCTAATCCCAGAACCTTTCAAAGAAAGCGGCATAGCAGTTGCAGGTGGTTCTGGCTCGATCGAGACGGCGGCGAAAGATTGATGATCGTTACGCGCGTTGCGGACGTGTTGTTTAGCGGAATACAATCACAGTCTTTGCCGGTCTTTGAGCGAGATCCCGGCTTCTGACAGGCCTTGAGAATTTTATTTGGAGGCTGGTAAGTAACCCTGGTACCACGCTCTCTGTTTGTCGGACTGAATTATCCGATTAACGAGGAGATAACCGACGGCAAGGATCATGATGACAAAGCAGTTTCGTTCATCGAGGCAAAACTATGTGTGCGCCGAGGTACCATGCGTCTCTGCATGCACCATACCTGATATGTGGCCACGCTCTACATCCCAAAGTAGGAGAGAGGGTCGCAAGTATGAGACTTCGACCTGGTTGGCTGGAGTTTCCGTCGGGCACCCATCTGGTTCAAACCGTCGGCCAATCTCCATGTACTTAATAAATAGTAACGTCTAAGCGAGGCGAGTTAGTTAGATCGTACACTTGGTGTAGTAGGATCTTTATTTAGTTTGATGCATACACTTGTTCTTTTTGGTAGCGTTTTGTAATGATGGCTGATGTTTGGTCTGGAATAGAGTTGCGTCTTCACTCTTACGGCCTGCTTCATCGCTTCGTGCACCCCACCCCGGTTTCTGCTTCTGCTGTTTTCAATGTACAATCAATAGTATATTTAAATCATTGATTGAATAAATGTGTTGTTTTGGAAGTCGTTGCACGTTTCAATCCTTTAGTGCCCCATACCGTATGTAGCTCATACTATTTTTTGTACGGAACACATTTTCCACTTGTTGATAACATGCAGCCCACTGATGAAGGCCCAATAGAGAAGCCCATAATTAACTGGAAGGGAGGCTCTCACATGAATCCGGCCCAGGTACATGCTCATGGTCCCCTAAACATAAATAAGTAAATAAATAAATAAAGCTAAATGCTCATGCACCAGTTCTTTGGGAAAATAGGTAGCCCAGTATTTCTTTTTGAAGAATACCCAAGCTAGGCCTATTTGTTTTCTCCGAATTACTGGGCTGCAAATCTTTCAAGACGAGGAGGGATGCATTCCGTCCTGGCCAAAGAGTATGGTCAATGTTTCTTAAAAGTAATATCAAAAGGGGTTGAAAATTCCAAAAAATTTATAGAAAATGGGATATTAGTTTTTTTTTGAATTTTGTTCTTCACTGATATCTTATACGTATTTCATTGGATTTATCATGACATAGTACTAATTTATTTTTAAATTTTTTTTAGTATGGCTATTAATTTTTTGATTCAGAATGTTTTGTTCCCCAGCAAAAATTTGTGAATTTTCAAAATTTACCACATATTTAGTTAATTTTTTGACCCTGGTACTAACCAGAAAATGGCCGGCAATTCTAAAAATGGAATACGGGCTGCAATAAATTCCATATGAATTAGAAAATGAGTAAAAATTATAAAAATAATAGCGAATGGGCAATAAATTCCACAAATTTCGAGGCTGACTTGTTTACGCAAGGCTTTGTCAGTGAACACACGATTCTAGCAGCAGTGACTGTTGGATGTCCATCCAACGGCGATGTCTTCTTCAATCTCTCGATCTTCCTGCTCCAACCGCCTAAACTAGCGCGGTGGGATATGCCTCCCTCCTCTTGTGGCCAGCTGGCTGTGATACTGCATGGCTTCCCAGCCCACCCTACTCCCTCCTTCTTTGGCCTTTACGCAATCAACTGCCTCCTTATTACACAAAAAAAATGATTCCTCCCACTAACATCAGGGGCGCACGGTTGGGAGGCTGACACAATGGGCCTTCTACGTTGGCGCTTCGCAGGAAGCATCAACTTAGTCAACAAATGATTCTAGCAGCGATGTAAGTTTGAATTTGAATCGAGCGGTCCGTTGCTTCTTCATCGCTGCTCTTCTTGCACCAGCCCCAAACCAGCGCCGAGAGACCGCTTGCTCCGCCTCCGATGGCGGCTGTGTTGCCGTTGAGGCCTCATCGCCCCTACTACTCCCGCTACACAGGCCCTGCGGCGGCGGCAACCTCACACTGCGATGAACGGTGAACCTCATTACTCCTCTACAGCGTGGGCATCCCTTGCCGCGTCTTCCCCGGCTGCGTCGTCCCCTTCCTAGGCCTCGCCGTCGTCCACCACCTTAGTGCTCTCGGCGCGGCGTGGTCAATGTGGTCAACGACATTCCATCGGAAGAGTATTGTATGTGGATAGGCTGACAGCTGGGTCCACGACCACATCCTAGTTTTTTTTTATTTGTGAAGTAAGTCGCTTTGTCAGGCCTATTGGGCTGCAAATCTTTCAAGACAAGGAGAGCTTTCATTCGGCTGGCCGAGAAAATGGCCCATCAGTAATGAGAAATGGGCTGTACATTTTTAAAACACATCAAACTGGCAATTAGTTTCAAATATCTTTTTTTCATTTCGAGATTTTAAATTACATTAATTTTTATGCGTGGAGAATTTGTTGGATTCTATATTGATATACATTTATTTTGAAAATCAGTTTGAATGTGAGTCGAAATTTCGGGATTAAAAACAGTTCGGACCGCATCGAAATATGCAAAATTTCGTATATTTTTTTAACCGTGGCCACAGTATGGGCTGTAATGCTAATAAAAAGAATATGGGCTCCAAAAAAACCTTAAGAAATAGCAAATCGGCTGTAATGCTAATAAAAAGAATATGGGCTCCAAAAAAACCTTAAGAAATAGCAAATGACTGTTGGATGTCCATCCAACGGCCGTCGTGCTTCTTCAATCTCTGCTCTTCCTGCTCCAGCCGCTCAAACAAGCGTCGGCGGGACTGCCTGCTCCCAGCTCCCTCGCCAGGCTGTGCTGTATGCCTGAGACCTCACCGCCCCACCGTACTCCCATCGCTGGCCCTGCCATCCCTCTACTCACTCACACCTGCTGTTATTCTCCGGCGACGGCAGACGAACCAGTAAACCCTCATACAGTCGTACTCTCCTCCACGTGGGAAACAACTGCCAAGTCTTCCCTGCCTCAAGTGTCGTTCCTTCCTAGGCCTGGCTCGCCAGTCCACCGCCTTCGTGCTCTCGGCGCGGCCTGGTCGGCGTGGTCCCGGCAATCGGCTATGTATCTGAGAAGTGGACTGTCACGTGGAGGCCGACCAGTGGGTCCACGGCCCGCCGCAAGAAATGCCTCCTTATTAGCGCATAAAATAATGATTCCTCCGGTGACATCGAGGACCCACCGAAAAGGCCCATCAGCTATATTACCGCCCGGTGCAGCTTGGACCCATCAGCTATATCTTCCCACGCAAGGAAGTGCCTTCTTATGCGCACAAAAAATATGAATACTCCCCTATTAGCTGGGACCCAAGTATAGTGGCGAAGCTGACTTGTGGGCCTACTAAGTTGGCGAGGACGGAGGGCTTTGTCAACTTAGTCAATATGCGATTCTAGCTCGGTTGACGCAGACGATGTCCATCCAGCAGCCGTAGTGCTTCTTCAACCTCCGGTCTTCTTGCTCCGGCCACCCAAACCAGCACCGGTCATGCCTTGTGCTCCCGCCTCCGTGGCGGGCGATGCGGCGTGAGCCCTCACCGCCCTACTACTCACCGCTGGCCGCGGCCATCCTCTAATCACCCACACCCTCACATTGTTATTCTGCGGCGACAGCAGCCTCACACCGCAGCGAACGTTGAACCCTCGTGCTCCTCTCTACGGCGTGGGCATCCCACTGCGCGTCTTCCCGGCTCGCCGTCCCCTTCCCTAGGCCTCGCCGTCCACCATCGCATGGGTGCGCTCGGCGCGCGTGGTCAACGTGGTCAAGGAACGGCTTCCAGCCGGACGTGGATCGTATGCGTGGAGGCGATGCTGGGTCCTGACAGCAGCAAGGAAGTGCCTCCTTCGTGCAAAATAATTATTCCTCCACCGACAGCGAGGGACCCACGGACGGGCCACCATATTTTGTGAAAAAACGTTTCCCCCTGGTGGTGGGACCCACCAAATACACCTTCACATGAGGAAGTGCGTCAGGGCAAAAAAAGCGATTCACCTCGACATGCTGGGACCCACAGCTACATCTTCATATACGCAAGGAAGTGCGTCCGGGCAAAAAGCGATTCTCCCCGACATCTCAGGACCCATGGCTACATCTTCGCAGGCAAGGAAGTGCCTGACGAGTCGGACCCACCTGGTCGAGCGTGCGTGGCTGTCGGATTTGAGGTCCAGCAGACCCTTTAAGGTTCGAACTACAGGGGTGCGTGGAGATCAACCCTCACCGTCTCGTACCCTCGCCGAATTGCAGCGACCTAAACTACTAAGAAGAACAACACAAGAGACACGAGATTTATACTAGTTGAGACCACCCCGTTGTGGTGTAATACCCTACTCTAGTTTGTGGTGTGGTGGATTGCCTCTTGGGCTGATGAGGAATAAGATGTGAGAGGAAGAACAGCCTCGCGAGGGTCTGTTCTTGGTGGATGTGATGAACTGCTAGGTGGTGTCCCGTCGCTCTATCTTGAGGATCGGGTCTCTATCTCTCTCTGGATTCCAAATGCCGGATCCCCTTCTCTGAAGGTGGCTACTCCTATTTATAGGCGAAGGCCTGGGCTCTTCCCAAATATTGAGCGGGAAGGCGCCAACAATTAGCCATTTTGAAGGGGAACAATGGGTACACTTATCTCGACTAAAGTTGGTCCTCGCACGCCAAAGGCTCTGGTGATGGCCTTTGCTTGAGCTCCATGATGACACCCTTCCATCCGTTAGGGCTGGTCTTGGTCTTGTTGCACCAAGCGGATGCCTTTGCTTGATGCTCTCGCTTCGCTTGCTCCCTTTGCACAAAAGAGGAAGGAGGGCAGCTGGCTGGCTGGCGCCCATCGCGCCTTGGTGCGCCATGGCTTGCGTCCACAGGCACCTCGCGAGGTACCCGCCTTGAACTCTCCGCCTCCTCATGAGCTTGACTGTGAGGCCGTGCAGGCTCGAGAAGCTCGTGTCAGTCCGCCCTTGAGGTTTGGCCCCTCGCGAGGGTCTCGAGCTTGCGTTGATGAAGATGGGCTGTCTGGGCCTCCTTTGAGCCACGCCGCGAGCCGCAGTGCGAGCAAGTCCGGGACCCCTGTTCCCGAGCGCCGGCAACAGCCCCGGGCCCGGCGCGCCCCGAACTTGGCGAGAGGGCGAAAGGGCAAGTGCTGCGGTCATGGCCCCTAACAAAGATCTTGACCTTAGGCGGCAGCGTGGCGGTTGATTGGGCGTGGGCGTACTGTTCCCCACGCCTCCTTATTTATGCCTTGTTAGGCGGACACGCTGTTGTACACATCCGTTCTCCTCCTGCTCTTGTGCGCTCCTTCCCTCTCTCGAACTCCGGCTTCCATTTCCAATCCAATCTGAAATCTCCCCTCCCCTTTCAATCGCCATGGCTCCCGGCGAAGAAGGGAAAGGGAAGAAACATGTGCCTCCGCCTCTGGCTGGCCGGCTTATTTGGCCGTCAATGTCGACCGTAGATTATACTCAATCTAGAGGGCTTGGGCAAGGGATGGTTCTGCTTCGCCACCTCCTTCAACGAATGCAGGGAGGACAACCGCTTGGCCCGCCCCACTTCTCCATCGACAGGATAGTCACCGAGGTCCGGATTTTCACCGACGCCTGCGGGGCTGGACCTGGTTCCCGTGCTCTGATTTCTTCAATGCCATGCTTTCCCACTATCGAGATCCACATGATGCATCACGGGTCCCGAGTCCATTACTCTCCTCTCGGCCTCGCCTTCCGCTTATGGAGCGATGATGGGCATCCTTCGGCCGCCTGCCTTGTTCGCCACTTCTTCTCCTCCTGAGCCTTGTCGACCCCACTCAATGCTAAGCATGCGTGAGCTTCGGCGCCTTGCCCGAGACAGCGGCCTCGTGGATTGTCTTCAGCTTGCCTCCGCCTGCTGGCTGAAGTTCCGCGAGAGGTGGTCAGTGCGATGGATGTGGGGGTGCCCAGCCTCTGCCATCTGAGCTAACCTCGCCTGGCTTGTCCCCAATTTAGGCTGGGGCCGGGGAGACGCTTTCAAGCCCTCGGCTCATCTTCGCCTGGGCGCCACTTGCTGCTCTCGAGGATGCTGCCGTGATAAGCGCCTAAAGGTGGTGAAGGAGTTCCTGACGCGCCAGACATTGCTCAAACATTTACCATAACAAATATGTATGATGTGGGTACATTCAATAATGAATCTAATGGTATTTATTTGTTATTATATGTTAATATTTTTGTTATAAGCTTTACGAGTTTACAAAACTTGACTTTGACCAATGCTATCTGGCGGACTTAAATAAAAGCGGAGGAGTACATTTGTTTTCTTAGTTTGTAGTGAACTAATCATTTGTTGAAATTGTGAAATAAATATATTAGGCTATTGACTTGAATGTAATGGTCTATACAATTCAATAGTTACAATCATTGTCGAATCCCAAGATGTATACAAGGTCTATAGTACTTCACAACATGCTCAAACTCACATAATCCAGTCAAATGAGAATCTAAATGCATTTCATAGTTATTACTTTGTAGGATGCAACAAAACAACCAAAACTCTACATCAGCCATTATAGAAGCAACATTTTGACATATCCCATTGTGTGAATGAAACATGCGAGAAGCTTTTGAAGATGGAGAGATAGAGGCGGAAAGATTGTATGTATGTGGGCGAGAGGTAGGAGACAAACCTAACGAGGCAGAGAGAGAGAGAGAAGTTGAGTGAGTGAGAAGATGGAGACATGTAATATCGTGAGATGCGTGTGCATCCAGTTTTATACGTGGAAGGAGAAGAGACAACATGTTTGATGAGAGCTGGAAAAACATGGACGAGAGGAAGGGATCTCATGGGTTGAGGATTGACAATTTTTGTGAGGAGAGAGGATTGGTAATTTTGTGCAAGAGAGAGAGAGAGAGAGGAGGGTGGAGGAGGAGTCAGTCAGCATCATCACCTGCTTCAAATGACCCGCATTCTCTCTAGCGGTGTGGTGGCCGTCTTGATCTGCTCGATGCCCTCTTTGAAGATTGAGGTGTTGTGC
Source organism: Aegilops longissima (assembly GCA_021605205.1). Classification (NCBI taxonomy): domain Eukaryota; kingdom Viridiplantae; phylum Streptophyta; class Magnoliopsida; order Poales; family Poaceae; genus Aegilops; species Aegilops longissima. The sequence goes on from CM038676.1 coordinate 422,963,045, forward strand.
ATGTTGGGGTGCAAAGAAGCACAAGCGAGAGTGGTCGCCGTATAACCTTGGATGGGGATGAATTGTGTGCTCGGGGGAGTGTGTGTGTGTTGTGTTGCGTGTGTGTGTGTGTGTGTGTGTGTGTGTGTGTGTGTGTGTGTCAGAGATTTGTGAAAACAAACCTAAGGAGAGAAATGGGTATTCACGAAGAGATTGTGCGGGCCTTGAGGTGGGCGGGGGCGAGTGAGGGTGTCAAAATGTCGCGTTGATGCATGTGTTGCATGCGATCGTCACGAGAATGACGAATCGAGAGAGATGGTTGTTGTGTTCTGGATCTCTCTCTCTCTCTCTCTCTCTCTCTCTCTCTCTCTCACACACACACACAAGTAAACTAGAAGACCGTTCTCTCATGTATACACAGCGTATCGGCATCTGTCTATGTCTCACTCATGCATGATCATTTGCACATTCACACCTCTCTATATCATCACCCACACGCATCTCCACATTGCCCTTCATACAACACACATATGGACACATACACATTCTCTCTCAGTCACACACAAAATAAGTATTAAAAAACTAGAGCGCACCTAAAACGTCCAAATCCAAATAAACAAACTGGAGCTAAATTCAAATATATGGAAATATTGCAGCGTCAAGAACTTTCCCAGGAAAAAAATTGAGTAATATTGATTGTTTCACACACACAAAAAGGTTCGGTGGATGTCCTTGGTAGCGACAGGTGGCCTTTATTCGATCGACCATGCCGCAGCGCGGTTCACAGCGCTGCAGGATTCGTATCGTGGCTGTGGTACTAACTTCAATTTTTTAATAAAAGCGCTGCCTAAGTCTAATGTTTACGTGTACTAGTACGGTTTTCTTTTAAGTTTGACCAACCTTATATAAAACTAAAGTAAGCTCCTACGGCGCACTCATCAATATACCGCTACGCCGTTAGCATGCCGGGCGCCCGCCTACTCCGGCCAACAATTTCGCCCATCACCGCCGTGTCATCATCCACATGCCATAAGCGAAGGCTCGCCCGCTCCGCGTCTGCAGTCCCTCTCGCCATGCCGCCCGCCTTAAGCACCGAGCAGCTGGTGAGCCAGCGTCTATCTGCGCAGCGTGTGAAGAGGAGGACGGCGCGTGCTCAGCCACGCGGCGGAAGAACTAAGTGTCATTCGTCTCCGCCCGCAGGGAGGAAGCGCGCATGGTGGCTGTCGGCGTGAAGCCGATGTGGCGTGCATCGAGCCCGCAAACCGGGTGCGGACGGGAATCTACCTTGAGACCTTGAATGCCACGTGGATCCTGCAATCTGAAGGAGCAATTTGGGTCGATCGACTCATGTGAGCCGTTTGATGCAACATGGATGGCTAGAAGGGCTTCTTCCACCTCTTGCCGTCTTCTTCCTTCGCTCCGTCGAACTTCTTTCACAAATCGGTGACCCAAATTATACTACTAATGCGAGCGTATAAGTACAGTAGGAACACGAATCTGACAGTAGTACCACTGCAAGAAGAACAGTAGTAAGACATAGTACTAGTACTACTCTCACGTACTAAAGAGTTCAAATAACGAGAAAGAACATAAACATAGTTCTGCTGGGGCCTCAGCACAACACACCCTTGAAAATAAACTAAGCAACTAGTCCGCTTGACACTGCAGTAGAACCAGCATGAGCGTGGCTGCCACCTACTCGGAGTCTGAGTCCACGTCCTCGACTTAGTCCTCGTCCCTCTTCCTCTTCCTCTTCGCTGGCCTTCTTTGCTTGGCAGGACCTTTGGGCTGCTTCTTCATCCAACCCATGTAGATATTTAAACAAAGGTAGGCATCCATTGCTGCGTACAGGATGTGATCTTCATCTAATGTCTTGACTCCCATGCATGATGAAACTTCGTGATGAGGTTTCTTCAGTTTAGCGTCTGAAGGATCAATCATGGCTGCTGCGGGGTCAGCATTGAAGGTTGAGAGGAGGACACCGAGCCTTTTGGAGATCGAAGGGCTGGCCTACAGAGACCTATCCGGCAGGGACATCTCTGCGTTCTTAAAGCCTCGATAACAATTTCACTCTTTTGTCCTTGAGGAAGTTCTTAAAATCCTGGCACTCAACGTCGGCATGGCATATGTGGTAGACCAAGCAAGCGTTATGTACACAAACCTGGATCACGGCGGGCTTCTTCCTCTCTTGATCCTTTAGATCCTTCTCTCATGGGTACTCAACATCTAGCCCAGCGACCACTCATCCGTTGAACTGTTGAACATGCGTGAGAAGCGAGCAAGCCATGCTTTCACCGTCGCGGATCCACGTGTGAATGTGACGATAGACTGATCGCGGTGATGGCTCTAACAGGTACTGTAGCGACCATGGAGATTTGGAGGCCATGGATTTTGGAGGAGGTTAGAGAAGTTGGTATTGTACCCATAAAAACTGGGAAGCGAACTAATGTGGAGCCAGAGACATTTCGGGCAAACTATTGTGAGTAGAAGAATGAGGACAGTAGGGCATCTGACAGTATTATCAACTATAAGTGTTGACCAAATATATACTTTTTGAACACCACCTTATATTAATTAACTTGATACAATTACACTCATTCGATACAATATTCACCACACGAGAGTGATGCGTTATTTAAGAATACCATCTAATCTATTGTAAAGCTATACTTAGCGATTAAGTGTAACACCTTATTGGCGAGCAGCTAATCTTTGACAATTGAAGATTGTTGATCAACCGAGATGCTCAATGCTTTCATCTTGGTCACGCATAGTGAACTGTCATAGTCCCCATGCAAGAGCGCTACCACAAAAGCGCCTTCAGTCTCTAAAATAGGATTATGAAGAAATACCTATGTAGAGACCGGAATGCAAGCCTAAGCTCCAGTTCCTCCACGCTTTGGGCATCAATGAAATCCACGACCAAATTTATACTAAAAATATCAATATCTACATACTGATTATAATGAGTATAAGAACTACGTTTATAATGAGTGTAAAAAAATTGATTTGACATTGTGAATGTTGATACTCCCTCGATCTAGGTGAGTAAGTCATCTTAGGCTGTGCTTGCCGTGACAAGGAGGAGGAAAGCGAGAACATTAATGTTTATTTGCTAATTAAATAGTATTGCATGCAATGAACTAACCACTGCATGTCATGTTTGATAGTCTAGGTCATTAAGCATGCACCCTCATCTCTTATTGGTTGATATGTCAGAAACAAGCGAGTGAAGTTAATGCATTTTCGTGTTTTGGGATTATTTGGTTTTCATAAGATGACTTACACACCTAGCTATTAGAGTACCACTACCTCCTTCTAGTTTAAAGGGCTCGACTCAAAAATTTCACCTACTCTTAGCAAGATAGTAGAGGCGGTGGAATAGTTTTGAAGTCTCAAAAGTACTCAACTAATGCGTCGTTCTTCACAAAAATGTGTTTACCAATGCATGCATGAACACTAGTTACTCTAACCCCCCTCTTCTTTAATTCTTTGCCACATCAGCATGTTTGCTATTCCCGTGTATGATACCAGCTAAGATACCACCATTATGGCCAGCCTTAATCATCATGCAATAATTTAGTGCACCTTGAAATATGAACATGTGTGGGGCGTGTATGTTTTAATGACTTGAGACTATACCTAGCCCGGCATGCAAGATGACTTATTATACCGTTCCCCATACCTGCAGGAAGCCCGTTCGTCTCCAAATACAAGAGACACGAGATTTATACTAGTTCGGGCCACCGTTGTGGTGTAATACCCTACTCCAGTTTGTGGTGTGGTGGATTGCCTCTTGGGCTGATGAGGAACAGTACAGGGAAGAACAGCCTCGCAAGGGTCTGTTCTTGGTGGATGTGATGAAATGCTAGGTGGTGTCCCGTCGCTCTAGCTTGAGGATCGGGTCTCTATCTCTCTCTGGATTCCAAATGCCGGATCCCCTTCTCTGAAGGTGGCTACTCCTATTTATAGGCGAAGGCCCTGGGCCTCTTCCCAAATATTGAGCGGGAAGGGCGCCAACAATTGGCCATTTTGAAGGGGAACAGCAGGTACACTTATCCCGACTAAAGTTGGTCCTCGCCGCCAAAGGCTCGTGATGACGCCTTTGCTTGGGCTCCACGATGACTCCCTTCCAGCCGTTGGGGCTGGTCTTGGTCTTGTTGCACCGAAACGGATGCCTTTGCTTGATGCTCTCGCCAGCGCTTGCTCCCTTTTGCACCAAAGAGGAAAGGAGGACGCTATGCGTCGGGCGCTCGACCGGGCGCCCTTGGTTGTCATGGCTTGCGCCACGGCACCTCGCGAGGTACCCCGCCTTGAACTCCGCCTCCTCATGAGCCAGCCTCGACGAGGCCGCGGCTCGAGGAAGCTCCTGGTCGCCCGCCTCATGAGGCTTGCCCTCGCGAGGGTCTCGAGCTTGCGTTGATGAAGAAGGAGTGTCCTGGGCCTCCTTTGAGCCACGCCGCGGGCCGTAGGCAGGCAAGTCTGGGGACCCCCGTTCCCAGAACGCCGACAGTAGCGTTGTCATTCTGGTCATGAACGTGTATGTATATATATACTGGTGGATGTAGAGGCGCGCACGTGTCGTAGTAGAGGCGCGCACATAGCCTGTACACGTACGTACAACGGCGAGGGTGCAAGAAAGAAAATACGGCCACGTACGTACATACGGGCAGGGTCTCGAACGCCTACTTGTGCATACGTACATGGCTGGGTCGGAACGGAGAAAGAACGTTGTCGTCGTGTTCACGGGGAGGCAACGGAATGCGTCGTGTTCATGGGGAGGCAACGGAATGCGTAGTGTTCATCGGGAGGCAACGGAACGCGTGGGAGACAACCGGCTGGGTCGGAACGGAATGCGTGGTCATGTTCATCGGGAGGGCTTGGACAGAACAGGCGATGGAAACGAGGCCTGGCGTACCGCACAACGGAGGAAACGGCCTTGTGGTCGACCGGCCACGTTCGAAACGGGATCCTGTTCATCGGGAGGGGTCTGGCGTACCGCAAAACGGAGGAAATGGACCTCCTACGGTCGAAACGGGGGTCCTGTTGATCGGGAGGGGTGTGGCGTACCGCAAAACGGAGGAAACGGACCTCCTACGGTCAAAACGGGGGTCCTGTTGATCGGGAGGGGTGTGGCAGACCGCAAAACGGACAAAACGGACTTGTGTTGGAGCGCTACGGTCGAAACGGGGGTCCTGTTCATTGGGAGGGGTGTGGCGTACCGCAAAACGGGACTCCACGAGATACTGCTCATCTCCACCGTCGACCTCCTCGAGCCTCCACAGGCTACCGTCGACCTCCTCCATCCTTCATGGGCTCCTGCTCATCCAGCCTCCACCGCGCTTACTCCACCAAGCATTGCTCAACCACCCTCCACGGGCACCCCTCCACCGCTTCTCTGCTCATCCAACCTCCACAAAGACGGGTCTTGTTCAACAACCCTCCATGGCCACCCTCCACCGCTCATCGCTCATCCAGCCCTCCACACCACGGGTTCCTGCTCATCCAGAGGCAACGCCACCGCCATCGCTCATCCAACCCCCGCAACGCATTAATCGCTCATCCAAGCGATCGACTTGATTAGCAGCAGAGCGAAGGAATTGCTCGATCGGCTTCAGATTAACAGCCATCGATCGATCGCTCGGGTTCAAGAACGCGTAAATCTGCAAAGGTAATCGCCGGGTTCGATTAGAGCCCAACGCCTTGCTCGGGTTGATTAGAGCGAACGCCTCTTACACACGCAGCAGACGACGAGAGAAAGCGCGATCGCTCGCCCCGACCTCCCACCGTAACCGCAACTCCCGAAATTTTCCTCCCTCGCTTCTACCACGGTTTTTCCGTCATGGACATCCCAAAGAATGTCATGCAGCTGCATCTCCGCCAGCCTGTGACGAAAAGCCCATTTTCTCGTCATGATTTTTGTCATAGAAGTAGGAGCCCACCACATCTATGATGATACCGGGTTTTGTCACAATTATCGTCATAGAAGTGTCATATGTATGACAATTTTTTTTTCGTTCGGCCCAAAATGTCACGGATGTGTCTTTTTTTATAGTGATATAGGCTCGATATAGTGGGGTGGCATGGGCCATAACTAGCATTCACGTCTAGCAGCACGGCACACGCCACCCACACGAGTACCAACCGACACCAATTTTCTTGGATTCCGTTCTACAGCCATCTCTTCTCCCTCCTGTTTTCTCAGCCATCGCACGGTGGGCGGGGTGGGGGTTTGCCGATAGTCGGTTTGCTCAACTGTGGTCCCACTTGTAAGTGAAAATGCAACACCGCACGCATTCCCGCTTGATCGGCATGCCGGACCAACCGTGTGGGGTTGCGACGCGAACACGGCAGGCTTTTCCTTTTGAACTCGTAACTTGTAAAATTTGGTTCTGCTCCATGGCATGACCAATAGATAGAAAAAATGATTTTTCCTAGAGTAATGAGAAGTTTGGTTCTGGCGCCGTTCATGCATGGAGTACGTACGAAAGTTATGAAGTTGATGCGAAAGGTAAGATAATTACTGTAGTATCATATACTACTACATGGATTTGACGGAAAGATAAAAATACATACGGATCCATCAACGACATCCTCACGCCCTAGTGCGCCGGGTCACCAACCGACGTGTGAGGAGCAGCGGCGTTGGCGGCGAGCTCAACGTGCTTCTTAACAGTGCTGTCCAAGGTTGCCCTGCGCTCCAAGAAGGCCAGTGTCCTATCGTCCTCCTCTTGCATGTAGTAGCCCTTGTGGACGATTTGCGCGTAAACATGGGTGATTATGTCGATGGTGTCTTGTTGCGCCAGGCGTTGCGCGGCGAGCGCGACCTCGAGGTGGACATTCTCCAGCGCGATGGCGGGCAGTCGCAGGGCCACCAGTGCGTCAAAGAGGTTGTCATCATATATAGTGGCCGTTGAGGGTGGCGGGCATCGCAGAGCCTGGGCGCGTCGGCTGGAGGCTTACGTCAAAGTCGTCCGCGAGCTTCTTGATAATGGTGAACTTGTCGAGGAAACCGACGAGGACCTCGTCGAAGAAGGAGATGAAGCTGTCATCCAAGTGGCCCCTCGCCCTGGCGGCCTCAAGAAATACTACCTGGAGACGTTCCTTGGTGCCGGGCCGCAGGCCGGCGTCGTGGACCATCTGGCACAGCCGGCTGATGCTCGCGCTCATCGCCTCCATGGGTCTATCTTAGCTTCTACTCAACTGATCTTGCGATTCGAGTGATCACTCTTGCCCTTGGTTAGCGTGCGTAGGTGCGTAGGATTTCGTACTACTCCTCAGCCCTCTACTGCACCTGCCTTTGGCTATATGATAGGTGGGCCAGCCACCCCCGGGCCCATGTGTCATTCACCCAAAGGCAGTTGTCAGAAGTCAATGAAGCTGCGTCCCCCTCCGTGCGGTGCAGATAGTCATCTCACCGACTTCTAGTTGGGGCCAAACGAGAGAAATTTGATGTTTATTGGTATATTGGCCCCTTTGCATTTTGCGCCAAGTTTTGACCTTTGATTTAACTAATAAAATGTTAATGCATGTAAAGAAAATGTTGTGTAAGTCACCATTAAAACCAAATAATCCCAAAACACTTAGGCACGGTGTTAACTCCATCCTTGTTTCTTATTTCGTGACATATCAACCAATGAGAGATGTGGGCCATGCATGCTTTCAATGACTTGAGACTACCAAACATGACATGCAGTGTTTAGTTCATTGCATGTAATCCTATTAGTACTCTAGTTAGCAAAAAACATTAAGTTCTCTCACGATAGGAATAAAACACCATGTATTTATTTACGAGGAGTAGTACATTTTTATGACATGCATTACTAGCTATTGCTAGTCAAATACTAAAATCCAGATGGACGTGGTAGTACTGCTAAATCCAGACGGTGGTGCTACTAGTACTAGTAGTAGTACTCCCTCCGTATCTTTTTAGTCTGCATATAAGATTTGGTGGAAGTCAAACTTTTTAAAGTTTGACAAACTTTGTTGAAAAAAATATTAACATCTACAATACTAAAGCTATATGGTATGAAAATTAATTTCATGTGGCATCTAACAATATTGATTTCATATTGTGGATCTTGACACTTTTTTTATAAACTTAGTCAAAGTTGACAAAGTTTGACTTTGACCAAATCTTATATGCAGACTAAAAAGAAACGGAGGGAGTACTACCAATGTAGTAGTAGGAGTGCTAGCACTGTACTACCCGTTGGTCAAATTATTATGTGCTGCTCCTCACAGTGAAGTGACAAGACCCTGTGCCGGAGATGTCACCTGAGTATAGGCGCCGTGTTTGGCATACCATAGTCATCCTCACCGTCTGCAGTCACTATCATCATGGCTGTAGAGCTAGCCTGCTTACAACTAGCCCTGTTCAACATAATTTCCCGTGCGTAGATGCCCGTGCATTGCACGGAACACCAAGATTGGGCGTGGACGGCTCCGGCAGCGGCCATCACGCCAGATTTTTCCACGGCCTTCAAGATGTGGTGGGGAGGAGATAAGGCTGATTGTGAGAGACAAGGAGTTGTTTGTAAATAGGGAACAAGTGCGGGCATATTTTTGCAAAAATGGAGAAGCTTGGTTTGGCGCGCCGATCTAGATCCGATGGCTATTGGTGAAAGATGGAGGCACAACATCATCACCAACTCAGACCTGTTTGATTCGCAGGATTTTGAAAACGCAGGAATAGGACACGGCAATATTACAAGTTTCAAACTGATATTACAAATGTTAGGAGTAATGCTGCACCTACGAAGAGGGAATTACTAGGAAGTTTACGTAAGAACTTTCGCTACTTTAGGTGGATGCAGCATTATCGCACAAACTAAAATCCACCGCCTCGACAAGTCACTAATGGGCAAATAAGTTTTCGAGTCTCGCCATTTGATGTTTCAAAACAAATTCAGCTTCGGAGACTTTGTCATTTAGGCTTAGACGCTTATGTGATCAAGACGCCATTCATTGTTGAACCAGAGAACGCCAAACCTCATTACCTTGAGTACACTTGCCTCCGTAACAAAGAACCCGCCAATTTAATCTCTCGATGTGCTGTCTCGTAGTCGATCAAATTAATTTCGTAAGATGGAGATCAAGGCATTCGATGAGATTGTTATAGTGCAGCACATTTTTCACTTTTGGGTCTTTTTTTATCTGCAAAAGAAGAGAACATATTAGAGAAGTTGGCTGCATAAGATTGCCGTGTCATCAAGAGGCACCAATATCATTCGCTCATACGATAGGGTTGGCTGGCTAGTGATATTTTTCATTCTCTCTCTCTCTCTCTCTCTCTCTCTCTCTCTCTCTCTCTCTCTCTCTCTCTCTCTCTCTTTCTGTTTCCTCTCATTTAACTAGGAGCACGTGAAGAGCTTGGGCATTTGTTGCCTTCCACTATGTGGCCGATGCCATATTTCGCAAAAGTATGCCACATAATACGCATTGATGTCAAATCAAAAGATATTGGCACCGCTCTCGCGATGTGAGAGAGTTGGCACCGCTGTGCACACAGACCCACATGTATAAAAAAATCAATCAAACCAACTACGCCAGCCTCTCACTCTCCCAAACAAGTGTTTTTTATTGCCTCAGTCCTCTCTCTCCCCCACACAGTGTTTTTTCATTGCGTGAGTTAATTTGGCACCGGAGCAAGGTAGGTGATCCAGATTGGGGCACCAGGTGAGAAATGGAGGGGCATCGATGCCAAATGCATCACAAGTGAATTTGGCACATGTTTTGGCCTACATAGCCCACTTTTGTACTCCCTCCATCCCAAAATTCTTGTCTTAAATTTGTCTAAATATGGATGTATCTAGTTACATTTTAGTGTTAGATACATCCGTATCTAAACAAATGTAAGACAAGAATTTTGGGACGGAGGGAATACTACCTCGTATTTAGTATAAAATTTTGACCATAGATTTACCTAAGAAAATGTCAATGCATGTCACTAAAAATTACACCATTTGAAATTATGTTCAAATACGAATCCAACGATATAGTTCTTAGTGACATACATTAACATTTTGTCAGTTAAACTATGGTCAAATTTTGATACTACAAAATTGGAAGAGTAAACCAGGACGGAGGTAGTACTTGCTCTTAGGGTAACCATAGAGTTACTAGAGTAGTGTAAGTTACTTTCCACTATGACTAGCCTAGGCTACTATAGTAGTACAACATAAAAACGATGCAGGTGATCACGTGAGAAAAAATACTAAAAACATTTCTTTCGGTGCAATGCGTAGATGCAGTTTTGAACACTACACTTGTCATCGTAATTTGGGAAAATTACGAAAAAATTGAGCTACGTTGTGATTACCTTTTACTTATAGGAAAGAAGTTTCACCTCATTGAGTAGCTTCTCCGTGCACGTATATCATGTAAGGAATCCAACAACTTGATACAGACTGGGGCCGATAGATTTTAGTGCTAAGATCTTCACTGTGCGCATTGACTGGGTCAAGCTTGTGGGAATCATTTTCTGGAAGATGGTAGTAAATACATCAAGAAGAAATTAAAAAATGTGAATTTCAAGAAGACGGAGAAGAAGATGAGTGTTGTACCTGAACGATTATAGATCCAATAAAGAGTTCAGAGAATTTGGCAGACGAGTACACCAACGCTGTCAATTTCGGCGCGTCAATGACCCTGATTTTTGTTGGACCTTCTAGATCCGATAAAGCAATCTCTCAAGGAAAGGAGCATTCTCAATGACAATAACATGGAACAGCTGGAGTGACTCTTCCCAATTGATGTCTTGTTGCGGGGCCAGCAAGACACATAAATCCATCGGAGATTTGTCGAGGCGATGTGGAGGCTAATGAACCCGTGGATCTACTCAAGACGAAGGTACTCGAGCGTAGTACAGCTGCGGAGCAGGTGCTCCATGGCCTTCTTCGAGATGACAACGTCGAAGAGGTCAAGCTGCTTGAGTTGAGGGAGAAGAAGGGCGGGCGCGGCATTAATCTGGGGAAGATAGCAGGAGCTGAAGCTGGCGCGACGCAGCGTTGGCGTGAGGCGGAGCGCGGACGGTGGCAGAGAGCGACATCGTCCAGCTTCAAAGCTGAGATCCTCGAGCTGATCTAGGGCGGGGGATAAGAACCACTCGTCGAACTTGGGTTGGACCTTGCAGTTGGTACTGAACATGCGGATGTCAAGGCATCTGGCTGGCCCAGGGTGCGATGAAAGGATCTTGGAGACTGCGGCCATGCGTTTGCAATCCCCATCGCAGAGGCAGCTGTCGACGGTGAGGTTGAGTGGGACGTAGCACCAGAGGGGGCGCCACCGCCGGGAGAGCAGGGCGGTCCGCACGGCAGATTTGGTGGGGAGGAGGCCGATGATGACGAGCAGCATGTCATCGGGGAGGCTGCTGATGAAGTCCAGGCTCGCCGGATGCGGTTCTGGCTCGAGCCGCCTCCGCTTGTTGGCTGCCTTACCGTCCATCTCAACCGGCGGCAAGCCAGTGTACACATGTGCTGGTGTGTGTTGTTTGCTGGGTGTGCGCGAAAAGGCCCTTCATGCATGCCGCCGCCGCAGTGGTTAATTGTCTTGTGAGTCGCCCTTCGCACGCAAGAAGTGTGTCCTCACGCGCCTCAATTTACTAGCGCTTGCGGGTGCTACCCCGAGTTGTTTCCACTTTTTTTACTTCACCGCGTGTCAGATGGGCCTCTAGTTTACTTATTTTCACCCATTGCCACATGGGCCAGCACGCGAAGATACAGAACATGAGCTGACAAGAGCCCCTGGGCGCTAGATCGGATCAGAATCTGGATTCAGCTACGCCCACCCACCCGGACATAAACCGTCTCTCCCATATCAGACAAGAGCCCCAGGAGACAGTACATCGCTACTGGGCCAGATTCCTCCTTGTGCTAAATAAGGTCAAGGACTATCGTGAGGAGGACGTAGTCTCACTTTTCTGCAAAAACTGCACGAACAAAGGAATCCTTAATGCTATAAGTCGCCGTGACATAGTACACTTTGCTGGCTTGGCAACCATAGTACAGAAATACTGTGCCATGGAAAGTGCCTGGAAAACCCAAACAGAATTTTGGGATAGTCCGGCTCTCACCAAAACCTTTGTCCCAGCTAAACGGGCGAACTCTCGTAAGTCGGCCGATCCAATCCCCAAGAAACCAAAGCCCACCCCAGGGCGTGGAACCATATTGGAAGAACGGCTCAATGGGCCATGCAAACTCCATAGTACGCCGGACACAACACCAACTCATAGCGTTAGGGCATGTTGGATACTCCGGCAGGTTGCAAAAAGTGGCGAAGATCTTCTTGTAAGCCATAAAGCAGAACAACATCCCGCCAACGAACACAATACGGTACTAACAGTCTTCGAGACTTTCGCCTCAAACAATAAGCGCAAGCGAGTTCATCGAAGCTCCGCTGACATCTGCTAGGTGGCAAAAATAAACCCGTGGAACGACACTGCTATAACTTTCAATGCCAGTGGTGAACCTCGATTCCATACTGTCCGGGCACCAGCCGCTCTGGTCCTTAGCCCAATCGTGGACGGCTTTCGGCTCACTAAAGTACTCATGGACGGCGGAAGCGGATTAAACTTAATCTACGAAGAAACACTCAACAAGATGGAAATTGATAAAAGCCGCATTGAACAATGCAGCACAACCTTCAGGGGAATTATCCCTAGTCGGGAAGCGCGGTGTGCGGGAAAAATCACACTTGATGTGGTATTCGCCACCCTGGAGAATTATAGGTCCGAAGAAATTACATTCCAAGTGGCTCCTTTCAGCAGAGGATACCACGCCCTTTTAGCACGAGGCGCGTTTACAAGCTTTCAAGCTATACCCCGTTACGGGTACATGAAGCTTAAAGTGCCCGGACCCAATGGAATCATCACTCTAGCGAGTGATCCGGACGTCGCACTTCGCATCGAAAACAAAACCGCAGCACTAGCCCTGGAAGCATTATCCGCAGCCTTAGCAGCCGAAGAACTAACAATGCTGCGTGCCACCATGGATAGGGACGACGTGATATTCGACAAGCGACCCAAGTCCACCTCATTCAAACCCACAGACGATATAGTCAAATTTCAGGTCCATCCAACGGACCCCACGAAGACAGCTTCCATCGGGACACAGTTGAGCCCCGCAATGGACGCCGCACTGCGAGACTTCTTACGCGAGAATTGGGACATTTTCTCCTGGCACCCATCGGACATGTCGGGCATCCCACGCAGACTGGCCGAACACGGCCTCAATATATTAAAAGGATACAAACCTGTCAAGCAGACTCTAAGGCGATTTTCAGAGCCCAAACGACAAGCCATGGGGGAAGAACTAGCCAAACTACTCGAGGCCGGATTCATCAGAGATATCAAGCATCCGGATTGGCTGGCAAATCTGGTAATGGTACCAAAGAAGGACAAATCCTGGCGCCTATGTGTCGACTTCAAAGACCTCAATAAGGCTTGCCCCAAGGATCCCTTCCCCCTCCCTCGCATCGACCAAATCATCGATGCCACAGCAGGACACGACTCGCTATGTTTCCTCGATGCATACTCCGGATACCATCAAATAAAGATGGCAGAGTCCGACCAAGCTGCAACAGCTTTCATAACGCCATATGGTCCTTTCTGTTTCAACACTATGCCTTTTGGGCTTAAAAATGCCGGCGGAACCTATGAACACATGATTCAAACATGCCTGGAAAAGCAAATCGGCAAAACAGTGGAGGCATACGTGGACGATGTGGTCATAAAAACAAGACACGTCGAAACCCAAGATGACTTGAGGCTTACGTTCGATAACCTCCAAACATACGACATCAAGTTGAACCCGGAAAAATGTGTTTTCGGTGTTCCCTCTGGGAAACTGCTGGGCTTCATTGTTTCCAATAGAGGAATTGAAGCGAATCCGGCAAAAATCCGAGCTCTGTCGCAGTTGGCTATACCAACAGACCTCAAGCACATCCTGAAACTAGCTGGATGCGTGGCTGCCTTAAGCCGCTTTATCTCCAGATTAGGAGAAAATGCACTACCTCTTTACCGCCTTCTTCGGTGCACCTAAAACTTCGTGTGGACGGATGCAGCCGCGGCCGGACTGGACGAAATAAAGACCTTATTGGCCAATAATCCAGTCCTAACAACGCCAAATGTTGGTGAACTTATGCTGCTGTACATAGCTGCAACACATCAAGTTGTAAGCGCAGTGCTCATCGTCGAACGAGAGGTTGACGGACACAAATTCCCGCTCAAGAAGCCGGTTTATTACGTATCCACAGTCCTCACCCCATGCAAATCCCGATACCCACACTATCAAAAAATAACATACACGGTCTTCATGGCATCCCGGAAGCCGCGACACTACTTTCAAGAGTGTTCGATTACGGTGGCCTCCGAAGTACGACTCAATGACATAATAAATAACCGCAACGCTACGGGCCGGATTGCTAAATGGGCCATCGAGCTCCTTCCGTTCGACATAACATACAAACCACAGTGGGCCATCAAGTCGCAAGTACTGGCTGAGTTTGTCGCCGAATGGACAGAAGCCGAACTCCCTAAAGAGTACGGCGCGTACTCTAACTAGATCATGCACTTTGACGGCTCTAAAATGCTGGCCGGATTGGGAGCAGGTGTAGTCCTGACGTCTCCCACTAGAGACACGGTCCAGTACATCCTCCAAATATTACACACAGACTCCAACAATGCAGCCGAATATGAGGCTCTGTTGCACGGTCTTCGGATGGCAGTCTCTATGGGCATTCAACGCCTAGAAGTGCGCGGAGATTCAAACCTCGCAATATCACAAATAAATGGAGACTTTGATGCCAAGGATCCAAAAATGGAGGCCTACCGTAATGCCGTCCTCAAAATGTCAGCCCGGTTCGAGGGGCTCGAATTCCACCATGTGGCTCGAGAAAACAATCAAGCGGCAGATGTACTCGCCCGCATCGGCGTTAAACGTGACCCTGTCCCACCTAACATATTCCTGGAAAGGCTGTTCAAGCCATCCGTAGTATGGGAAGGGGAGTCCGGCAATACTAGCACAGATCTGAATACAACCCCAGATACCGAACTATCAGACATAATCGGCGGCTCTACCACCGAAATAACATCTCCGGCCCATGAAATCATGGTTGTAATCACCCCGTGGACTGAGCCTTTCTTGGCCTACCTCAATAGGCAGGAGCTCCCCAAAGACCAAAATGAAGCACGTTGCATCGTTCGGCGTTCTAAAGCTTACAAAGTCCATGAAGGGGAACTCTATAAGAAAAGTGCGACTAGAGTGCTCCAAAGGTGCATCTCCGAAGAGGAAGGGCGGCAGCTCTTGGCTGAAATCCATGCCAGACTGGGAGGGCACCATGCCGCGGCTCGAGCACTAGTCAGCAAGACCTTCTGTACAGGCTTCTATTGGCCGACGGCCCGAGCAGACGCACAGGACCTTGTCCAACACTGCATCGGTTGCCAGCTCTTTGCCAATCAGAGTCATATGCCCCCTACCGCTCTCCAAACAATCCCCATAACTTGTCCCTTCACGGTCTGGGGGCTGGATATGGTCGGACCTCTTGAAGGGGGAAGCCATAAGAAAAAATACTTATTGGTCATGATGGACAAGTTCACCAAATGGATAGAAGCCAAACCAGTCAAAACGGCCGAATCCGGACCGGTAATAGACTTCATATCCGGGGTCTTACACCGATACGGCGTCCCCCACAGCATCATCACTGATAATGGCTCAAACTTCACAGCCAATGAAGTGAAAACTTGGTGCGGAAAAATGGGCATTAAGCGCGACTACGCTTCCGTCTACCATCCCCAAACAAACGGCCAGGTCGAACGGGCAAACGGTCTCATCATGAGTGGCATCAAACCCAGACTAGTGCGATCCTTGACAGTCGGACACGCACTGGGTCGAAGAGCTCGACTCCGTACTCTGGGGGCTGCGGACCATGCCGAATCGCACCACCGGATATACACCGTTTTTTATGGTGTACGGCGCGGAAGCAGTACTACCCTGCGACATAATACATGATTCTTCTCGCGTACGCATGTACGAAGAGAAGGAAGCCGAGTTAGATCGGCAGGATAACTTGGATGCCTTGGAGGAGGAGCGCGATGTCGCAAAAGCCCGCTCCGCATTCTATCAGCAGTAGGCTCGACGGTACCAAAGCAGAGAAGTGTGGGCCAAAACTTATAATATTGGCGAACTTGTTCTACGCCTACCGGAGAAGAAGAAGGACAAGCTCAAACCTAAGTGGGAAGGCCCCTTCGTCATTGATAAAGTTCTCACCTGAGGAGCGTACCACTTATGTAATGCATCCGATAACAGACTCGAGCCAAACCCATGGAACGCGGCCAGACTCCGGAGATTCTACGCCTAGCGCCGGACTCAGTGTTCGTCTCCTTACCCCTCCTCTTTTAATTATGCTCCCTCCCTTTTCCTTTCTCGACCTTTTTTCCTCTTCACACAAAGTAATTAATACAGTACGGACGCCCGGATCACTCCGGCCGCACTATGTGTGTAAGCAATACCCGGGGGCTTCCCATATCGAAGCTAAACATAATTACTTCAATGGCTTTTTGCCCATCACATATGCGTTCTTTTTCCATATGTGCCTTTTCTTCACCATTATATGCATCGACATGACTTAAGATGTGGCCAAGCTGGGTTGCTTGGCTCTTGTGTTTATGCCCTACGTTCCTGTTAATTCGGCTAGGGCATAAGGGGAGCACCTCTGCGATTGTTACTGCCGGTTCAGCCGGATGTGTACCTCAGACTGGGTGAAGACCAAAGCTAGCGTCCTTAAGGGAATATTCGGTCGGTGAACAAAAGATGTATTTGTTTATTACAACATAAATCCCCAGAAGTTTTGTATCCTGCGTCCTTGTTCGCAGTACGGACATGTGCATCGTCGCATGCGTACCCAGGGAAAGGAACCCCTAACAGAACTATTCTCCCTGGAAGATGTTTCTTACTATCCATGTAATATAACATAACTAGTTGGGTACTTGTCTGTTCAAGCACTTATGACCCGTACGCCTGGTTTCCATGCATAACCCGGTTCTGCATAACTGAGCGGGTATTCGGATACACCCCGTACTATCGGATCCGGGGGCTGAAGCGAAAAGATCCGCCAAGACAAATGATTTTAATCTGGCTAGGGACTACTTATGTCCATTGAATTACATAGTCACTTGGACTGACTATATTCCTCCTCTATACCATCCAACAGGCTATCTAGCTTACAATCCTGTTGGGAATACTTTGCGGCTAACGTCACCTGGTCATACACCAGACTCACGGGAATTTCTAGCCCATCTGGCGCTGCCGGTCCGACTTCGGCCATATGGTTCGGGTCCAGCTTGGTGTAGCGCGTCTTCACCATAGCGCAGGCTTCTCTTGCACCTTGTCGGCAGGCCGACATCTTCCACAATCGGAAGCGCTGCCGTGCTCCTTGAAGCACATCCATAAGATCCCCCATGCCCTTCGGCAGGAAGCTTGATGGCCACAAGGCCTGAGCAACGCCCTGCATCACCTGCCGAGCTTGCTCGTGCAGTTGTGAGAGGTCTTGCAGTAAATCGCATGCAGACGCAGGCACCTCCTCCTCAGGGCGGCCCGTTAACATACCTACAAGTTAGAATTCTTTCAATATGCTTCCTCGCCGAACTGTACTACAGCCGCGACGAAGCCTTTTGTTATCCTTTACGGAGTCCGCAAGCTGAGCGCAGACGTCTTTTAATTCCACGTCCAACCGGACATTGGCATCTTGAAGATTGTTCTTCTCCTTCCTAACTTGCATAAGAACGCGCTCGCCAGCCTTTAGACGCCTTTAGACGCAGGCACCTCCTCCTCAGGGCGGCCCGTTAACATACCTACAAGTAAGAATTCTTTCAATATGCTTCCTCGCCGAACTGTACTACAGCCGCGACGAAGCCTTTTGTTATCCTTTACGGAGTCCGCAAGCTGAGCGCAGACGTCTTTTAATTCCACGTCCAACCGGACATTGGCATCTTGAAGATTGTTCTTCTCCTTCCTGACTTGCATAAGAACGCGCTCGCCAGCCTTTAGACGCCTTTTGAGATGCGACTCGTCATCTCTTACACCCTCCGGATTCACCCCGGGATTGTCTGCAGAATTTTCTGTTAGACTTGTCATACCAAGCCACTTACTAACTGGTGCATCTTCGTACAATTGAGACAAATGTTACAGATGAGGCCTTCTGGGATTCCTCTAGCTTGGCAACCATGGCCCTTAGCTGGGCCTTGCACTGCTCTAGCTCCCGAGACAATTGCTCATTCTTATCTATAAGGACCTGTGCATATATTGATCCTTCAAACAGTTGTTCCAACCATTTCAAGTCTCAGGGGCTACTGCTATACATGCTTATCAAATTTTCTTACCCGTATATCTTTGGTATACTGGTCCGTCGCTCGGGCAAGCCCGCCTTGTGCAGCTCGGATGTATGCGTCTCCCGAATTGAAAGCGTTAAATGCCTCTTCGGAAAATATGTTGTTGCGAAGTACGGCCCGTCAGCGCCGGTGATTCATGGCGCTCTCTACTTCGGAATTTGTGGCAGAGAGCATATCTGCGTCCTCCGTCGGAGGACTATGCGGCATCGGCCTCATGTCCGCCTCATCTCTCCAAGCCGGTTCTGGAATCCGGTTGGTGGAGGCATGATTGGCAGGATCCCCGGATATAGTCCGGCTACTCCTCTTCCTGCCAGGACACAAATGGTGTTGTTACACTTCAAAAACAATAAATCGCAGAGCAGGTTTTTACCTCACCTCTGTAGTGGCGTTTCAACCCTAACCGCCTTCCTCTTAAGCCTGCCCGATCCGGACGCCCATTGCCGGCGGGTCCCTAGGGGATCGGCCCCGCGCTCTGACCGTCGTCTCTACAAAAGCACGACACTTCAGGGGTAGGGCATGACATCAGAAGGGAGTCCTCTTCGGAGGATAGAGCTTTCGGCTCGGCTTACGCGCGATGCAGGTAGCAGTCCGGGATAGTCGGCAATAATAGCCACTGAGGCACCATCGCAGATCGCCTGATAAAATATCCCGTTGACAAGCTCCACAGTAATATCCAGATCTTCTTCGAGTCCTGGATCGAGGGCCCTTCCGGGGTCCTCTGGCTGCGGGGAAGGGCTGGAGATCCCTTCGACGGTCCTCCTCATTTCCTGCTTGAAAATATTGAGGCAGATAATCTTAGCAAAGAACGCCACAATAAGTGAAGAGGGGAAAAGAATAACGAATTACACAGCTTGGGGGATTGTACATAGAAAACCCATCCCGCAGTTTAATGTGAAGGAATTCTTCTTCTTCTCCTTTATACAGGTCGGATAATATCCTCGCCAGAGCAGTGGCAGAGTCCGGACCCTTACGGCCGCAGCGGGTAGCGTCATCTTCCCCGTTGAAGTGCCACATGGGCTTCCCCCGATATTGAAGCGGTTGCACCCCCGCATTATGCATATTGCTATAACCTCGACTATCGTCAGTCCGAATTTGGCCAGTAACTTTATCCGGCTCATCAGGAAGTGTATTTCCCTAGTATCCTCCTCTTGGGGGCCCCGATGGTGCCAGCTTCGACGTGCCCTCGGCGGGGCGTTACTGAACTTGGGGAGACCTGTCCGGACTGGATCAGGAAGGGGAACATCATCAACATAAAACCATTCCGAAGGCCAGTTCTCCGGTGCCCTCTTGGGGGTGCCGGATAGGTATCCGGTCTCAGCAATGCGCCATACTTCGGCTCCGCCCACTTGACATAGGGATTCTCGCTGGTTGCGAGGGACGAGGCAGAACAGCTTCTTCCATAACCCAAGGTGAGCCTCGCAGCTTGGAAACAGCTCGCAAAGGGCAACATATCCTGCTATATGTAGCACAGAGGCAGGGGTAAAGTTGTGCAACTGGAGGCCATAGAACTCCAGGAGCCTGCGAAGAAATGGGTGAATAGGAAACCCGACGCCGCTTAACAGATGCAGGACGAGGCATATTCGCTCCTCTGGAGATGGATTAGGAGATCCCTCCGCTTGCTCCCCGCCATTATAGGTGGCTATTCCGGCTCGGACCGGGACCATGAACGCCGGTGGAAGATACCCTTGGGTTTGTAAATCTATCAAACATCTATGAGGAATTGAACACTCTTCCCATTCCCCCGGCTTAGAGCGAGGAGAGCGAGAAGAAGAGCTGCGACGACCGGCCATGTTAAAATGTTTTCTTCCGGAGCGCTCTGTTGGATGCTTGCTCGAGGGAAGAGGATGAGGTTTGGATCTGGGAATCCCCGTCTCCTCAAATAGACGGTCAACCTGCTGGATTAGGGGGTGGCAAATGCAAAAATTCCTCGGCTCCTCGCATTCGCTCGACACGTGGAGGAGGTCATTATTGAGGCATAGAAGCCGAAGAGTATACATTGAGGGGAAGCCGGACACTATTTGTCGTAGCAGGTACTTTGGAGAATTCGGTGATGGAACCTGCCTTGCAATGCCGAAGACAAAACTGCACGCCAGACTCATCATCATTGAAGCCTGGTTCAGGGGCTACTGAGGGAGTCCTGGATTAGGGGTTATCCGGACAGCCGGACTATATGCTTTCTCCGGACTATTGGAGCGTGAAGATACAAGACTCAAGACTCCGCCATGTGTCCGGTTGGGACACTCCTTTGCATGGAAGACAAGGTTGGCGATCCGGATAATATATTTCCTTCCTTGTAACCGACTCCATGTAAACCCTAGCCCTCTCCGGTGTTTATATAAACTAGAGAGCATGGTCCTTAGAAGGCCGATCACGATCACAACCATAATCATCATAGGCTAGCTTCTAGGGTTTAGCCTCTACGATCTCGTGGTAGATCTACTTTTGTACTACTCATATCATCAATATTAATCAAGCAGGAAGTAGGGTTTTACCTCCATCGAGAGGGTCCGAACCTAGGTAAACATTGGGTCCCTTGCTTTCTGTTACTATCAGCCTAAGACGAACAGATCGGGACCCCCTACCCGAGATCCACCGGTTTGACACCGACAGATGGATATTAGCATTAAATAGATGCATGGATTGATTGATGGGACGTTGATGCTTTGCCTGGCCCAGGCATGAACCAAACGCTTCAGCACCACACAAGCTTGGCCAGGCAGAAATATTTTACATCTCACGTCCACACCAGGCACTACCGGCCATCAAGGCATGAGGGTCAGGTCACGAACCAAACTGGCCAATAAAGTTTGAGAGAGATTGAGGAGCCCCGATAAGGCTGAGTGGTGCGTCAGTTAGCTGAGAGGGGGGAA
The DNA here is from genome assembly GCA_021605205.1 of Aegilops longissima. NCBI lineage: Eukaryota > Viridiplantae > Streptophyta > Magnoliopsida > Poales > Poaceae > Aegilops > Aegilops longissima. The sequence goes on from CM038676.1 coordinate 422,984,279, forward strand.
GAAATATTCCATCCACTCGATAATGCAGTGCATGTAAATTTTTTAGAAGTCAAACTTTGGAAACTTTGATCAGGTTTACGCAAATGTTATTTATATCTACAATACCTAAGATACATCATACAAAACTACATCTCATGGTGAATCTAATGGTATATGTTTGCCGTACTAGATGTAATTCTTTTTCTCCACGTACATGGTCAAACTTTGTGATGTTTGACTTTTCAATAAACTATATGCTATGGACCGAGGAGAGTGCCTCAGTCGAGACAAATCAAGTGCGTGTGAAGGATAATGAGTAAGTGTGCAAAAAGAGTATGTGTGTGAAAGAGAAAGTGACAACAAACGATAAATTAGAGAGAGTGTGTGTTTTTCGTTTCTTATGAGAACATATCACGCATGCATCTCCGAGATGGAAAAGCGAGGCGAGGAGATACACGAAGATAGCTAGTGTGTGATTGTTTGCAACGGAGAGAGACACCCCTGCAGCACATGTCCAATAGAGGTCTGGCCAACAAGGAAAAAAGGTCGAGAGGGACACATGGATGGCATGGACGCATGGGGAGGGAGAGAGGGTGTGTTTATGATAGAGGGATCCCCTCGAGATCGTGAGGGGACTATATGGGTCGGAGATCGAGGGAGTGCCTGCGCGATAGAAAGATGCCCCGAGAGAAATCGAGATAGACCATGCACATGTTTGTGATGGAGACTAAGATTAGCAAGTCATATACATATAGGGGGGACTGTGTGTGCCTACAATTGAGTGAGAGACCATCATGCTTGGCTAGCTGGGCATGAGATTGTGTGTGTGTGTGCGTGTGAGATGGAGAGAGAACGAGGGAGAGAGATAGAGTTTTAGATGGGCCTATCGAGTGCGAGTGAGATATGCATGTGTATGTGTGACCCATGTGGATGGAGAGTTTGAGAGAGGGGGGAAGAGCTCTGACGACATAGTGGTGCGTGAGAGAGTTATGGGCAAAGAGCCAAGGAATTTGTGTGCGTACGATGAGTGCACCCAAGATATCTAGCTTGGACTAGCTAGAGTATCATACATAGTGTGCGAGAGAGACCTATAGATGGTGTATGTATGCATGAGAACTAGAAAGACCCCCCCACACACACACAGAAAGAGAGAGAGAGATGGAGAGAAAGGGAGAGGGACCAACAAGGTTTTTGTGTCAGATGCGTGCGACTGAATTGAAGATTGACGGTGAGAGAGAGAGAGAGAGAGAGAGAGAGAGAGAGAGAGAGAGAGAGAGAGAGAGAGAGAGAGAGAGAGAGAGAGAGAGAACAGGAGTTCGGGAGAGGGGGAGGTCGCGTTTTATGCATCAAAGACTGATATAAACCATGTTTCGATATAAACTTGCATTCAAATATTTAAATTGGAGAACATGTTGTCGCAATCCACACATGAACGGATATATCATTATATCAAACAAGTTCATTAATTTGACTTTCAACATGTTCATGGAGTACTATAATACTATACAACATGCTACTCGATTGAGGTGTTCAATTTTGGATTTAGTTCACTATTTTGACATACTGAACGAGCTATTTCATTGAATCGAGATATTTCATTTTGGATTTGATTCACGTTTTTGAGTGGGTCAACTATTTGTCATATAGTAAATCGCTAGCAACGAGCATGTAAAAACACATTACTCCCGAGCATCATCTCTCCATCTAAAAAAGAAGTGGCAAGCTAATATTTCAAAATTTGATTCGAATCGACTTGGTAAGGTAGACGTGGATGCTCGTTCTCCCAAAATTTGAACGAACCATTAAACATCCTCTCTGCTCGGTGGAATTCGCCCGAGCAAATAAATGGGAGACGCGAAATTACCGTCCTATGTGGGACACGCATCAATTGGCCCCTTGTACATCGAGGGTAGGTTCGTACTTCATCCAAGCACGCCTTCTCCTCGGCCAAAATGACATGTGCCAAATAATTCAAAAACCATGGTCGGTAAAACACGCTCTCCTCACCCGAAATAGCTCGCACCCACTATTTCAAAACACGCTCTCCTCGCCCGAAATCGCTCGCGCCCACTATAATTCAAAACACGCCCTCCTCGCCCAAAATCGCTCCCGCCCACTATTTGGGGAGAAGCAAAGTTACTCTACTATCCCCGACTCTCAGTACACAGACCCAAGCCAAGAAGTCTATAGGCAAGGGTAGAACTGTAACTCCCCCTCACATTTCAGACAAATGCATCCGTAAGACATGGTTCCACTCCCATCCCAATCCCCCCCCCCCCGCCCGCCCCCATTCATACCTCGTGGGCGCCAAATCACCTTCTCCCCGGGAAGCTCCCTTCTCCCGAGCCGCCAAACCTCAGCCCCACCTCCATGGCGCCCCCAGCGCACCAATTTCACAGCCGCCCTCCTCCCTAATGCCGGAGACGCTGTCCATTTGTCGTTGTGCACTGGGCCGTGTGCCTCTTACTCCGTGCTGCCGGTGCTGCCTCGATGACGGCCGCGTGAACCATACCGGAGCCGATTCACCCCCGCCGTTGTTCACAGCGCCGGAGCGGCTCCAACTTCGGATCCGTCCAGAGTCCAAGCACTGCTTCCGCGTAGCCGTCGACCGTCGCGACATCGCTCTTTCCCTGCCGTTGGTCGCCACCGCAACCGCGCCGGCCTTATCGACTCGGCAGCTGGACCTGCCTACTTCACCATGCCGCCAGATAGGTCGCACTCTCATCTCAAATTACTTATTTGGCGTCAGTTGTTTGAATTTTTATTTTGGGCCAACCGATTCCCAATGGGAAGCAGCACCCCTTGAGGCGGCGGAGCTCCTAGGTTGCCGGTTGGCTGGTGTCTAATGTAAGGGTGCGGGGCCGCAAGTTCGCCGCGGAAGCAGTGCTTAGATGGCTATCTTTTAGAGTTGTGTGGGTTGAAGGTACTTCCGTCGTCGGATCTGGATGACGGGGAGTCTTTGTGGATTGGCCCGGGGGCGGCGCAACCACGGCAGTGCGGTGGAGCGGGGAGCGGGGTTTTGGCCGGGGCCATGGACGGCGGAGGCAGGCTGCTCTGCCGTCGGTCGCTGGCTCTTCGGGGAAGATTCCAAACAGTGTCAGCCGGGAGGCACAAGACGGCCATCAAGCCATCCGGCGTAGATCGGACAGTACCAAAATAAAATAAAATCGTGTGACCCCAATTTAGTCTTCAGTTAACATACGCGTGACCACTCTCGTACCTTGCTGTTGATCAATTAGTGTATTTCTTCAGATCAAAGAGATATGTCGTTCTTAACATTATGCGTTATCTACATCTTCAGACACATCGTCTTCTGACTCACCGCAGCTGCTCCAACAAGGGAAGCATACACCAGAAGGGAGCTATAGTCCCCACTCAACAGTTCCCTGCATCGAATGCGCGTGCCCGACATGGACAGCCACAACAACTGCAGGGCCATCGACAAGTCAGCACATGATGCTCACTCCTATGGATGGTAGCCAGATAGGTTGTACCCTCATCTTACTTGTGTGCAACATTTATTGCTTTGATATTCATCTAAGCATGGAAAATAGATCATCACATTTCACTGTATATTCATGCTGATCTCTTACGGGTCTTGTTCAGGAGTTCACGCTGTTCCATAGTTCAGCTAAGATACTTGTTCTTTAGGTAACGCTGTTCCATAGTTATCATCCATCAGCCAATGCTATCCCACATGCTGGTGATTATAGTATTATACCACTTCTAGTATTACCTATGTTGTTATTTAATACTTTTGTGTGCCATCTAGTTAATCTCGAGTACAAAGCGATACATATTACGTAGCTTTCATCGTGTTCTCCCTTTAGTTTATGAGACCTGTTGCTGCTAGTTAACCCCAGTCCTACTATTTATGTCGTCTCCTCAGGCACTCATTACATAAATCTAACTACTAGTTGTCTTCCATGCATGTCGATATAATTGCACACACCGATATATCCACAAGAACCTCACGGAGCAATGTAAAGGCCAATAAACTTGATGTCAATGATACCCAATATGATGGAACATGTAAAGGCAGTTCTTCAGAAGACTTGCATAAATATGATGAATCCTCTTCACCCCACAAGGTCCTTGCTCTAACTTGGCTTGTGATATGGGTACAACATGCATATAATGTCCTGGAGTGTATCTACTCTGTTGCAATGCCATGTGCTTAGCATGCTGATCATGCATGTAAATATGTCATGCCTTCCTGTTTTTCAGTACCTATTCCATTCATGATAACATGTTTTGAAATTCAAGTACTGTCATTCTACTGAATATCTTATGCATTGTTATTCATCAGTATGTACTTCATCTGTCTGCCATACCATGTTTTTTTACATTGAAGTGTTGTTCTAGTGCTCTGTTGCAATGCCATCTTTCTAAATCACACACGTGTATGTTTTTTTTTGACTGGGAACTGTGGGGCAAAGCCCCCACAGCAGATCAAAACTTTATTGAAAAATGAATTTAGTACAACAGGGTGATTACAAGGAGTAACCAGGGTACAAGGTAGAACAAGAAAAGGGGGCTTACAAAACTAGTTTAGGGTGGGAGAAAAGAGATCCATCTAAGCAGTTCATCCTTGTAAACATATTTAATTCTGTGCTGCATTAGGCTAATATCATGCTTAAAAGCAAACCTCCATTTACTGAAACTAGGTCTCTCATTTCTGAATAGTTTGGCATTTCTGATGATCCAAATATTCCAGCAAGCAACGAAAACCACTTCAGAGAAAAAGGGCTTATCAAAACTTCTTCTAGCCTGAGTAACCAGCTGCATCATGGAGGTGCCAGTAGACCAATCAATCTGCAGATAATTCCAGACCCTGACACTGAAATTGCAGTTGAAGAACAAGTGATCTCTGGTTTCTCTAACCTGCAAGGGACAAAGCCTACAATGGACCCCATCATCCATGTGCCAGTGCCTTCTCTCAACCATGTCCTTGGTGTTCAACCTGTCCATAATAAGCATCCAAGCAAAAACCTTGATCTTGAGGGTACAAGAGGATTTCCAGACCACACAGAGCAAAGGATTGAAGGATTCAGACACAAAAGTGTGTGAGTAGAACATCTTGGGTTTGAAACAGTTGGTAGATCCTTGCCAGAACCAAACATCTCGCAGACTTGATTCTTTGTTGTGGGAATTCATCAAATCCTGTATCTGGTTCAACTCATCATAGGCCTGAGCAGATAAGGGGAGGTGAAAGACTTGATGCATATCTTGGGTATTGAAAGATTCCTTGACTGAGATCCAGGGATCCTTGGCAAAAGAGAAAAGCCTTGGGAATCTTGTCTGCAGGCTAGACACTGTGTTGTCAAGGTTCCAATTATCAGCCCAAAACAGAGCAGTGTCCCCTTCATTAATTTGAACCCAGGAGCAGTCCCTGAAGTGTTGCATGACTTTACAGATATCCCTCCACCAGAAGGATCCACAAGCAGTTGTTCCCTGGGGCATTCTTTCAAAATAATATGAATTCCAGACTAAGGATATAACACCCCAGATGTAACTTTCCATATTTGTAACTCCAACTCTTGCCATTCCGGCATTGTGATATGATATTCCCTCCGTGGTTGGGTTTTTCTTCTTTTTGCATTTTGTCCATGTCATGCATTTTATATCATGTCATCATGTGCACCTCATTTGCATACATGTTCGTCTCATGATTCCGAGCATTTTTCCCGTTGTCCGATTTGCAATCCGGCACTCCTATGTCCCCCGGCGTCCCCTTTTACGTTTTTCCGTGAGCGGGTACTAAACTTTCTCGGAATGGACCGAGGTTTGTCAAGTGGCCTTGGTATACCACCGGTAGACCACCAGTCAATTTTCGGGTCATTTGGAGCTCGTTTGGTACTCCAACGGTTAACCGCACTCTCGCAAGGGCCTCTTTTAAGTTGCAGCCCAACACCCTTTCAAAACAGCCCAATAACCCATCTAAGTCACTTCCATGCTCTCCGTCGTTCGATCACGATCGTGTGGGCGAAAACCGCACCTCATTTGGACTCTCCTAGCTCCCTCTATGCCTATTTAAGCACCCCCACTCCAAATCCGGGTCCAAACCCTAGCCATCCTCATCCCCGCGCCACCGGACAAAGTCCCGACGTACGGACACGTCCGCCCGCCCGCCGCCGCCGCCGACGAACCTAAGGCGGCGACGTGGCACCAGCCACAGCGCGCCGCCCGGCCCAGCGAGCCAGCGGCGGCCCCGCGACCCGTCGCCCGCGCCTCCCGGCCCCTCCGGCCCGGCCGCTGCCCGCTCTCATGATCGCCGCCGCCCGGCGCCACCACGCCCGCCACGGTTCCGCCGCCCGGCCACCCGGCCTCGCCCGGCCGGCCCGTCGCCGACCGCCGCCGCGCCCGCCGCCTCCTCTCCTCCGGCCGGCGCCCCTGCTCCGGCCGCCTCCTCTCCCTCCGCGAAGCGCCGCCACCTCGCCGATCCGATCGGGCGGATCCGGATCGAGATCCCGTTCGTTGACTCCCCCTTAATTTTCGTCTAAGTTTTCATCCGGTGATAATTTGTGGCATTTTCAACGCATCATAACTCCGCACCCGTAGCTCCGTTTCGTGCGTGTAATATGTCAAAATTTTCATCTCGAATAGTAGATCATTTCATCTCATTGCATCATTTTCATTTGAGCTCATCTTGATGCCCGAAATGCTGTTAGAAGAGGGCTATGTGATGTTAGTTTCTGTTTCTTAACAGAACTTGCACTTTTGTTATTTTTGCTATGATTGATGTGTGCACCCAATGGACTTGAGTCATACATGTGATTTGTAATATGCCATGCCATCTTTCCAGGGGTGTATGCCATGTATTTTTGTGATCTGTGTGGTGACTAGCACAAGCATGCAAAGTAGGCTTCCTGATGTTGCTGTTTTCAGCCATGTTTAGCTGATATTTTGATGCCATGTTAATTTGATGCTACCGAGAGATCCATGCATATTTTGAGATACTTCAGTAAGGATGTTTTGAACATATGGTTATGCTCTATCCATGCATGCCTTTGTTTGTAATTATGGAGTGCCATAGCTTTAGTCAATCGAGCTCTACGTTTGCTACAAAATGTTTCCTGGCAGATTGTTTACATGTTATTCAATTTTGCCAAGGTTGTTGTGGTTGATTCGTGTATGCTATGATGTTGTTCTTGCCATGTATATCTTCTATGCCATGTCTTCTTCATGGATGTATGCTTAGTTTATCATATAAGGCTCTGTAGTGAGTGCTTTGAGCTCTCAAACATGCCTACTTGTTATCTGTTTTTGACATGCCCTGTTCTTTGAATCATTAACTAAATTTGCGATATTGACATGGGTGTTACTATATTTTCTCGATCCTTTTGGCTTATGGTCAGTAAGGGACTTTTGTTCTATGCTTTGAGTAGATTCATGCCATGCCATGTTTTGCTATTATAAGTTCCTGTAGCATGTTGTTTTCTTGCTCTGAACATTGCTACCTGATGCTGTTTTTGCCATGTTCAGTTATTTCACTAAGTGTGTGAAGCTGATATGTTTTGCACTTTTGCCATGCTTGTTTGAACCTGTTATGTTGTGAATTAGCCGTAGCTCAGTGTTCATCTTTTTTCAAGCATCTTGAGTAGATCACTGCCATATACTTTGTTGGTACGTTTGGGTGCAGTAGCTTAATTTCTTGTTGCTTGCTAAGTGGTATCATCTTTGTTAATGGCAGATTTGTGCCATTCTTGTTTTGCTTGTCATTTGCAAACCGTGCATCCGATTCGGTGATCTTTATATCGATTTCAACCGAAATCATCTCATATTTCAGTGGCATACTTGGTTTGCCAAGTTGATGCCTGGTTCATCATTTCCTTCCGAGCGCGCAGATAGCATTGCATATCACATCTCGCATATCATGTCATGTTTTGCATCATGTTGTTTGTGCATTGCACCGTGATTTATTGTGGTTCCTTTGTTTGTGTTCTTGCCTTGGGTAGAGACGGGAGACGAGTTCGTGAATGAGGAACCTGTTGAGAACGCTTACGAGGATCAAGCTTTCGACAACTCTGAGAACATTGCAGGCAAGATGACCATACCCTCGAAATCACTTCTATCTTTGCTATGCTAGATGCTCGCTCTTTTGCTATGCCTATGCTGCGATGCCTATCACTTGCTTATCATGCCACCCATATTGCCATGTCAGCCCCTAACCATCCTTTCCTAGCAAACCGTTGATTGGCTATGTTACCGCTTTGCTCAGCCCCTCTTATAGCGTTGCTAGTTGCAGGTGAAGCTGAAGTTTGTTCCTTGTTGGAACATGGAGATGTTGTTCCTTATTGGAACATGTTTACTTGTTGGGGCTATCACAATATATCTTCTTTAATTAATGCATCTATATACTTGGTAAAGGGTGGAAGGCTCGGCCTTATGCCTGGTGTTTTGTTCCACTCTTGCCACCCTAGTTTCCGTCATACCGGTGTTATGTTCCTTGATTTCGCGTTCCTTACACGGTTGGGTGATTTATGGGACCCCCTTGACAGTTCGCTTTGAATAAGACTCGTCCAGCAAGGCCCAACTTTGGTTTTACCATTTGCCACCTAAGCCTTTTTCCCCAGGTTTCGCGAGCCCGAGGGTCATCTGTATTTTAACCCCGGACCGGTGCTCCTTCGAGTGCTGGCCCTAAACCGCAGACTGCGGGGCCACCACGGGCAACTCGAGGGCTGGTTTTACTCAGAGGCTGACCTATCCGGTGTGCCCTGAGAACAAGATATGTGCAGCTCCTATCGGGATTTGTCGGCACAGTCGGGTGGCTTTGCTGGTCTTGTTTTATTGCTATCGAAATGTATTGTAGTCCGGGATTCCGAGATTGATCGGGTCTTCCCGGTAGAAGGAATATCCTTCGTTGACCGTGAGAGCTTATGATGGGCTAAGTTGGGACACCCCTGTAGGTTATTATCTTTCGAAAGCCGTGCCCGCGGTTATGAGGCAGATGGGAATTTGTTAATGTCCGGTTGTAGAAAACCCGAAGTTGACCTCAATTAAAATACACATCAACCGCGTGTGTTACCGTGATGGTCTCTTCTTGGCGGAGTCCGGGAAGTGAACACGGTGTTGGAGTTATGCTTGACGTAAGTAGTTCAGGATCACTTCTTGATCGCTACTAGCTTCACGACCGTGCTTTGCTCCTCTTCTCGCTCTCTTTTGCGAATGTAGCCACCATATATGCTAGTCGCTTGCTGCAGCTCCACCTTACAAATATGTCCTTCCTATAAGCTTAAATAGTCTTGATCTCGCGGGTGTGAGATTGCTGAGTCCCCGTGACTCACAGATTCTACCAAAATAGTTTCAGGTGCCGACGATGCCAGTGCAGGTGACGCAACCCAGCTCAAGTGGGAGTTCGACGAGGAACGTGGTCGTTACTATGTGTCTTTTCCTGATGATCAGTAGTGGTGCCCAGTTGGGACGATCGGGGATCTGTGTAGCATTTGGGGTATCTTCTTTTATTTTGGTTCCGTAGTCGGACCTTGAGTGTACTCTGTATGATGGATGTTTATTTATGTCTTCGTGTGAAGTGGCATTGTAAGCCAACTATGTATCTCTTTCCCTTATGTATTACATGGGTTGTGTGAAGATTACCTCACTTGCGACATTGCTTTCCATGCGGTTATGCCTCTAAGTCGTGCTTCGACACGTGGGAGATATAGCCGCATCGAGGGCGTTACAAAGGACACCCACGGGTTATCTCGCTTATTCAGAAAGTTATTAGCATGCTTGAGAAGAAGAGCCACATTCTGAACTCCCAGATTAAGAATGCCAAGTCCCCCTTTGTTTTTTGGCCTGCAAATGAGGTTCCAAGCAGCAAGAGAAGGTGCCGGCTGATCTATATGCTTTCTCCACAGACACTGCCTTTGAATTCTTTCAAGCTGCTTGAGAATACCTGCTGGCAGAGCAAGGCTACACAAGAAGAAGATTGGCATTGAAGACAGAGCAGAGTTAAGGAACTGCAACCTTTCACCTTGGTTAAGGAAAGAAGAGCTGGCAGTCATTCTTCTTTCCACACACGTGTATGTTGCCTTAGTTATTTTTGTACGTATTCCGCTAGCATATAGTATTACAATCAACTAGTGTTTTTTCTCTGTGTTGTCCTATCGTATCCCTAGCTCTTACACTATACTCCCTCTGTCCGGATTACATGTTGCCGAAATGGATAAAAAAGGATGTATCTAGAACTGAAATACGCCTAGACCCATCCATTTTTCCGGATGGAGGGAATACATGTCAATATTTCATGCCTTTCTATTCTTCAGTACCTATTCCATCTCTCTCATTGTGCATGTTTTATAATTAAAGCACCATTCTTCTATACAAGGCATGCAAGGGGAAGACGACTATGTTAGAATCTGAAGGGTTACAAACAAGGCCTTTGCAAAAGATCCAAATGCCAGGAGATAATAAACCAACTCCAGTTTTTATAGATACTGCTGCAGCATAGAGAAACCCAACTCCTACTGATAATAAGCAGATTCCAGTGGCCAAAGAACTAGTCCGCACCAGTCGAGCAAAAATATGTCAACTCTATTCTAAGAAGCGTGTGTGTATCCTTGCATCATGAAATTTTATAGCATGCTAATCATATTTTCTACATGTTTCTTACCCATCTCTCTTTTAGAAATAAGCTTAACAGATCGAAGAATTTCTGCAATGGTATCATTTATGAGGAAAGATTCTTGCAGAATTCTACGTATCAATGTAGATGTAAGTACTGTTGTATATCACTATATTTTTACATCAGCATGTATTTTGTTAATCGGCGTGAATCCAACCTTTATCTGATCTAAATTTAGTTGTAGCAAAATGTATGATTAAAGGCCACAATGTTGATTTTTGTAAGGAAAACTGCCTGGTAGTTTTGCATCCTGAGCTGCATGAGTGTACTTTCTCATATCAGTGGGTTTGAATACCTTGGTTCTGCAGTGGGGTTTTCAGTATTTTTTTACTGTGTTTTCCTGTCGTATCCCTAGCTCTTATATCATACTCCCTCCATCTAGATTAAATGTCGCAGAAATGGATAAAACTGGATGTATCTAGAACTGAAATACGCCTAGACCCATCCATTTATTTCCGGACGGAGGGAATACATGTCAATATGTCATGCCTTTCTATTCTTCAGTACCTATTCCATCTCTGCTGTAGCATGTTTTATAACTGAATCACCATTCTTCTATATAAGGCATGCAAGGGGAAGACGGCTATGTTAGAATCTGAAGGGTTACAAACTAGGTCTTTGCAAAAGATTCCAATGCCAGGAGATAATAAACCAACTCCATTTTTCATAGATACTGCTCCAGCACAGAGAAACCCAACTCCCACTGATAATAAGCAGATTCCAGTGGCCAAAGAACTAGTCCGCTCCAGTCCAGCAAAAGAATGTCAACTCCATTCTAAGAAGTATGTGCGTATCCTCGCATCATGAAATTTCATAGCATTCTGATCATATTTTCTACATGTTTCTTACCCATCTTTCTTTTACAAAATAAGGTTAAACGATAGAAGACTTCCTCCATTGGGATCGTATTCGAGGAAAATCTCTTGCGGGAATTCTCTGTGCTCCAATGCTGATGTAAGTACCTATTGTATATCACTATATTTTTACATCAACATGTATTTTGTTAATCAGCGTGAATCTAACCTTTATCTGATCTAAACTTAGTTGTAGCAAAATGTTAAACACGCCAATGTTGATTTTTGTAAGGAAAACTGCCTGGTAGTTTTGCATACTGAGCTGTATGAATGTACTATCTCATATCACGCACATTACTGAATTGTAGTGCTTCTTTGGTTGCCCATTCATTCATTGTGTCAATGTTGCTTTCGTACTACCTTACCTGGCTGATGATAGTTGTGCCATATTGTGTTAATTTGGTGTAGGCTAGTTGCCCAAACGTTAAATCATGTCAATGTTGCTTTCCTATTATCTGACTTGGCCATTGATAGCAATGCTAGTGTGTTAATTTTGTGCAGGCTGCTGAAGATAAGAAGACAAACTCTGAAAACAGCAAGGCAACCCCATTGTTTCTTTCCAGTAAATCTAGGCCAGGTAATATGGCAATAACTCATGATTAATCTGTTTGGTTCCCGTCCTAATTTATGTTATGATGCAGTGGTCGAGACACTCTCCACTATCAATAATACAAGCCTGCCAAAATTGCCATCTGAATCTGTTCAGTATCCTCTGTCTCGAATGCAACGGAATAAATGTATGTTTGTGAACCAATTAATGGCTGAAGCAATGATGAAAATGGTGGATGAATCAGAGGTGCAGAGTCGTGCGACACAACAACTGATCAATCTTTTCAGAGACAATGTAGCAAAGCAGCAAGAACTTGCCCACATGCTTATGGGCGTCATCTGTGCTGAGGTTGCAGATTGTGACGTTGTAGATGGTTAGGTTCTGCTCATTTATTTGCACTGGCATCAATCTTTGATTGCCCAGTGGATGTAATTTCTTGTAATATATGCTGGATGTGCAACGTTATTCCCTGTATGCCGTACCTTTGCTTGATCGATTTAGGTCTTGTGCATAATTGCTCGTCGTAATGGGCTCAAATTATCTAATTTGGCCTAAAGACATGTACAAACTTTAGTGGGCCCATTAAGTTAATGGGCCTTTACTAGGCCGAAAGTTAATGGTTAGCCCTCTTACCTCCCGGATCGTTAACATGCCGACATCGAAGCGGGCAACAGGTGGCCCCAATTTATTTCACAGGCCGTTAACAGGCCGTTACTAAGTTTGGGCTACATATGGCCCAACTATACTGTAGGCCTTTAGCAGGCCGAAAGAGAGAGCGGGCTTGTACTGGACCATGAAGAGCATGGGCCGCTAAGAGGCTGAAAGTCAGGTCGTATTGTAAATGGCACAACTGTGTTGTGGGCCTTTAGCAGGCCGAAAGAGAAACTGGGTTGGTATTGGACCATGAAGGGCATGTGCCGTTAAAAGGACAAAACTAAGGTCTGACTACAAATGGCCCAACTCATTTATGGTCCGTTAACAGGCCGAAAGGCACACATGGCCGGGAATTGGCCCAACACTTAAATGGGTCGCTAAAAGGCCAAAACTCAGGTCCGACTACGAATGGCCCAACTGATTTATGGGCCATCAACAGGCTGAAAGTGACACCAGGCCAGAAATTGGCACAACACTTAAATGGGCCGCTAAAAGGCCGAAACTCAGGTCCGACTACAAATGGCCCATTAGATTTATGGGCCGTCAACAGGCTGAAAGACACACCGGGCCAGAAATTAGCCCAACATTTAAATGGGTCGCTAAAAGGCCGAAACATGTACATCCTAAAAATTGGCCCATCCATTAAATGGGCCGTTAACAGGTCGAAATCTCATCGGGCCGATTTTGAGCCCAAATATGTAGCGGGCTGTTAACGGGCTCGAACTGACGATGGGCTGCAATGGTGTCAAATCTTTAACATGCCATTGACCGACCGAATTGGCACATCTCGTATGGGCCGTGGGCTTAAATGGACCTTACACAAGTAGGCCTTATATGGGCTGGCCTGCTAATTTTTACTGGGCCGGCCTTTTTCACCGGAATGGGCCACTGTTGGGCCATGCCACGTGTCGACCTATCATAGGCGCCTTGTCAGGACCGGATTTTCGGGATATCAATTTCCCAGAAGATGGCCCTTGTGCTGACCAGCTCCAGGATTACTGTTAGGTGATGAGGCACCAACTTGATACAGAAATTCCAAGCAAAATACAAAATGTGTAGTACAAGACCATTCTGGCCTATGAGTACAAACAATTGGTTTCTAGTGGCTAATGGCGGAAGAGGTTTGTGGTTCATCTGCGTCTATGGGACTCCATTTCCCACAGGAACAGCTGACCAGGATAACTCCTATCTTCGCGAGGTTGCTGTCACCATTGTGTGGGTTCCGGGGCTGTCATCGCAACACTCCTCTCCATGTAAGAGATCTGACCAAGACAATAGCCAGGGACAAGCCAGTGAGTACTTTTGAATGTACTCGCAAACATTATGAACACAGGTATAATATAACAAATGATAATCATGCTCTGAAATAGTCTATGTTCACAACGTCAGTCACGAAATAACAATCCATGATGCACGCAAGCAGGGTTATTTATATATGACATGAATAGGCAGTAAGGGAATAGAAATAGAATGCACCGATCGGGTGTCTGAAGCGACGCCTCGAAGGGATGAACATATAAAACATGCCTCAGTCGGGCGTCTAAGCGACACCACATAAAGGGCTTATAAATAATTTAGAGGACAAGCATGCCATAGTCGGGCGTCTGTGCGACACCACATAAAGGGCTTATAGGGTAAATAAATAACAAGCATGCCACAGTCGGGCGTCTGTGCGACACCACATAAAGGGCTTATATAGTAAATAAATAACAGCATGCCACAGTCAGGCGTCTGTGCGACACCACATAAAGGGCTTATATGAGAATAATCACAGTGAATATCCAGGAGGTAGTACCGTCCCAGGGATACTCAATAATTCAAATGATGTAAATGGTTAGTTCATAACACTAATAATCATAATCATCATAAGTCACAAGTCATGATCCATGTTCTGGTTTAGCAGTTTCTCCTCCAAAGACCGACACTTGACCCATCCCAAACTGTAGTCCTTACCCGTGGACACGGCTATTCGAATAGATATAACCTCTGCAGAGGGTGTACTCTTTACCCACGAGTAACGGATTCCTTTAGTCCATCGGGACTAACTCCGTCCACGGTCTTTTAATTGAAAACACACCTGACCGCACACACCAGCCTAACTTACCGGTGTCTAGAATCACCCACAACACCTGTTGAGCAAAACTCTAAGTAGGGAGGCTACAACCTCGACTAGCATGGGATCACAAAATTTATAACACGCGCAAACTAGGGGAGCTACCCCCTCGGCTCCAACCGGAAACACCCATGCCCCCGGACCAGGTGGCATTCCTACCGGATGCAGCCGATATCTTCCACCATGGCCTCTCTGTACGGTGTGTGCTAGGAAAGGGGTTGACAACTTACTGAACCGTACCCTACCTATGGCAGGGACAAGTGGTAGTACGAAACAAGTATGGGGGCTACTGGAACAAGACTCGATCTACTACCGACTCAGGAGGTTTAAGTGTTCCCTGCATGATTAGCACAACAAATATATTTCAACCAACTGATTGAATCACCACTCATCATACCTCTCTATGCCATACCGGACACCACCGTCTCGATGATGACTGGAGACAAGCTCGTGTCTACCCAAGATAGAGGCTTTCCCGTATTCCTTTCGATAGGCACGAAAAGCATATGAGGGTGATTACTATCACAAGCATATCAAATTCCAACAGAAAGGAACATTCATTATGCACTCATGAGTATGATCATATCACCACATAAAATAACGAATACTTCGTGTTAAGGTGGTGTTGTAACCGTATCAACACACAAAAATGTTATGCCAGGGTTCAGAATGCTTGCCTTCAAGTTGTGGAGTGGCAGGGTGCATTCCAAAACTTTCTGAAAGTTTTCTTCTCTCTCCAAAAATCCTATTTTGAGAAAATTCAAATTAACACATAGTTTCAAAACAGTACAAAAAAATAGTCTGAAATTTCTTCAAATAAATATGAAAATAAACTAGACAGAATTTGAGAAACAACAAAAACAGAATCAAATCAATTGGACTTATATTTAAAAAGTTATGGCTAGTCAAAGTTTATTCAAAATTTTGTTTTTAAATAAAACAGAAAAAGAAAAAAAATGTTTCGAAATAAAAACACGTAGGAGACGTACTCTGGGTTTACGCCTCCACTTACGCCAGCGTGGATCGGCTCGTGGGTCACTGACAGTGGGTCCCTTGGGCCCACTGGTCAGGTTTGACCAGTCGCCCCTCGCCTCCTTCCTCCTCTGTCCGGCGAGGCGGGCTCGGTGACCGCCGTCGAACGGAGGCTCCCATGAGGTTTCGAGGCGGGATGGATCCGCCAGTCCAGGGCGGTCCTCCCGGTGGTCGCTAGGTTGGCGGGGGTGGAGGGAGTCGCCGGCGGCGAGCTCCGCGGCGGAGGTGGCTTCGGGAGGATTTGGGGTTTGGGCTACGGTGGTTCCCCGTCGAAGCTGAGAGGTCGGGCGGCTCCGCAAGGCCATGGGGAGTCGAACAGTGGCGCTGGAAAGATGGGGGAGGCTCTGCTCGCGACGCATGGCACCGGAATGTGGCGGCGGCCGAATTGGCCGGAGACGAGGGAGAAGGCCTCTCCCCATTGATGGCTGGCTAGGGGAGCATCAGAGGGATGGCCTGAGGTTGCCTGGGGGTTTGGAGAGGCTCCGGGGTCCATATTTATAGGCGGCCAAGGTCGGTTCCAACGGCGGCCGTGGATAAGAACGGCGAACCGCCGTTCTGTAGCTCGCAGGGTGACGTGGCGGCGACGGGCGCTAGCAGACGGCTCGTGGATGAGCTCGAGCTGCTCCAGAGGGCAGCTGGCGCACGCGTATGGCTTGGGCGGCGCCATCCATGGCAGGGGCCGGCCGGGCGTCAGTGGCGGCTTACGGTGGTGGTGTTGCAGGGCGCCAGGAGGGTCCAAGGCGGCTCTGCGAAGAGGGAGGGGTCAGGTGTGTTGGCGGCGAATGGCCAAGGATCAGAACGGGTGCGGGAGAGGGCCACAGCGAGACGCGGCGGCTCGGTGCACGCGCGTGCAAAACGTGCGCTCTGGGCGCGCCCACAGCACGCACGCCAGGTGCTCGACGCAATACCATCATGTGCTAGAGAGCTTGAGCGAGGCTGGTAGCTAACATGCCTGTGTTAGGGTTAGCTAGGAGCTTAGTGGACAAGCTTGTTGGGTCAGAGGATCAAGCTCACAATGCAAACTAAAAATCATGCAAAAAAAATTTATGCACTCAAGGTGTTCGACAGAATGCTAAGGGTATCTAGGCATCTCTTGGGGTGGCCAAGAACTCCAGATCCTATTCTCTTTGGATGATGAAGAGGTTGGCAGGATTAGTTTGGCTAAAACAGAAACTTGTTAGTGCAAGTTTTTGAGAAAACCAATTCTGGACAGAAGGTAAAGTGCATAGTTCCATGGACCAAAAATACTCCAATGGATCCATTCTCCTGGACTTAAGGGTTTGGTAGGGAGGACTATAAGCAGGAAAAAGCTCATGGGCACTAGAGCAAAATAAAGTAGGGTTGCAGTACAAAACACCCAACTGGACTAGAGAGCAAAAGAGGATGATTTGCTCAAATTTTTCAAAGAACACCAGTGGGTTTTTGCATAAAGTTGATTTATATGCATCTACTGACATCTCCAATTTTTTGTGAGAATTTTAAATGCATTTATCAAATGGTTGTAGTGCAAAAGAGGCTCTAAAACTTATGAGAACCCATTTTAAAGGACTAAAGCTCAGGACAAATAATAGCAGAAATAATTCCCTTTATAAAAAGAAATGGCCTTAGTAAGATACACAAGTCCCACAATATCTTTGAAAGGTTTCCACCTAGAAGGAAAAACTCAAGGGAAATCAGAGGGACAAAGTGATCTTAAATTAAAAGATAAACCAAAAAATAAAAATTTTAATTTCTTGTCAAAATTTTAATTAATAAATCATGGTTAAAATTTTGGGGTGTTACAACACTACCTCCCATCAGAAAAATCTCGTCCTCGAGATTTGCTAAAAGCTGTTTTGAACAAATATTACTCTTACCAAAAAAATCATTCTACTTATGCAATAAAATGTGGCTACAGTGAGACGGCAATAAGTGGTGTAAAACTACAGTGTGGAACACTGGCGCTACGTGAAAAAAATTCCATGGTTTGGGGAAAACGAGAGATTTCTATGTTGGATACAGTAAATTTAGAATAAATTCTATGTTTCTAAAATGCGTTGGTCGTACCCGAGAGCACAGTGCTCCCTCTGGCTGACAGGTGGACCCAGGTTCCCTGTGAGTCTCTTCTTCTACCTCTGGCTCTCTCTTCTTCCTCTCTCCCGCGCTCTTTCCCGCGCTTTCTCCACCGGCGACGTCTAGCGCGTAGGGTATCTAGGCCGTACTGTGGTAGTGCGCGGCGTGCTAGCTGCCGGTGCAGCATGCACTCACCTCGCGGGCCAGTGCGCTGTCGACACTGCTCGCGGATTCGCCTCCGAACACCGGCGGTCAAGCGACGAGCGGCGCTGGTGGACCTCGCCCACCGTACACCGATCTCGAGCTATAAAATGACCGTGGTGCTCCATTCTTCTTCCTCACACCTGGCCTCGCTTCTCCTTCTCCTTCCTTCTCCTCCATTTCTGTTTGCAGGAGCTCGAGACGAAGCTCTAATGGCGGAGGTGATGCCGGACTGGTGCATGATCCTGGTGTGCGGAGGGTTGGCGGCATTGCTGGGGCTCTCCGTGCTCCTGTGCGTGATGATCGTCGTGATGCTGCCGCTCGAGTGTTAGCTCTCCGCGGTGGTGGTGACCATGAGGATTAGGTGTGGTGTCAGGTGCTAACTGCTGTCAGGGTGCCGGAGGTAACTCGCACCTGAATAGTTATGCACAAATCTCTCCTTCAGAGACTGTGGTGTGTTAAGGAGGTGATTATTTAGATGTAGCATGGGTACGTGGTTGTGAGCCTGCTGTCGTGGTGCTGCGTGAATAAAAATCTATGTCGTGAAGAGGTATACGTTGCAGCAACTCAGGGAAAAACCCCACTTTAGAATCTTTCGCGAGTGAGAATTAGTTAAATCAAAATTAACACCAGTAAAAACTGCTCACATAATTGAAACCAAATATTTAATTAATAACACAAACTTAGGACACAACGCTTAAGTTGCAACACATACATAAATGATGGAACAATGAACATAGCAGTGACGTCTACAATGAAAACGGTAAATGGACAGGGTCCTGAGAAAATGTCTCTGGTATTGGGGCACACTCCTCTTCTATCGGGGGAAGCGGATTGACTAGTCGATGGATGCGCCTCTCCTGGTCGGGCCTCAGTGGTCTGCCAATGGCGATCTGAGGATTTAAATCAGCGAGGCTCTGGAGGTAACCCATTACTCGCTGGGTCAAACGCTCTTGAGCGATGACATACTGTGCAAGATTGGCCAGTACTGGGTCTCTCTCAATTCGTCCACCTGGAAAAGATGCTACTTCTCCGGGTGCTGCACGACTCGGGAAGTAGTAATACCCTCGTTTGCTGGCATAGGACACCGCGAATCGAAGGCGAGTAAGTGCTTCATACGCATCAGCTTCTATGGCCATATGCGGAGTCGGCATAGATTTCCCAACGAAGGAGACTTCCGTTGGGTCTTGGTTCGGGTTTGCGGGAGGGATGTGCACCACTGCCCAATATTTTGAGGTGGATGGGGTGATTCTCGACTTAAGCAACTCATACTGGGTTGGAAGGATAGAACTCATGGTACTGTAGGTAAAGTCCCACAATATTTTAACAAAACTACCTGGGGTGGCATCCGGGGTCCTCGGATAAATACTAGGGCTTGGCATGGCAAAGAAATGGCTGTGAGTGTTGTGCACAAGGTGAGGGGTACCTGGTAAGGTCACGGGGTGGCCTTTTATATAACATTGAGGCCGAGTCATTTACCGCGGTGGGGGGCAATAAATTTGTCAGTTCTGCTCTGAGGGTCGGGGTCAATGCTACAGATACACATATCCCACAAAAGTGATGTATTACTGTGGGTATCGTCGGGGTGATTTTTGGTATCTGTGCCCGGAATTTCAAAAAGACTGCAACCGTACGCTAACATCTTTATGCAAGGCTACTATTCAAAATAGAGGCACACAAGCAGGCTGCATTAATTATGGCGATACAGGTTCACATAATTACAGGGCGTAGAAATGCTAAGGATTGGTACTACTCGAGTGACTTAGTCTACCTTGTTAATATCTAAGCGGGCGTGCCTTGTGGACGTCGAGGCTTCTCCACGGGTTTCACCGTCGGGGTTAGTAGGATGGAGTTGAGGGGATGCAGGGTCATGGTAGTGATGATGACCATCGCGGGGGTTGTTGGCCACAATCCCGTTGGAGCGTGTTCCCAAAAGGCGATGAAGCACTTCTGGGGACACCAAAGTATTTTGGTCGATGGCTAGGGCAGATCTCAAGGACTCGGTTGGTTGTCCGAATAGCACGACTGGGTTGTCGGCGTCGGGCTCATCTTGTCTTCTTGCTAGGGCTCGGCGGATCAGTTCTCCACGAGCCGCGATCAGATCAAGGGTGATTTGATCGAACAGTTCCTCTAGTGCACTTACATAGCGCACCAAATGCAACAATGCAAGATCTGTCTCGTGATCTCCGTTGGCAACCTGGGGCGGCCTACCATACCCGTCACTGCTAGGGTAGTAGTAGAACGAGCGACAGTTAACTCTGGGCGACAAGTGCCGGAGTTGAACTATAGCCTCTTTGAGCAGCTAGTTGGATGGCTTGTGGCTCAAAGGAAGTTGTCCTTCCGGTGAACCTGTAGGGGCGTTCTGGCGATAGACCCCTACCATAGATGTGCACAGTGGCCCAGAATTGACGGCTCTCATCGCTCATGGGTCCTTGGTACACAACATATTATGGGGGCTCTTCTAATGCAAAGGCACGTCGAGTGAGGTTTTGAGCACGGTCACAAAACCTCCAAGGTTGGTTGCTGTGGTCTCATTGTGCACGATGGGTCCAGGCATTATGTCTCGGTTTGGAGAAGAGGTTGTGCTGTGCTGAGTTGATGCTAGCGTGCCCTTTTTATAGAAAAAGGGGACGGAGTCTTCCTTCACACGCTTGCGAATGAGACACTTTAGGTGTCGGTCACTGGCGCGTGATCGACAGGCTAGGCTAATAGGTTGGGCACCGACTACCAAAAGGTGTCGGGTCACTGTGTGGCTATCTTACACTAGAAGCTTGGTTGGGGTTAGGTTAAGGTCTGGTGGGTTGGTTAACCTAGGTTTTTCGACCTAGCTAAGATAGGATTAGCCAATGGCCAGCTTGGCTTTGATACCAAGGTTGTCAGGACCGGATTTTCGGGATATCAATTTCCCAAAAAATGGCCCTTGTGCTCACCAACCCCAGGATTACTGTTAGCTGATGAGGCACCAACTTGATACAGAAATTCCAAGCAAAATACAAAGTGTGTAGTACAAGACCATTCTGGCCTATTAGTACAAACAATTGGTTTCTAGTGGCTAATGGCTGAAGCGGTTTGTGGTTCATCTGCGTCTATGGGACACCATTTCCCACAGGAACAGCTGACCAGGATAACTCCTATCTTCGCGAGGCTGCTGTCACCATTGCGTGGGTTCCGGGGCTGTCATCGCAACTCTCCTCTCCATGCAAGAGATCTGGCCAAGACAATAGCCAGGGACAAGCCAGTGAGTACTTTTGAATGTACTCGCAAACATTATGAACACATGTATAATATAACAAATGATCATCATTATTGTCTTGGTCGCAAACATTTTGCCACAACTTCCATGAACATCGTTCCCTGATGAAACTTGGCAAGCACTTAGAACATTTGTCGTTCTATGCCACCATATGTTTTTTGAATTTTTTGATTTTTTTAAATTTTACTATTCACGGTGGTATCAAAAGAGCTAAAACTCGGATGTGCACTTTCCAACACTTTTTTCATGAATGCAAATGACACTTACATATAATGATGTTTTTCTGAACATTTTGGTATCTTATTTGCATTTTTATAATTTACTATGAGTTATTTATGAAGCTTTCAAACTAATGGTCAAACGGTCAAAGGGCAAAAACATAAGAGGAGCAAAGTGACTTGGGCAGAACCGGTGACTTTTGGAAATTAGGGGTAAAACAGACGAGTGGGACACAACTAGGGGCATAAATGTAATTATCCCTATTTTGATTCGACAGTATTGTGGGATGAAGCGGCCCGAACCAACCTTACATGTCCACGTAAATGAGACCAGTTCCACCGGCAGACTTGCAACTCGTTTTGCAGAAAGGTGGCTGACGGGTGTCTGTTTCTCCTACTTTAGTTGAATCGAATTTGACTACGGCCGGTCCTTGAAGAAGGTTAAAACAGCAAACTTGATAAATCATCATTGTGGTTTTTGATATAGGTAAGAACGGTTCTTGCTAGAAGACCATAGCAGCCATGTAAAACCTGCAACAACAAAGTAGAGGACGTCTAACTTGTTTTTGCAGGGCATGTTTTGATGTGATATGGTCAAGACGTGATGTGATATACGTTGTTGTATGAGATCATCATGTTTTGTAATATCGGAAACCGATAGGAGCCTTAGGGTTGTCTCTTTATTGTATGAAATGCAAGCGCCATGTAATTGCTTTACTTTATCGCTATGCATTAGCAATAGTTGGCGAGA
This sequence comes from Aegilops longissima, assembly GCA_021605205.1. Classification (NCBI taxonomy): domain Eukaryota; kingdom Viridiplantae; phylum Streptophyta; class Magnoliopsida; order Poales; family Poaceae; genus Aegilops; species Aegilops longissima. The sequence goes on from CM038676.1 coordinate 423,006,563, forward strand.
CGACCCCGACACAGCGATGGAGATCAAGGTGTGGAGATGGTGACGATGGAGATCATGACGATGCCTTGGAGAGGGAGATCAAAACCACGAGATGATGATGGCCATATCGTGTCACATATTTTGATTGCATGTGATGTTTATCCTTTATGCATCTTGTTTTGCTTAGAACGGCGGTAGCATTATAAGAAGATCCCTTCAATAAATTTCAAGATAAAAGAGTTCTCCCCGAGTATGCACCATTGCCAAAGTTCATCATTTCGAAACACCTCGTGATGATCGGGTGTGATAGACTCGACGTTCATATACAACGAGTGTAAGACGGTTTTGCACATGCAGAATAATTGAGTTAAACTTGATGAGCCTAGCATGTACAGACATGGTCTCAGAACACTGGAGACCGAAAGGTCGAACGTGAGTCATATAGTAGATATGATCAAAATAGAGATGTTCACCATTGATGACTACCCAATCTCACGTGATGATCAGACATGGGTTAGTTGATTTGGATCATGTATCACTTAGATAACTTGAGAGATGTTTATTTAAGTGGGACTTCATTAGTAATTTTATTAATTGAACTTAATTTATCATGAACTTAGTCTTATAGTTTTGCATGTCTATGTTATAGATCAATGGCCTGAGCTACCGTTCCCCTAAATTTTAATGCGTTCCTAGAAAAGCTAAGTTGAAAGATGATGGTAGAAACTACACGGACTGGGTCCGTAACTTGAGGAATATCCTCAATACTGCACAGAAGAATCATGTCCTTGATGCACCACTAGGTGACAAGCCCGCTCCCTCAAATCTAGACGCTGTGAACGTCTGGCAAACGCGGTCTGGTGACTACTCAATAGTTAAGTGTGTCATGCTTTATGGCTTAGAACCGGGACTTCAAAGACGTTTTGAATGTCATGGAGCATATGAGATGTTCCAAGAGTTGAAGTTAATATTTCAAGCAAATTTCTGGGTTGAGAGATATGAAGTCTCCAACAAGTTCTATAGCTGCAAGATGAAGAAGAATAGTTTTGTCAGTGAACACATACTCAAAATGTCTGGGTATCATAACCACTTGACTCAACTGGGAGTTGATCTTCTAGTTGATAGTTTTATTGACAGAGTTCTTCAATCACTACCACCAAGCTACAAAGGCTTCGTGATGACTATAATATGCAAGGGTGAATAAAATGATTCCTGAGCTCTTCGCAATGCTTATGGCCGCAGAGGTAGAAATCAAGAAGGAGCATCAAGTGTTGATGGTTAACAAAACCACTAGTTTCAAGAAAAAGGGCAAGGGAAAGAAAGGGAACTTCAAGAAGAATGGCAAGCAAGTTACCACTCCCGGGAAGAAGCCCAAAGCTGGATCCAAGCCTGAAACTGAGTGCTTCTACTGCAAAGGGAATGGTCACTGGAAGCGGAACTGCCCCAAATATTTGGCGGATAAGAAGGATGGCAAAGTGAACAAATGTATATTCGATATACATGTAATTGATGTGTTCCTTACTAATGCTCGTAGTAGACCTTGGGTATTTGATATTGGTTCAGTTGCTCATATATGTATCTCGAAACAGGAGCTGCGGAATAAAAAGATTAGCTAAGGACGAGGTGATGATGCGCGTCATGAATGGTTCCAAGGTCGACGATATGATCGCCGTCGGCACGCTACCTCTACATCTACCTTGGGGATTAGTTTTATACCTGAATAATTGTTATTTGGTGCCAGCGTTGAGCCTGAACATTATACCTGGATCTTGTTTATTGCGAGACGATTATTCATTTAAGTCAGAGAATAATGGTTGTTCTATTTATATCAATAATATCTTTTATGGTCATGCACCCTTGAAGAAAGGTCTGTTCTTATTGAATCTTGATTGTAGAGATACACATATTCATAATATTGAAACCAAAAGATGCAAAGTTGGTAATGATAGTGCAACATATTTGTGGCATTGCCGTTTAAGTCAGATTGGTGTAAAGTGCATGAAGAAACTCCATGCGGATGGACTTTTGGAATCACTTGATTATGAATCATTTGATACTTGCGAACCATGCCTCATGCACTAGTGGAATCAGCAGATTTGCCGTCTGCCGACTCTTTGCCGTCAGCTAGCGGACGGCAAAGAAAGGCTTTGACATCAGCCACAAGAAAACAGACGGCAAAGAGGCAGCGGAAGGCAACGGACAGCTTTGCCATTAGCATATCTTTGTCGTCCACTAGCGGACGGCAAAGAGGGTGGGTGGCGGGCTTGCGAGGACGACCTAACGGCCATTTTCTTTGCTGTTTGTTGGCTGACAGAAAAGAAAATGGCCGTTAGGTTGTCCATTTCCCCTGGCCCCACCCCACTAGGTACGCTCTTTGCTGTTTGCTAGCAGACGACAAACAGGTGTGACCTACTAGCAAAAAAGGGGGCCGCCCCCGCGCCCCCACCCATCTCTCTGTCTGTTCTCTCTCTCCCCTGCCCGAGCCGCCGCCACCCCTCACCCTGCCGCCGCCCCTAACCATGGCGGACGGCAAAGAAGTTGATTCCAGTAGTGATGGGCAAGATGACTAAAAATCCATTCTCCGTAACAATGGAGCGAGCTAATGACTTATTGGAAATAATACATACCGATGTATGCGGTCCGATGAGTGTTGAGGCACGCGACGAGTATCGTTATTTTATGACCTTCATAGATGATTTGAGTAGGTATGGGTGTATCTACTTGATGAAACACAAGTCTGAAACATTTGAAAAGTTCAAAGAATTTCAGAGTGAAGTGGAGAATCATCATAATAAGAAAACAAAGTTTCTACGGTCTGGTCGTGGAGGCGAATATTTGAGTTACGAGTTTGGCCTTCATTTAAAACAACGTGGAATTGTTTCAAAACTCACGCCGCCTGGAACACCATAGCGTAATGGTGTGTCCAAACGTCGTAACCGTACTTTATTAGATATGGTGCGATCTATCATGTCTCTTGCATACCACTATCATTTTGGGGTTATTCATTAGAGACAGCCGCATTCATGTTAAATAGGGCACCGTCTAAATCCGTTGAGACAACACCGTATGAACTGTGGTTTGGCAAGAAACCTAAATTGTCGTTTCTTAAAGTTTGGGGTTGCGACACTTATGTCAAAAGGCTTCAGCCTGATAAGCTCAAACCCAAATCGGACAAGTGCGTTTTCATAGTATACCGTAAGGAAACAATTGGGTACACCTTCTAGCACAGATCTGAAGGCAGGATCTTTGTTGCCAAGAATGGAACCTTTCTAAAGAAGGAGTTTCTCTCGAAAGAAGTGAGTGGGAGGAAAGTAGAAATCAATGAGGCAATTGTACCTTCTCTTGAATTGGAAAGTAGCACATCAGAGAAATCCGTTCCCGTGATGCCTACACCAACTATAGAGGAAGCTAATGATGATGATCATGAAACTTCAAATCAATTTACTACTGGACCTCGTAGGTCGAACAGAGCACGTTCCGCACTAGAGTGGTACGGTAATCCTATCCTAGAAGTCATGTTACTAGACCATGGCGAACCTACGAACTATGAAGAAACTATGATGTGCCCAGATTCCGATAAATGGCTTGAGGCCATGAAATCTGAGATAGGATCGATGTATGAGAACAAAGTGTGGAATTTGGTGGACTTGCCTGATGATCGGCTCATGACCCACAAGTATAGGGGATCAATCGTAGTCCTTTCGATAAGTAAGAGTGTCAAACCCAAGGAGGAGCAGAAGGAAATGACAAGTGGTTCTCAGCAAGGTATTTTATGCAAGCAATAAAATAGTCGGTAACAAGGAGGAGCAGAAGGAAATGACAAGTGGTTCTCAGCAAGGTATTTTATGCAAGCAATAAAATAGTCGGTAACAAGTAGTTTGATAGAAAGATAATTTGAAACAAGCAAGTAACTATAACGGTAAATAAAGTGCAGCAAGGTAGCCCAATCCTTTTGTGGCAATATGACAGGCCAAAGCAGTTTCTTATAATAGGCAAAGCGTTCTTGAGGGTACACGGGAATTTCATCTAGTCACTTTCATCATGTTGGTTTGATTCATGTTCGCTACTTTGATAATTTGATATGTGGGTGGACCGGTGCATAGGTGATGTTCTTACTTGAACAAACCTCCTACTTATGATTAACCCCCACGCAAGCATCCACAACTACGAGAAAAGTATTAAGATAAAATCTAACCATAGCATTAAACTTTTGGATTCAAATCGGTCCCTTACGAAGTAGTGCATAAACTAGGGTTTAATCTTCTGTCACTCTAGCAACCCATCATCCAATAAATACTCCACAATGCATTCCCTTAGGCCCTAATAAGGTGAAGTTCCATGTAGTAGATGTTCACATGACACCACTAAGGGAATCACAACATACATACCACCAAAATATCGAACACATATCAAGTTCACATGATTACTTGCAACAAGATTTCTCCCGTGACCTCAAGAACAAAAGTAACTACTCAAAAATGATAATCATGCTCAAGATTAGATGGGTATTAAATAGCATAATGGATCTGAACATATAATCTTCCACCAAATAAACCATATACTAATCAACTACAAGATGTAATCAACACTACTGGTCATCCACAAGCACCAATCTAAGGTTCCGGTGCAAAGATTGAACACAACAGATGAACTAGGGTTTGCGAGGAGATGGCGTTGTTGAAGATGTTGATGAAGATTGCCCTCCCAAAGATGTGAGAGTTGTTGGTGATAATGATGACGATGATTTCCCCCTCCGGGAGGGAAGTTCCCCTAGCGGAATCGCTCCGCTGGAGGGCAGAAGTGCTCCTGCCCGCAAAAGTGCTCCTGCCCAAGTTCCGCCTCGAGACAGCAGCGCTTCATCCCAAAAGTCGTCTCCGGATTTTTTCTAGGTCAAAAGACTTATATAGCAGAAGATGGGCACCAGAGGTGGGCCGAGGGGGGCACAACCTACCAGGGCGTGTTTGGGGGCCCTGGCGCGCCCAGGTGGGTTGTGCCCACCTAGTGGGCCCCTCTGGTAGTTATTTGCTCAAGTAATTCTTAAATATTCCGTAAAAAATCTTCGTGAAGTTTCATCTCATTTGGAGATGTGGAGAATAGGTAACTCTGACATAGCTTTTTCAAGTCCAGAATTCCAGCTGCCGGCATTCTCCCTCTCTGTGTGAACCTTGCATATTATGAGAGAAAAGGCATTAGAATTACTCCATAAAGCATTATTATGCATGAAAACATTATAAATAATAGTAGAAAAACATGATGTAAAATGGACGAAACAACTCCCCCAAGCTTAGACCTCACTTGTACTCAAGCCAAAATCGAAAAACATGTCCACATGCTTAGAGAGAGAGAGAGGTGTCGATAAAAACAAAATACGGACATAGAAGCATCATGTATATTATTAGAACAGCAAGAAACTTTATTATAGAACCTTTAATATGAAACTTTATCAAAAAAACTTTTATCATATAACTTATATCATATAACTTCTCATGAACAAGTAACAATTCATCACAACATTGAATTATAAAGCATAAACCTTATTGAAAACCAACAAACTATGTTCTCAGTCAAATTTGCAACTACAAATCATCATCTTTTCAGAAAGGATCACGTATCAGAGCCTCTTGGCAAGTCCACATACTCAACCATCATATAGTCTTCCATGATTGCTAACACTCACCACATACACATGAGCAAAGAGTTTCAATCGGACACATAGAAAGATAGGGGCTTATAGTTTCGCCTCCCAACGTATTCACCTCAAGGGTGATGTCAACAATAATAACTCATGCCCACCCATATCCAACTGGATATATGTTCCTAGATCTTTCCTCACCACATGGTGCTTGCAAAAAGATAAAATAAAAAGGAATAGAGAGGAATAATTTGAATCTTGCATAAAAGTAAAAGATAGGTCCTTCGCAAAGGGAAGCAGAGGTTGTCATGAACTTTTTGTTTGTATGCTTGATCTCTTAGTGCAAAAGAACGTCACGTTGTATTGCCCCGTGTGATAGCAACCTTTACTATGCAGTCTGTTGCTTTTATTATTTTGCCATCACAAGTTCATACAGTGCTCAAGTTTCTCTTACACTAAATGATCTAACACATTTATAAGCAATTTGTATTGCCCTTTTGCACCGATGACAACTTAGTTGAAGGATCTTACTCAATCCATAGGTAGATATGGTGGACTCTCAAAATAAGATTTGGGTTAAGGGATTTGGATGCACAAGTAGTATCTCTACCTAGTGCAGTTTTTTTGGCTAGCAAAGATATTGAGCAAGCACCACATATTAAAGGATCTATGAAAATATAACTTCTATGTGAATATGAACAAACATAAATCATTACGTTGTCTTCCTTGTCCGACGTCAACAATTTGGCATATAATAATTTGATGGGGGCTCACAATCATAAAAGATGTCCAAGATAGTGTATTTGCATGTGAATCTTCTCTTCCCTTATTAATTCTTTCATGAATTTCATCATTGACCAATGTTATGTTTGTCAATCTCCAATAAATTTTACTACTTATACTCTTCCTTATGTGATGTCATTACTTACCATAAGATTAGTATATGATCTTTCCATTTATTTTCGTTATTTTTATTGGAACATGAAAGTAAAGAAAGCAAAGCTCAAACTAAAGTGTATTACATATCTCTCACACGATTACATTGAAAGATCACTAATCAAGCACTCGAAAAGAAAGGATCGAACTAAACTTTTATTCAAATAAATCAAAACATAACTAAGGATCGAACTAAAATAGATAAAGGCGAAGATAGTGGCGGTGATGCGATACCGTGACAATAGATAAAGGCAAAGATAGTGGCGGTGATACGATACCGCGACACCTCCCCCAAGCTCGGCACAAGCCTTGGGGAGTGTCCATACCATGAACTCAAGTCTCCTTTGGTGATGAAGAAGATGGTGGTGGTGATGAGGTAGTAGCGATCTTGTTCTTCTTCCTCAGCTTATGCTTGAGGATGGAATTTTCCTCCCTCAATTCACCGATCTCCTGCTCAAGAATGAGTATCTTTTTGCATAATTCCTGCTTATTTTCCTACAAGAGACGAAAAGGCATAAACTGGATCCGAGGTTTCTTTGCTTTGTTGGGGAGACTTGACTTATTGAATTCCAGGTGCATGTCCCCATGTTGGGGTAAGGGAACTTCGTCTTCATCTGAGCTTGTCTCTTCTTTCCCCTTTGGATCATAGTCTTCTTCTTCCTCCATGGTCCAACCATAATGTTGCTCATCTACATAAACCTTGGGGCTGCCATAAAATCGGCAACATAGCTCTCACCCTTTGAGTCTTGACATGACATATTTCAGATCTGCAAGAAAAACAGCAAGAAAGAAGAACGGGAGATTTCTCTGTGATACGGTGGTCAATGATTGCTCTCTCACTATAGCGCCAGAAAAGCTCCTGACTACTAGGACTACGTCGGTATTTCCCCAAAGAGGAAGGGATGATGCAGCACATCAACGGTAGGTATTTCCCTCAGTGAAGAAACAAAGGTTATCGAACTAGTAGGAGAACCAAGCAACACAACGTAAACAACACCTACACTCCAATAAGAACACCTCGCAACCCGACGTGTTAAAGGGGTTGTTAATCCCTTTTGGGTAACGATACATACGTGTTGTTTCCCTTTCTGGCACTAGGATCAAGCACCGTAAGATCGAACCCACTACCGGGCACCTCTTCCCATTGCAAGATAAATAGATCAAGTTGGCCAAACAAAACCCAAATATCGAAGAAGAAATATGAGGCTATAAGAGATCATGCATATAAGAGATCAAAAAAACTCAAATAACTTTCATGGATATAAAAAGATATGACTGATCATAAACTCAAAGTTCATCAGATCCCAACAAACACACTGCAAAAAGAGTTACATCATATGGATCTCCAAGAGACAATTGTATTGAGAATTCAGCGAGAGAGAAAGCCATCTAGCTACTAACTATGGACCCGAAGGTCAACAAAGTACTACTCACGCATCATCAGAGAGGCACCAATGGAGGTGGTGAACTCCATCCGAGATAGTACCTAGATTGGATTTGGTGGTTCCGGACTCTGCGGCGGCTGGATGAATATTTCGTCGACTCCCCTAGGGTTTTTGGAATATTGTGGTATTTATAGAGCAAAGAGGCGGCCCGGGGGGCACCCAAGGTAGGCACAACCCCCAGGCGCGCCCTGGTGGGTTGTCCCCTCCTCAGGACTCCCCCAGGTGCAACCAGAGCCCAATATCTTCCTTCAGGTCCATAAAAAATCTACACGAAGTTTCGTGGCATTTGGACTCTGGCTGATATTGATTTCCTGCGATGTAAAAAACAGGGAAAAAACAACAACTGACACTTGGCACTATGTCAATAGGTTAGTACCCAAAAATGATATAAAATGACTATAAAATGATTATAAATCATCCAAGATTGATAGTAAAACAACATGGAACAATAAAAAATTATAGATACGTTGGTGACGTATCAGCATCCCCAAGCTTATCTCCTACTCGTCCTCGAGTAGGGAAGTGATAAAAATAGAATTTTTGATGTGGAGTGTTGTTTATCATGTCATATCATATTCTTTTCTTTATATCATGGACATTTGGACTTTTATGTGAATCAAAGCAATAGTCTAGTTTTGACATAATAATTTAGATACTCAAGCATATCAACAAGCAACCATGTCTTTCAAAATATCAATGCTAAAATAAGTTATCCCTACCCTATCATGCTCATACATTGATCCATTCATGAAACACACTCGAATATTAGCTACACCCAATACTTAAGTACGATCATATTGCCTCCTAGTTGGTGCTTTTATAAGAGAAGATGGAGACTCAAAATAAAAATTGCATAAAGTAAAAGAAAGGCCCTTCGCAGTGGGAAGTAGGGATTTGTAGAGGTGCCAGAGCTCAAAGCGAAAAACTTAGAGTTAAAAAAACATTCCGGGAGGTGTATCCATCCCACCAACGGAAACGACTTAGAGTTCCCAACACTTTCCGTGCTCGATATGCCATAGGCGGTTCCCAAACAGAAAATAAAGTTTATTCCCTTTTCCACCATTCTTTCACTTTCCATGGCTAACCGTATCCACGGGTGCCATCCATACCAACACTTTCCAAGGAATTTATTATTTGACAACATAAAGTAATTTTTTTTTTGCATTTCGGGACTGGGTATCCCTAATAACTTTGCCTTACTCTCGTGCAATGACAAGTCACTAAACACTCATCGTGATAATAGCACATCCAGCATGGAAAATATTAGCCACCCGTTGTCGTTCTGCGAGCGGAACAAACACACAAAAGAGAGGTTTATTTTGAAAATTAGAGATGGCACATACAAATTTGCTTAGAAGGGCAAAAGAGTACCGCATATAGGTAGATATAGTGGACTCATGTGGCAAAACTGGTTTAAAGGATTTTGGATGCACAAGTAGAGATCATACTTGGTGCAAAGTGAAGGCTAGCAAAAGATTGGGAAGCGACCAACCAAGAAACGGATTGTCGGGGAAGCTGATCTGACCCACGAACACCTATGGGACCGGCGGACCGAGCCCCTTTCGGTTCGGTGGGGGGCGGAGGTCACACGAAGAGGAGATCGAGGCGAAGCACACGAGCAGTTTACCCAGCTTCGGAGCTCTCCGGAGAGATAACACTCCTACTGCTGCATGTCTGAGTTGTATTGTGTTCTTGCTCGGGAGCGCTGAATGCTACAGTACACACCAGCTACTAACGAGACCGAGCGTGAGAGTGTTTGAACCCCCCCCTCTACGTTGCGCATGGGCCTCCTTTTATATGCTCAAGGGGTCACCGACAGGTGGCAACGTAGACAAGGGCAAAAAGGGAAAATGAATTGCGGTTGGTACAGCTACTTGTACAATGTAACATACCTAACCCTGACGGCAGGGGACAAAGGCATTAAATGCCCGTCTATGTCACCTAAACAGTGCGGAAAGGGACCGTCAGGGATGCCACCGCTTGCCATGATGGCAATCTTGTCAGCACCGCTTGCCACCGCGCCCCGCTGGCTGCACAGCCTCTTGCCACGCGCGCCTGGAATGGTCCCAGGGCGACACGTTGGTGGATGTGCTGGAGCGTAGTTACAGATGTGGTAGCCTGCCGCGGCAAGCGCCTTGCCGCGGTCGTCGTCTTGCCGTGCCCGGAAGTTTGTCGCTCACCGGGCCTTCCCGACAAGCTCCTCTTGCCGGGGCCTTGTCTCCTAAGTGCCTTGGTTGGCCTTCCCGGCAAGCTCCTCTTGCCGGGGCCTTGTCTCTTTGGCTTGAATACTTTGTTCTTGAACGGCTCCAAAGGAACCACGGAGGACCTTGGCGGTCGGTGGCAAGCCTTGCCGCTGGTGTCAGAATCTGCCCGCACGAAGTTCGGGATACTAGGGTACCCCTACTCTAGTACACCGACACGGATAATCTCATAAGCAAGCATTAAGCATAATTAACACCGAAAAATGCACCACAAGTAGGATATAATTTTCATTGCATGATTATTGGCTTTCGTGCATGCATAGGGAATCACAAACCTTAACACCAATATCTTACTACAGCACAATTACTCATCAACATAACTCACATATCACATCATCATATCTCAAAACTATTACTAAGAATCAAGTTTATTTTGTCCAATGATCTTCATGACATTTTTTTTCTTTATCCTTCTTGGATATCTATCACTTTGGGACTAATTTTCATGTGTTGCTCTTCATAAGTTGAAACAAATATAAGTGAAGTTCATGAGCATAACAAATTTTTCTTTCTCTCAAATTAATTTAAGTGAAGGAAGAGAGAATTTCTTGAAAATTTTACTAACTCTCAAATAAATCTAAGTGAAGCAAGAGAGCATTTATTCAAAAATACCAAGCACACCGTGCTCAAAAAGATATAAGTGAAGCACTAGAGCAAGTCCATTGCTCATAAAAATTTAAGTGAAGCATAGAGAGCAAATCTAACAAGTCATGATATAATTTTGGCTCTCTCAAATAGGTGTGTCCAGAAAGGATTGATGACTTAAAACACAAAATAAAACAAGCAAAGACACATATCATACAAGACTCTCCAAGAAAAACACATATCATGTGACGAATAAAAATATAGCCTCGAGTAAATACCGATAGTTGTTAGAAGAAAGAGGGGATGCCACCCGGGGGCGTCCCCAAGCTTAGTTGGTTGCTCATTCTTGGATAATTGCTTTGGATGCCGGGGCATCCCCAAGCTTAGGCTCTTCTATCCTTCTTTCATCCATCGTAAGATAACCCAAAACTTGAAAACTTCAGTCGCACAAAACTCAACAAAACCTCCGTGAGATCCGTTAGTGTAAGAAAAATAAATCACTACTATAAGTGTTGTATCAAACCAATTCTTATTTTGTTTTTGTATTATATCTAATGTATTCCAATTTTTCTATGGCAAAAAATCATCAAATAAAACCATAGAGCCATCAAAATAAGCACACAACACAAAGAAAACAGAATCTGTCAAAACAGAACAGTCTGTAGCAATCTGACTTGTTCGAATAAATCTGGAACTCCAAAAATTCTAAAAAATAGGGCGACCTGAGAAATTTGTATATTGATCTTCTGCAAAAAGAATCAGGGAAAAAGCACTTTTTGATAAAAAAAATGAGAATTATTTTCATGAGCGCAAAGTTTCTATCTTTTTCAGCAAGATCAAACAACTATCACCCAAGAAGATCCTATTGGTTCTACTTGACACAAACACTAATTAATACACAAAAAACACAATCATAACAGTAGCATAATTTTTATAACACTCAAGAACAGAAAGCAAAAAAGCAAAAATAAATTTTATTTATTGGGTTGCGTCCCAACAAGCGCTATAGTTTTACGCCCTTAGCTAGGCGTAAGGCAACTAAGTTCTGTCATCTTTGGTTTGAGACCCATAAGATGCCCTCATGATTGATTCATATTGTGGCCTAATGCTTGTTCTAGGAAAGTGTTCCATACCGTTCCTCAAAGGAAATTGGAACTTAATATTGCCTTCTTTCATATCAATCACGGCACTGATGGTGCGTAAAAACGGTCTACCAAGAATAATAGGACAAGACTGATTGCAATCAATATCAAGAACAATAAAATCTATGGGAACATAATTCCTATTTGCAAGAATAAGAACATCATTAATTCTTCCCAGAGGCTTTTTAATAGTAGAATCCGCCAAGTGCAAATTCAAAGAACATTCTTCAAGATTAATAAGACCAAGCACATCACATAAAGATTTCGGAATAGTAGAAACACTAGCACCCAAGTCACACAAAGAAAAACACTCATAATTTTTAATCTTGACTTTGGTAGTAGGTTCCCATTCATCATGCAATTTTCTAGGAATTCAAACTTCTAATTCCAATTTTTCTTCAAGAGCTTTCATCATAGCATCAACAATATGTTTAGTAAAAGCTTTATTTTGTTCGTAAGCATGGGGTGAATTTAGCATGGATTGCAACAAATAAATACAATCAATCAAAGAGCAACTATCATAATTAAAGTCTTTGTAATCCAAAAGAGTGGGTGCATCACTAACTAAAGTTTTGACCTCTCCAAACCCACTTTTATCACTTTTCTCAACAAGATTTTCACCCTCCGAAATATTGGGATGCCTTCTACCTAAACTTGACTCTTCTCCAATCCCTTTTTCATCAATCTTATCTTTACTAAACGAGGAATCAATAGAAGAAACACCAATCATTTTAAGATCTTCATCATTTTTGCAAGAATAATCACTAGAAAAAGCCTTCTCTAAGAATTCTCTTTAGCTCTAAGCATAGCAGTTCTTTTCTTGCTTTCATCCATAGAAACATAAAGAGTTTTAATTGATTCATCTACCTTAGGCACAAAGATTTTCATCTTGAGATTTTCCACATCATGAGCAATTCTATCAACACTTCTAGACAAATCATCAATCTTATTCAACTTTTCTTCTATGGAAGTGTTGAAAACTTTTTGTGTGTTGATAAATTCTTTAATATTATTCTCAAGATCAGAGGTATTCCTATTATTATTGTAAGATTTATTTCCATAGGAATTACCATAATTATTATAGTAATTACTAGGAAAAGGCCTAGGACTAAAATTACCTCTATAAGCACTGTTGTTGAAAATATTTCGAGAGATTAAATTCACATCAATGGCATCACTATTTTTCTCAATCAAAGTAGACAAAGTCATCTCATTAAAATCAATAGGAGTACTTTTACTAGCAACCAATTTCATAAGTGCATCAACTTTATCACTCAAAGAAGAAATTTCTTCAACCGAAATAACTTTTTTACTAGTAGGAGCCCTTTCGGTATGCCATTGTGAATAATTTGCCATAATATTATCAAGCAATTTGGTGGCTTCACCCAAAGTAATTTCCATAAAAGTACCTCCCGCGCCGGAATCTACAAGATTACGAGAAACGAAATTCAACCCTGCATAAAATTTTTGTATGATCATCCAAAGATTTAACCCATGAGTTGGGCAATTCCTTAGCATCATTTTTATCCTTTCCCAAGATTTTGCAACATGCTCATGTTCAAGTTGCTTGAAATTCATGATCTAGGTTCTAAGGGAAATAATTTTTGCGGGAGGAAAATACTTAGTGATAAAAGCATCTTTGCACTTATTCCAAGAATCGATACTATTACGAGGCAAAGAAGAGAACCAAATATTTGCAGAATCACACAAAGAAAACGGAAATAATTTCATCTTGACTACATCATTGTCCACATCTTTTTTATTTTGCATATCACATAATTCCACGAAGGTATTAAGATGGGACACGGCATCCTCATTAGGAGTACCAGAAAATTGGTCTTCCATAACAAGATTCAACAAAGCAGTATTAATATCACAAGTCTCCGCATTAGTGGCGGGAGGAGCAAGCGGAATGCCAATAAAATCATTGTTGTTGGTATTTGAGAAATCACATAACTTGGTGTTCTCTTGAGTCATGATGACTACACAATAGATTGCACTCAAAAACAGATCCGACAAGAAAACGGCGAACGGAAAAAAGAGAGGCGAATAAAACGGCAAATTTTTGCGAAGTGGGGGAGAGGAAAACGAGAGGCAAATGGCAAATAATATAAATTGCAAGGAGATGAGATTTGTGATTAGGAACCTGCTTATGTTGAAGATCCTCCCCGGCAATGGCGCCAGAAATTCCTTTTGATTGCACTCTGACTATAGCGCCAGAAAAGCTCCTGTCTTCTAGGACTACGTCGGTATTTCCCCAAAGAGGAAGGGATGATGTAGCACAGCGATGGTAGGTATTTCCCTCAGTGAAGAAACCAAGGTTATCGAACCAGTAGGAGAACCAAGCAACACAACATAAACAACACCTACACACAAATAACAACACCTCGCAACCCGGCGTGTTAAAGAGGTTGTCAATCCCTTTCGGGTAACGATGCCAGAAATTTGTAATAAATTGGAATAATAGATCAAAAATAAAATAAAGTGCAGCAAAGTATTTTTGTATTTTTGGTTTAATAGATCTGAATAAAAATGCAAAGGAAAAGTAGATCGCAAGCAAATATATGAGAAAGAAGACTCGGGGGCCGTAGATTTCACTAGTGGCTTCTCTCGAGAAAGATAGCAAAAGGTGGGTAAACAAATTACTGTTGGGCAATTGATAGAACCTCAAATAATTATGACGATATCCAGGCAATGATCATTACATAGGCATCACGTCCAAGATTAGTAGACTGACTCCTGCCTGCATCTACTACTATTACTCCACACATCGACCGCTATCCAGCATGCATCTAGTGTATTAAATTCGTGGAAAAACGGAGTAATGCAATAAGAATGATGACATGATGTAGACAAGATCCGTTTATCTATTGCGTAGATATAGATCCCATCTTTTTATCCTTAGTAGCAACGATATATACATGTTGTTTCCCTTTGTGTCACTGGGATCAAGCACCGTAAGATCAAACCCACTACTGGGCACCTCTTCCCATTGCAAGATAAATAGATCAAGTTGGCCAAACAAAACCCAAATATCGGAGAAGAAATACGAGGCTATAAGAGATCATGCATATAAGATATCAAAGAAACTCAAATAACTTCCATGGTTATAAAAATATATGACTGATCATAAACTCAAAGTTCATCAGATCCCAACAAACACACCGTAAAAAGAGTTACATCATATGGATCTCCAAGAGACCACTGTATTGAGAATTCAGCGAGAGAGAGAAAGCCATGTAACTACTAACTATGGACCCGAAGGTCTACAAAGAACTACTCACGCATCATCGGAGAGGCACCAATGGAGGTGGTGAACCCCATCCGAGATGGTGTCTAGATTGGATCTGGTGGTTCTGGACTCTGCGGTGGCTGGATGAATACTTTGTCGACTCCCCTAGGGTTTCTGGAATATTGTGGCATTTATAGAGCAAAGAGGCGGTCCGTGGGGCACCTAAGGTGGGCACAACCCACCAGGGCGCGCCTGGGCCTCCTGGCGTGCCCTGGTGGGTTGTCCCCTCCTCGGGACTCCCCCCAGGTGCAACCAGGGCCCAATATCTTCCTTCTGGTCCATAAAAAATCTCCGTGAAGTTTCGTGGCATTTGGACTCCGTCTGATATTGATTTCTTGCGATGCAAAAAATATGGAAAAGACAGCAACTGGCACTTGGCACTATGTCAATAGGTTAGTACCAAAAAATGATATAAAATGACCATAAAATGATTATAAAACATCCAAGATTGATAATAAAACAACATGGAACAATAAAAAATTATAGATACGTTGGAGACGTATTAGTCAATAGGTTTGGGGGTATATAAAGATTTTTTTATCTGGGGAGCCTCCAAGTTGCTTATAAAACATCCAAGTTGCTTTCCACTCAAATTATCTTTCCACCATAGCCAAATCTGTGAGAGAGAGTTGAGTTCGGGGAGACTATCATTTGAAGCACAAGAGCAAGGGGTTCATCATCATCACACCATCTATTACCTTTTGTAGAGTGGTGTCTCCTAGATCGGTTAGGTGTCACTTGGGAGCCTCTGACAAGATTGTGGAGTTGAACCAAGGAGTTTGTAAGGGCAAGGAGATCGCCTACTTCATGAAGATCTACCCAAGTGAGGGAAGTCCTTCGTGGGCGATGGCCATGGTGGGATAGATAAGGCTGTCTTCATGGACCCTTCGTGGGTGGAGCCCTCCATGGACTCGTGCAACCATTACATTTTGTGGGTTGAAGTCTCCATCAACGTGGATGTACGATAGCACCACCTATCGGAACCATGCCAAAAATCTCCATGTCTACATTGCGTTTGCCTTCTCCAAACCCTTCCCTTTACCTTCATATGCAATATTTTTACTTTCCGCTGCGACACTCTTAGAATTGCATGTGTAGGTTGATTGCTTGACTTGCTAAGTGGTTAAAATCTGCCAAGACATAAAATTGGGAAAAGGCTAGATTTTTATTTGGTTAAGTAGTCTAATCACCCCCCTCTAGACCTACTTTAGATCCTAAAAGTGGTATCAGAGCCTTGGTTTCCATTTTCCTTGATTTCCATAGCTTTGGTGATCATAGCCTTGGTTTCACAATCTAGGAGAGTATGGCGTCTAGCGAGGGAAATTACCACCGTAGAGGTCCTTACTTTGATGGTACTAATTTTGCTAGTTGGAAGCATAAGATAAAAATGCATATTCTTGGACATAACCCCACCATTTGGGCTATTGTGTGTATTGGTTTGCAAGGTGAATTCTTCGAAGATGGAAGAGAACCGAATCGTGAAGCGGCCGTGGAAGAATTGAAGATTTTGCAGTACAATGCTCAAGCTTGCGATATCCTCTTCAACAGATTGTGCCCCGAAGAATTCAACAAAATCAGCCACCTTGAGAATGCAAAGGAAATTTGGGATACTTTGGTTGATATGCACGAAGGTATCGAGTCCGTCAAGGAATCCAAATTGGGTGTGCTTCAAAGTCAACTTGACAAGTTCAAAATGAAGGATGGTGAAGTTGTCGCTGAAATGAATTCTTGGCTTGCTCTCATCACAAAAAAGATTTATGGCTTAGGAAGTGAAGAGATGACCGACAGATTCATCATCAAGAAGATCCTAAGAGCCTTGGATGGAAAATATGATACCGTGTGCACCTTGATCCAAATGATGCCCAATTACAAAGATCTCAAGCCAACGGAAGTCATTGGTAGAATTGTTGCTCATGAGATGTCACTCAAGGATAAAGAAGAGCTTCACAACAAGCCTAGTGGTGCTTACAAAGCTTCATGTGATGCTCCTACAACATTAAGTAAGAAAAAAGCCTTCAATGAGGAATTGAGCCTAATGGTGAAGAACTTCAACAAGTTCTACAAGAGTAGAAGCAAAGAGAGAAGTTCCAAGTCAAGGTCCTACAATGACAAAAGATCTTCTAGTCGTAATCGTAATTGCTACAATTGTGGAAGACCCGGACACTACTCTAGTGAGTGTACGGCTCCCTACAAAAGAAGAGAAGACTCGCCTAAAAGGAGAAGTAAAAGAGAGGAATCACCACCAAGAGAAAGAAGGAGTAGAGATGATCGTTATGAACGAAGACCCTCTCATATAAGCAATGATTCAGAAAGGAAGGACAAGTCATCAAAGAGCCACACAAGACGAAGAGATCAAGCTCATGTTGGTAAATGGGTATACGGTTCCGACTCCGACAACTACTCTGAGAGAAGCTATCACTCCGACTCCGAATATACTCAAGATGAAGGTGTTGCCGGTCTTGCACTTGTGTCATCCAAGTCCTATGACATATTTGATTCACCAAATGAAGGGATTGGAAGATGCTTCATGGCTAAAGGCCCCAAGGTATCACACCCCAAGTATGTTGATTTCAATAGTGATGAAGATGATTTGCTAGGTGATGATGATTTACTTGTTGAAAACTCTAGTGATGAAAACTATGATGAAATTGCTATTAATCATGCTAATCAAGATGAAACGAATGGCAATGATAAGAAGGATATTGCGCGTCTAACTAAAGAACTAACACTCTGAAGTTATCTCATGAAACTACCTTAGAGGATCATTGAGAGGTTTTAAAGACTCATGAAAAGTTATGCTTTGAAACGCTCAATCTAGAGCAAGAGCATGGGTTCTTAAAAGCAATCAATGATGATCTTCGTAAGAAAAGTTCTTCTTACATTGCCAATCGTTTACACTTGTCTACTTACATGCCACAAGTAAAATCTAGCAACAAGAGCAAGAAAGATTCTTCTTCTAGTAGTATCAATAACCATGTTAAATCCAATATTGTTGCTTCTAGTAGTTCTCTTTGTCGGAGTAAATGACTACGGGCAGCCTCATCGGCCCCATGTAGTATTTGAAGACATCGGGGCCAGCTGTGCCCCTCACAACTCCTGGACGAACGGCTGGCTTCATGAGCCGACTGGTCTAGGAGGCCGGCTGCTAGAAGGCAGCGAGACCATAGAAGGCGGCCACGAAGAAGCCGACTCCTAGCAGGCGGCCCTTCGTGCCCTCAAAGTTTGCACCCACATAACTATGGACATGGCCACAGTGCGGCGCGCCAGGCGGACATCCCTTGTCCGGTGCTGCACTATTGCCATGCGGCCCGTGACATCACCTACTGTATAGGGGGCGGTGCTCCCATGACTGGCAGTCGGTACGGCCAACAGACAGCGGGCCCTACCTGTCCGCGAGCCACCAGCAGGCTGTCGCCTTCCAGCAGGCGGCCCCTCTCCCCTCAAAGTTTGTGCGCCATTAATTGGAAGAGACGGGTGTGGCTACAGTGAACGCCCGCCAGGCGGCGAGACTGTAGCCACGCCCTCCCGGCCAAAGCATCCATCATCAGTAGCAAGGCTAAAGTACAAAGTGATCAACCAGCCCCGCTAGCGGCGGACATGGCCTGTCGGCCGAGTACACGACAGCTGGCAAGACCCACCAAGAGGCGGGCCCCAGCAGCCGGCGGAGAAGTTGGCGCCCATAGACACTGACGGCCGGGTCCTACACCCGGCCGGATTACCATTGTACCCCTAGGGGGTAGGCCTATATAAACCCCCCATGCTTCCCCATGCAAAGGGTTCAAAACCTTAGAAGACCACACACTCACATAGAGAGAGTGAAGTAGGGCTAGCCTCATTATTCTTCCTCCTCTAGCAAAACATCTCAAGGAGCAAGCTTGTAGCTACCTTGTTGAGATAGTGATCATGCGAAGACCCCGCAGAGCAGGACTAGGGGTCTTATCTCCTAGGAGAGCCCCGAACCTGGGTAAGATTCACAGGCATATGTGGTCTCGCTCACTCCCGCTTCTAGAGCCCGGCGACGAATTTTTGTCCCCATCCATGATAAGCCACCCCCTGGCATATGTTGCACGATATCCCTGACATTTGGCGCCCACTGTGGGGCTAGGTGCACCATCATCCGGAAACACGTTCTAGACGGGAACCCTCTTCCTCCCTGGCGAGCGCAGCCAGCCCGGCATGCTGGACGGCATTTGCGTCGACCCGCTGCGTGGCGCAGAAGCTGCCTGCACCGCGGGTTGTCTCGCTGATCTCATCGGCAGGATCCGCCTCTCTGACGAGCCTGTGCCCGATGCGGGAGCAGCCAGATCTAAGAGCTGCCTTGTCGACCTCCTTGGCAAGCTTCACATCGCCAACGAGCCGGCCTCTGCCCTAGAGTCAGTTGGCTCCACTGACCCGATGCTCGTCGACTCCGACGCGGCATCCCTCGATGCTTTCCACACCAAGGTGGTGGTCATCGATGACCCGCTCCCTCCTGCGACCAGCGACGCCAGCACCAGCACCATCACGGAGGTGATGGTCATCAGCCACGACGGAGCCTCTAGCGGGGCCGGCCAGGACCCGCTGCAGGTGGCAATGCGAGACTTATCCGCGCCCATAGTGGCAGACACCAACGCGAGATACTAGAAGCCTGCCGCGTCGCACTCCTTGACAGTGCCAGCAAGCGGCCACCATGGGACGCCTCACCGAAGCCTACCAGCGCGAGATCGACCGCGCCGTCAACGGCACGCCGGCTGCTGGAGAGCCCAATCGCATGGGCACGGTCCGGCAACTCGGTGCCGCCATCACCAGCATGCTGGGGGCCGACCG
Organism: Aegilops longissima; assembly: GCA_021605205.1. Taxonomy (NCBI): domain Eukaryota; kingdom Viridiplantae; phylum Streptophyta; class Magnoliopsida; order Poales; family Poaceae; genus Aegilops; species Aegilops longissima. The sequence continues at coordinate 423,026,641 of CM038676.1, forward strand.
CCCTGTCTATGCCATGCCTATAGAAAACCTGCGCGCCCCCCAGGTGGTAACAGATGAGCTAGACCACCTGGAGGGTGATGAGCGTCGCTGCATGACGGAGCACGTCCAGCAGCTCCTCGACGCGGCTACCGTGCAGCAAGAAGCTGGCCGCCGTGTGGTAGAACCCAACCTACATGCCGAGAACCTTCCCCCTCGCTCAGAGCACAGTGCGACCTCCCGGTCCCCGGAAGGCGGCGCCCGCGACCGAAGAGACCAAGAGCCGGCTGCGAGCCGCCACACGCGCATCACCATCGAGCACGACCAAGACAGCCGCCCACGAGTAGTGGAACGGTGGAGCGATCGTCCACCTCCCCCGCGCAGGGAGAGGCGCGCTTCCCTGCCGCCTGTTGAGCACCTGACTCTCGTAGACCGGCTAGGCCGCCGTGAATGAGTCGGATAGAATGACGCCCGCCACCGGATCGACCGCCTGGCTCGATCCTTGGCGGTAGAAGAAGAAGATGAAATTGCCCCGCCTTGTTTCGGCCCCTGCATTCGCGACGAGCCCTTCCCCAAAGGGTTCTCTCTCCCTCGAGACACTCCCAAGTACAACGACTCCGTGAAGCCGGAGGATTGGCTGGTTGACTACTCCACAGTCATCAGCATAGCAAACGGCAACAAGCGCGTTGGCATGAAGTACGTTCCGCTCATGCTCTAGGGAACGGACCGGACATGGCTGAACATCCTCAAGCCCTACAGCGTCAACAGCTAGCTGGACTTCACCGAAGTCTTCATCCGCAACTTCACCAGCACCTACAAGAGGCTGCCCAAGTGAAAGTGCAACTATCCCTAGGTGGTTTTGGTAATTCAAAACAACATATAGCTCATTGAGTTAATGCTATTCCAAGAATATTGTTTCAGGAAAGCTCAATGAATGGCATGGCATGGATGATGAAAGTGGATCCCTCAAAATACTAAGGACAAAGGATTTGCTCAAGCTCAAAAGCTCAAGACTCTTCATTTTACATTTTAGTGATCCAAGATCACATTGAGTCTATAGGAAAAAGCCAATACTATTAAGAAGAGATGAGGTGTTTCTTAATGAGCCTTTTGCTTCATGTGCTTAGTGATATGCTCCAAAACCCTCAACTACTTTCCCACATCCACAAATGACCTAAACCTAAAGCCAAAATCGGTCACACCGATTCTTTCTATCCGGCGCCACTGATTCCAAAAGTCATAGCCACTACCACAAACCCTAAGCAAATCGGTCTTACCGATAGGGATCTCGGTCTCACAAAGATGGGGTTGCAATCTCTCTGTTTCCCTTCGTAACGTTTCGGTCTAACCGAAGTGAGCGATCGGTCCCACCGAGATTGCAATGTGAACTCTCTGTTTCCTTTTTGTAACATTTCGGTCTCACCGAAAAGAGCAAATCGGTCCCACCGAGTTTACCTGACCAACTCTCTGGTTAGCTAATTACCAAAATCGGTCTCACCGAGTTTGTGTAATCGGTCTCACCGAGATTACATTATGCCCTAACCCTAACCATATCGGTCTCACCGAGATGCATGTCAGTCCCACCGAAAATCACTAACGGTCACTAGGTTTACTAAATCGGTCTGACCGAGTTTAACTATTCGGTCCCACCGAGTTTGGTAGATTGTGTGTAACGGTTAGATTTTGTGTGGAGGCTATATATACCCCTCCACCTCCTCTTCATTCGTGGAGAGAGCCATCAGAACGAACCTACACTTCCAACTTACCATTTCTGAGAGAGAACCACCTACTCATGTGTTGAGGCCAAGATATTCCATTCCTACCATATGAATCTTGATCTCTAGCCTTCCCCAAGTTGCTTTCCACTCAAACCCTCTTTCCACCAGATCCAAATCCTATGAGAGAGGGTTGAGTGTTGGGGAGACTATCATTTGAAGCACAAGAGCAAGGAGTTCATCATCAACACACCATTTGTTACTTCTTGAGAGTGGTGTCTCCTAGATTGGCTAGGTGTCACTTGGGAGCCTCCGACAAGATTGTGGAGTTGAACCAAGGAGTTTGTAAGGGCAAGGAGATCGCCTACTTCGTGAAGATCTACCGCTAGTGAGGCAAGTCCTTCGTGGGCGATGGCCATGGTGGGATAGACAAGGTTGCTACTGTGGACCCTTTGTGGGTGGAGCCCTCCGTGGACTCAGCAACCGTTACCCTTCGTGGGTTGAAGTCTCCATCAACGTGGAGGTACGATAGCACCACCTATCGGAACCACGCCAAAAACATCCGTGTCTCCAATTGCGTTTGAATCCTCCAAACCCTTCCCCTTACTTTCTTGCAAGTTGCATGCTTTAATTTCCGCTGCCTATTATACTCTTTGCATGCTTTCTTGAATTGTGTGATGATTGCTTGACTTGTCCTAAAATAGCTAAAATCTGCCAAACTATAAAATTGGGAAAAGGTTAAGTTTTTATTGGTCAAGTAGTCTAATCACCCCCCCTCTACACTACTAGGAAAAGGGCTATAGATAGGATGGACACTAATGGCGCACTGTACATGTGGTGCGCCATTACTAAATACTAATGGCGCACCATGTGTCGGTGCGCCATTAGTGTGCAAATACTAATGGCGCACCACATCCCACGGTGCGCCATTAGTAAATCCACAATTTTTTCAAAACTACTAATGGCGCACCGTGGGTGCGGTGCGCCATTAGTAGTTGACATAGTAATGGCGCACCACATCCGCCGTGCGCCATTAGTAGTTTTGAAAAAACAGTAAAAAAAATAAAAAAATATTTGTTACTAATGGCGCACCATGTCTCGGTGCGCCATTACTTAATTTAACTAGTAATGGCGCACCACCCCACGATGCGCCATTACTAACTTGCCCCAACACCGAATGCACCCCCCCCGTGGATCGCCTTTTCAGTTTAAACAAAAGAAAATGATGGAAATGTCAAAAAAATAAAATAAAATAAGTTTCCCATGTGATATGTGGTCTAGTTGTTGGGAAAATTTACAAATATGAATTTCGACTTTGTTTGCAAAATCTCTCGGAAATTTGTAAAATGGGCATAACTTTTGCATACGAACTCGGATGAAAAAGTTTTTATATGAAAATCATCTACTCGAAAAGTTACATCCAAATTTAACGGGGAACCCGTTAAACATTTTCAAAATCCCCAAAAACCTAACAGAAAAAAGTTACGGGGCTTTCAAGATCTAGAGGCAAATAAATTCAAAAAATTTCAAACTTACTAGTGGCGCACCGTGGATGTGGTGCACCACTAGTAACAGAAAAAAAAATTGGTTTTGAATTTTTTTCAAAAAATGATACGTAATATGACCGGGAAGTTTGAAATATCTTTCAAAATTTCATCATAGTCATGAACATGAACAAAGTCCTGGACATCAACAAGGTATAATAGTATTGATATGCTAGATATATCAACAAGTGCCTGTGAAGTGAGCTGTTGCTGGTGTTGGATAGAACACTGAAGTTAAGCGTGCTTCAGCTGGAGTAGTGTGAGGATGGGTGACCTTTCGGGAAGTTTGACCACGGAGTGCGATTTGACCTGAGATTAAGTATATTGACCCGAGATTAAGCCATAGTGAACTGAGATTAAGAAAAAAACCAAAAAAAATTGAAAAAAAAATGTTCTGAATTTTTTTTTGAAAAAATATTGTTACTAATGGCGCACCACAGGTGCGCCATTAGTAAAAAATACTAGTGGCGTGGTACTAATGGCGCACCGGTAGTGCGCCATTAGTAGGCAAAACCGGTGCGCCATTAGTAGGCCTTTTTCTAGTAGTGCTAGACATACTTCAAGGTCCTACAAGTGGTATCAGAGCTTTGGTCTCCATTTGCTTTGATTTCCATAGCTTTTGGTGGTCATAGCCTTGGTTTCACAACCTAGGAGAGTATGGCGTCTAGCGAGGGAAATTATCACAGTAGAGGTCCTTACTTTGATGGTACTAATTTTGCTAGTTGGAAGCATAAGATGAAAATGCATATTCTTGGACATAACCCCGCCGTTTGGGCAAGTATTTGTATTGGCTTGCAAGTTGAATTCTTCGATGGGAGAGAACCGAACCGTGAAGCTAATGCGGAAGAATTGAAGATGCTACAATACAACGCTCAAGCATGTGACATCATCTTCAACGGATTGTGCCCCGAAGAATTCAACAAAATCAGCCGTCTTGAGAATGCAGAGGAAATTTGGGATACTTTGATTGATATGCACGAAGGAACCGAGTCCGTCAAGGAATCCAAGTTGGATGTGCTCCAAAGTCAGCTTGACAAGTTCAAAATGAAGGATGGTGAAGGTGTTGCTGAAATGTACTCTAGGCTTGCTCTTATCACAAACGAGATTGCCGGCTTAGGGAGTGAAGAGATGACCGACAAATTCATCATCAAGAAGATCCTAAGAGCATTGGATGGAAAGTACGATACCGTGTGCACATTGATCCAAATGATGCCAAACTACAAAGATCTCAAGCCAACGGAAGTCATTGGAAGGATTGTTGCTCATGAGATGTCAATCAAGGATAAGGAGGAACTTCACAACAAGTCAAGTGGTGCTTACAAAGCCTCAAGTGAAGCCCCCACATCATCAAGTGAGAAACTAACCTTCAATGAAGAATTGAGCTTAATGGTGAAGAACTTCAACAAATTGTACAAGAGTAGAAGCAAAGAAAGAAGCTCCAAGTCAAGGTCTTACAATGACAAGAGATCGTCTAGCCGAGAGCGCAATTGCTAGAATTGTGGGAAGCCCGGACACTACTCCAATGAGTGTACGGCACCCTACAAAAGAAGAGAAGATTCTCCAAACAGAAGAAGCAAAAGAGAAGAATCACCACCGAGAGAGAGAAGGAGTAGAGATGATCGTTATGAACGAAGACGTTCACGGAGAAGCAAGGATTCGGAAAGGAAGGGCAAGTCATCAAGGAGCTATACAAAACGAAGACATCAAGCTCATGTTGGTGAATGGGTATCCGGCTCCGACTCCGACCATCACTCCGAGAGAAGCTATCACTCCGACTCTGAATATACTCAAGATGAAGGTGTTGCCGGTCTAGCACTTGTGTCAACCAACTCCTACGACATATTTGATTCACCAAATGAAGGAATTGGAAGATGCTTCATGGCCAAAGGTCCAAAGGTAACACATCCCGAGTATGTTGATTTTAATAGTGATGAAGATGACTTGCTAGGTGATGATGATTTACTTGTTGACAACTCTAGTGATGAATACTATGATGAAACGTCAATTAATCATGCTAATCAAACGAAAGACAATTATAAGGAGAAAATTGAGCTTCTAACTAAAGAACTAAACACTCTTAAGTTGGCTCATGAAACTATCTTCGAAGAACATCGAGAACTTTTAAGGATTCATGAGAAGTTACGCTTTGAAAAGCTCAATCTTGAGCAAGAGCATGAGTTCTTAAAGGCAATCAATGATGATCTCCGCAAGAAAAGTTCTTCTTACATTGCCAAGCGTCTACTCTTATCTACTTACATGCCTCAAGTCAAGTCTAGAAACAAGTACAAGAAAGATACTTCCTCTAGTAGTAACAATAATAATGTCAAATCCAATGTTGTTACTTCTAGTAGTACTCTTGATTCCACTAATGATTCTCTTAGCCAAGTTACACTTGAGCAAGAAAATAGTTTATTGAAGGGAATTATAGAGAAAAGTGTTTACAAGAGCCTTGCCGGGAGTAAGCAATTCGAGGAAATTGTACGCAAGCAAGGAAGGCACCGGAAGAATCAAGGTGTTTGTTTTGAATGAAAGTTCAACGCCAATGGAGTTGAGTGGGAAGAAGATCAATACCCCAAGACAAAGTTTGTTCCTCAACAAGAGAAGTATGATCCTACTTCCTTCAAGGGGACACAAGCTCAAGATGATCTTCCACCACAAGACCACAAGAACAAAGGGAAGGACAAGCTTCAAGAAGAGATTGATGCATTTGAAGAAGCACCTAAAGCCTCGTTCGAGTGGGTCCCCAAGACTACGTCAAGTTCTACTTCATCAAGTACAACTACAACTCCAAGGATTCCCATCAAGATGATGTGGATCCCAAAGAAGAAGAACTAGAGAGTTCTTGAGGGTGACTCCGCCAAAATTATTCACTCATTTCATTTTGGCAAGAACAAGTGCAATCAACTTTCACGTCTTGCACTAGTTCAAGGAGTCACATACCCTCATGTTGGTAAGGCAAGGGACAAGGTAACCAAATGTTTTCATGGACATCATCTTGTGTGTGCATCACTCTATGTCTATGGATATTCTTGTTTGTTCATTGTGGGACTAACCCATGTAGGCAAGTTGAAAGTGCAACTCACTCCAAAGGATTGCTCCAAATGATCTACATCAACATTGAGCATCTACATCTTCAACACCTAAATGAAGTCATCATCGACAAAACCCAAGGTTAGTTCATCCCTCTAAGGGGGGATCTCACATCTAGGGGGAGCTTAACTCTAAGAATTGAGTCAAAGCAACTCTAATGGTGTGAACACATTAATGCATTATGTAAAAGTGGTAACCCCACTTGACCTTAAACAATGAGTATGACCTATGATCAAATGTTCTCATTTGACTCCTAAGTCAATATACTCATATATAGATGACCTAGTCATCGCCAATTGTTTGATAGTTGCTAGAATTGGTTGTGCATGCTTTGCCACATATTTCATTTGCCATCTTATTGTGTGAGCATGTTGGTGCATATTTTACTCATTCAAGGACATCCACTTGTTGTTTTGTTTGTTTGGATTCTCCTTTTTGTGCCAAGTGGATGGCCTAAGAACCTTCTTTAGCTATCTATGCTTTTCTCGTCTCAAACTCTATTCATGCTACATCACAAAATTTGATCAAGTCAGATTCGAACCACTCTGTGTGAGGAGCACTGGAGTCCCCGATTTGTCATAAACTTAAACTTCCAAAACCTCTTAGTGATTCTCGGTCTAACCGATCCTTCCATTTCGGTCCTACCGAGATCATCAAGTTGATCTGAGTTTTCAATCTCGGTGCAACCGATTTGAACTTTTCGGTCTCACCGATTTGCAGTAATTGAACACAGTTATGCATCTCGGTGCCACTGAGTTGTTCCACTCGGTCACACCGAGAGGGTCGGGCTATATATAGTCACAGGCAAAATTTTGGAAATTTCTCCGAAACCCTTCGCCCGCGCATCAGCTCGCTCTGCCATCGTGGTCTCCGGATCGTCTCCTCGTCGCCAGCAGCCTCCTATAGCTGGTCTTCGCCGCCGTCAACGGATTTCGTCCCCGCCGTTGCCGCCGTAGCAAGTCCATTGCCAAGTTAGGGTATGGACTTGATCTTTGTGCTATCCATGTCTGATTCCTAGCACATTGTCTTCATATTGAATCTTGCCACGATTGAAACTCTTCTATCCTGCCAAAGTAGTTCATAGATTAGATGTGATTCAAATTTTTAGGTTTAGGTTTCCGCCGAAACCATCTCGGACCCACTGAGTTGAAAAACTCGGTCTCACTGATTTGGCTTATGCCATTGCACTAGTGACTCTCAGTCTGACCGAGAATTACTAACCAGTGCAACCGATTTGAGGATTCTGTGAAACCCTAGCAGTCTCGGTGCCACCGAACTGAAACTCGGTCCAACCGAGATCAACAGTTTAGGTTCCAAAACTGCTTCGGTATCACCGAGTTTGAAAATCGGTGGATCCGAAATGCTTTCTGTGGAAAACTAAGACTGAACTTTTGAGTCATTCTTTTGCAAAAACCTCTGCATTTTGTGATGCTCATCTTTTCTATCTCATCTATAAACTCTTCACATGGTCAGCAGTCAGCTTTTGCAGTATGTCTAATCAATGTGACAGCCAGAACAGGTCAGAAGAGCAGATGAACTTGAGTGAGGGCACTAGTCCCTCAACTTCAGATGAAGGGAGCAGAAGTACTCCTAGCAATTTGCCTAAGGCTGCAACTAGGCAAAGGAGGAAAAGAACTTCAGATTCAGAGGATGAAGATTACAAAGCTGAGGAAGATGAGGCAACTTCCAAGAAAGAGGTGCTCAAGAAGGAAAGGGTCATGAAGATCAAAAGGCCTGCAGGAAGACAACCAATGTCTAAGGCCAGAACATCAACTCAACTACCTAAAAATCCTGATCCCAAAGAGCCAGCCGCTGAGAGAAAGAAGAGGAAGGAAAGGGTCAAGATGACAATGGCCAGAGTAATTGGGAAGCCTTCCATGATGGAAGAGGAAGAGCCTGCTGCACCAGCACCAAAGGCACCAAAGCTTATGGGTGATGCTATTAGATCAGGGGCTGCCACATCTAAGCCCAAGGAAGCACCCAAAGCTGCCCCCAAGGCCAAGTCTGCACCAAAGAAGAATATTAGGAGTATTCCAGCTGCTGAGAAGAACAAGGCCCCAGTGCCTGAGGTTGATGAGGAAGATGAAGAAGGACAAGTTCTGAGGAAGCTCAAGCCAAAGATACCAGACCACAATGATGCCCATCCTGTGGCTGAGAACATATGAATCATGAAGGATTCAGGGCTGAGACTGTGGAGAATGGAAGATCCATATGCTTCAAGGAGAAAAACTGCTGTTGATTACAGGTTCCATACAAAGGAACAACAGGACTTCTATGAGACAATCTTGTTGGACAAGAAGCCCATTGTGTGTGATATGAGGTGGGTCGACTAGACCTACATGAAGGAAAATGAAGAGCACTATCCTGGAGTGCAAGACAGCTTTGTGAGTTGTGGAGTTGCAGATTTTGTTGGGCAGAAGCTCACAAATTGGAATGATGAACTTATCATGCAGTTCTACTCCACAGCACATTTTTACCCAGATGGGAGAATTGTTTGGATGTCTGAAGGTACAAGGTACCAGTCAACTATTGAGGAGTGGGCAAAGCTGATAAATGCCCTAGAGGATAATGAGGATGACCTAGACATTTATGCCAAGAAGAAAAAGGATCACAATTCAATGGCTCACATGTACAAGGAAATTCCAAACAAGGCATTTGCAACTCACAAGTTTGGATTAGTTCACTTTCTGCTGTCAGGGTTGCCAACCATAAATTGGATTCTGAGGCACACCTTGTTGCCCAAGTCTGGTGACCATAACATGATCAGAGGGCATGCCATCAACATGTTGCATGTGTTTGATGTGCCACAGAAGTTTAAAGTCATGAGTCTGATCATTGAAACTATCAAGAGGACTGCAGCAGATCAAAAAAGGAGCTGTGGATATGCACCTCAAATTCAAGAACTGATAAACTCAAAGATGGGCACATGAAAATATCAGTTGGATAAGGAACACTTTCCACTTTATCCAGACTTTGAGGACAATGAGGTTGTCATGAATGAACATGATCCACAATCAGTTCAAGCTCGGGAGAAGAAGGAGAAGGCAAAGAGGGAGAAGGCTGCCAAGATGCCAACTCAAGAGGAGGCATCTGAGTATTTCTTGAAGAACAAGGAGGAGCAGGTTGGTTACTTAATAGCATCAACTCTTAGGATTGAGAAGGGATTGGCCACCCTAACTCAAAATCAGGAGAGCTTGGAGAGAATCATAGAACAAAAGTTCTATAACTTAGATGTGAAAGTAACTAAGATTCAGACTGCAGTGGAGGAACTACAAGATGACATGCAGGAGAGGAAGGGCAAGACTACAACCAATGTGTTTGCCAAAGTGCCTAGAGCCCAGAGGTCATCAGCTGTGCCAGTTTCTGACACAAGAGCAACTTCGTCTGCACCAGCTACAGCCTCAGTGCCACCAGCTCCAGCTCCTACATCAGCTCCAGCTCCATCTACTTCAACTGAAGCCTTCATCCAAGGAGCCATCTCTACACCACCACCAGAAGATCAAGCCTGAGAGTCGATCTAGCACTATGCATTTTCTATGAACTTTTTGGTAACTTGTTGCCAAAGGGGGAGAAAAATGTATAGATCATAGGCTTCGAGAGAGAGAGTGTGTTACTTTTATTCTCTCTTGCTTTATTTGGTGGTTTTTCAAACTTTGTTTTCTTTTGGTTGAGATACTATGCTTGTGAGACATTGATGATCATGTGTTTGATCATAAGCTACACTTATGCAGGCTTGTCCTATCTATCTTATGTGATCACTCACTATGCTTGGTGATGAGTGCATGTATTCATTGTTTATTATTTTGAGCTCTCCACCAAGATGTATGTGACATGGAAGAGTAACCCATGAGCCTAATTCATTGTGCATTTGCAGTCCAAAGAAAATCTAAAACTATGCACAAATTTAGGGGGAGCTCTTGCTTATCACATACTTCTCAAAGCGACGATGTTATTTAAATCTTATTATCTTTTGTCGAAGCTTTGATCTATATGTTGACATCAATTACCAAAAAGGGGGAGATTGAAAGTACAACTATCCCTAGGTGGTTTTGGTAATTCATAACAACATATAGCTCATTGAGTTAATGCTATTCCAAGACTATTGTTTCAGGAAAGCTCAATGAATGGCATGACATGGATGATGAAAGTGGATCCCTCAAAATACTAAGGACAAAGGATTGGCTCAAGCTCAAAAGCTCAAGACTCTTCATTTTACATTTTAGTGATCCAAGATCACATTGAGTCTATAGGAAAAGCCAATACTATTAAGAAGGGATGAGGTGTTGCTTAATGAGCCTTTTGCTTCATGTGCTTAGTGATATTCTCCAAAACCCTCAACTACTTTCCCACATCCACAAATGACCTAAACCTAAAGCCAAAATCGGTCACACCGATTCTTTCTATCCGGCGCCACCGATTCCAAAAGTCATAGCCACTGCCACAAACCCTAAGCAAATCGGTCTTACTGATAGGGATCTCGGTCTCACCGAGATGGGGGTGCAATCTCTCTGTTTCCCTTCGTAACGTTTCGGTCTAACCGAAGTGAGCGATCGGTCTCACCGAGATTGCAATGTAAACTCTCTGTTTACTTTTTGTAACATTTCGGTCTCACCGAAAAGAGCAAATCAGTCCCACCGAGTTTACCTGACCAACTTTCTGGTTAGCTAATTACCAAAATCGGTCTCACCGAGTTTGTGTAATCGGTATCACCGAGATTACGTTATGCCCTAACCCTAACCATATCGGTCTCACCGAGATGCATGTCAGTCCCACTGAAAATCACTAACGGTCACTAGGTTTACTAAATCGGTCCGACCGAGTTTAACTATTCGGTCCCACCGAGTTTGGTAGATTGTGTGTAACGGTTAGATTTTGTGTGGAGGCTATATATACCCCTCCACCTCCTCTTCATTCGTGGAGAGAGCCATCAGAACGAACCTACACTTCCAACTTACCATTTCTGAGAGAGAACTAGCTACTCATGTGTTGAGGCCAAGATATTCCATTCCTACCATATGAATCTTGATCTCTAGCCTTCCCCAAGTTGCTTTCCACTCAAACCCTCTTTCCACCAGATCCAAATCCTATGAGAGAGAGTTGAGTGTTGGGGAGACTATCATTTGAAGCACAAGAGCAAGGAGTTCATCATCAACACACCATTTGTTACTTCTTGGAGAGTGGTGTCTCCTAGATTGGCTAGGTGTCACTTGGGAGCCTCCGACAAGATTGTGGAGTTGAACCAAGGAGTTTGTAAGGGCAAGGAGATCGCCTACTTCGTGAAGATCTACTGCTAGTGAGGCAAGTCCTTCGTGGGCGACGGCCATGGTGGGATAGACAAGGTTGCTACTTCGTGGACCCTTCGTGGGTGGAGCCCTCCGTGGAATCGCGCAACCATTACCCTTCGTGGGTTGAAGTCTCCATCAACGTGGAGGTACGATAGCACCACCTATCGGAACCACGCCAAAAACATCCGTGTCTCCAATTGCGTGTGAATCCTCCAAACCCTTCCCCTTACTTTCTTGCAAGTTGCATGCTTTAATTTCCACTGCCTATATACTCTTTGCATGCTTGCTTGAATTGTGTGATGATTGCTTGACTTGTCCTAAAATAGCTAAAATCTGCCAAACTATAAAATTGGGAAAAGGTTAAGTTTTTATTGGTCAAGTAGTCTAATCACCCCCCTCTAGACATACTTCAAGGTCATACACCAAGCCCCGCCAGCTCTCTCTGTGCATCCAAGGCCCGACCGAGTCCACCCGCGACTACTTGACGCGGTGCGCTGAACTGCGCAACTCCTTTGAAGGGGTGCACGAGGTGCAAGCCATAGAGTACTTCACTGCCGGGTGCCAAGAGGTCACCCTACTCAAGCACCGACTCCTCTGTGATGAGCCATCCACCCTCGATGAGCTGCTGATCATCGCAGATAAGTATGCCACTACTGACTCCTACATGAAGTCGGAGCTCCAAGTGGACGCGTCTGGAAAGGTGGTCCCTCCGGCTCCTCAGACGCCGGCTGGTGACAACAGTTGGCGCCAGCGGCAGAATGACAACAAGCGCAAAGCCCCGCAGCCGGCTTCCACCAGCCGGTAGGTGGCAACAGTTGAAGACCAGCAGCCGGAGGGTCAGCCCGGCCCCAAGCGTCAGAAAGGCGGCAAGCCCGCTTGGTTGCCCGCCTTCTCCTTCGAGCAAACTCTTGATGCTCCCTGCAAGTTCCACAGCAGCGTGAAGTCGTCCAACCATACAACCCGAAAGTGCCACTGGATCATCCGCATTGCCAAGGGTGAAGGACTATCGCCTCCGCCTGTTAGCCCATCGGCTCCGCCTCCTGAGCAGCCGGCGGCCCGTCCGGTTGCTGCCATCCAAGATGAATTCCCCGAAGAACATGGAGCCTACGTCGTCTTCACCAGTGTTGCCGACGACAGGCACAGTCGGCGTCAGCAGCACCGTGAGGTGAACGTCGTTGCTTCAGAAGTCCCAGAGTTTATGCACTGGTCCGAGAGGCCCATCAGCTAGAGCCGTGCAGACCACCCAGAGGTGATGCCTTCTCCGGGTTCCTACGCCATGGTATTGGATGCCACTTTCTCAACAGAGAGGCGAGCTGCTCGCTTCTCTCGAGTCCTGAGAGACGGCGGTAGAAGCATCAACATCCTCTACCGCGACACCATGTAGAAGTTGTGCATCAAAGAAAAACAACTCCAGCCCAGTTGGACTGTCTTCCATGGAATTGTACCTGGCCTTTACTTCTCACCAATCGGCAAGATCAAGATAGATGTCCTCTTCGGAGACAAAGATCACTTCCGCCGTGAGGCAATTTGGTTGAGGTGGTTGACCTGGAGAGCCCTTACCACGCGCTCCTAGGCCGGCTGGCTCTAGCCAAGTTCATGGCGGTGCCGCACTATGCCTACCTCAAGATGAAGATGCCGGGTACCATGGGCATAATCACTATTACCCGCGACCACAAGAAGTCGGCCGCATGTGCTGCTGCTAGTAGTCGGCTGGCTGAGTCCGTTGTGATTGCTGCTGAGAAGAGGCTCCTTGACCGAGTTGTGGCCATGGCCAGCAAGCAGCCGGACCTGTCGCCAGATCCCAAGGAGTTGAAAACCAGGGCTCTTTCCAGCCGGCCAAAGAAACCAAGAAGATACCCTTGGACCCGGACCACCCGGAGAGGCATGCTATCATAGGGACCAACCTCGATAGAAAATAGGAAAGCGAGCTCGTTGATTTCCTCCGTGAGAATCGGGACATCTCCGCATGGTCCCCAAAGACATGCCGGGTGTTCCGACGGATTTTGCGAAGCACAAGCTACATGTTAGATCAGATGCAAAACCAGTCAAGCAACCCCTCCGCCGCCTGTCAGAAGAGAAGAGAAGAATAGTTGGTGAAGAGATTGCCCGCCTGCTAGCAGTCGGCTTCATCATGGAAGTATTTTTTCCAGAATGGCTTGCCAACCCAGTCCTTGTACTGAAGAAGAACAACAAGTGGTGCATGTGCATTGATTACACCAGCCTCAACAAGGCCTGCCCCAAAGATCCGTTTGCTCAGCCTCGGATAGACCAAGTGATTGACTCCACAGCCGATGCGAGCTATTGAGTTTTTTGGATGCCTACTCTGGTTACCACCAGATCAAACTGAACCCGGCCGATTTGCTGAAGACCACATTCATCACACCATTCGGAGCCTTCTGCTACCTGACCATGACATTCGGCTTGAGAAATGCTGGTGCCACGTTCCAGCGTTGCATGAAGAAGTTCCTCCTCAAGCAACTCGGCAAAAATGCCCACGTCTATGTAGACGATATTGTGGTGAAGACAGAGAAGCGTGGCACCCTCCTGGAAGATCTCAAGGAGACATTTGGTAATCTGCACCGTTTTCAAATCAAGCTCAACCCAGAGAAGTGTGTCTTCGGAGTCCCAGCCGGCCAGCTCCTTGGCTTCCTTGTCTCAGAACGCGGCATCGAGTGCAATCCTGTGAAGATCAAGGCCATTGAGTGGATGGAGAGACCCATCCGACTTCGAGACGTCCAAAAGTTCACCGGCTGCTTGGCATCCATCAGCCGCTTCATCAGTCGGCTGGTGAGAAAGCTCTTCCCCTGTACCAGTTCATGAAGAAAGCCACTCATTTTGAGTGGAACGACAAGGCGGACGAGGCCTTCCTCCAGCTCAAGAAAATGCTCACTACGCCGCCTGATACATCTCCGTCGTATCTACTTTTCCAAACACTTTTGCCCTTGTTTTGGACTCTAACTTGCATGATTTGAATGGAACTAACTCGGACTGACGCTGTTTTCAGCAGAATTGCCATGGTGTTATTTATGTGCAGAAACAAAAGTTCTTGGAATGACCTGAAACTCCACGGAACGTCTTTTAAGAAATAATAAAAAATCCTTGCCAAAGATGAAGACCAGGGGGCCTACACCCTGTCCACGAGGGTGGGGGGCACGCCCCCTACCTCGTGGGCCCCCTGGAGCTCCTCCGACGCCAACTCCAACTCTATATATTTGCTTTCGGGGAGAAAAAATATCAAGGAAGAAGAATTCATCGCGTTTTACGATACGGAGCCGCCGCCAAGCCCTAAAACCTCTCGGGAGGGCTGATCTGGAGTCCGTTCGTGGCTCGGAGAGGGGGATTAGTCGTCGTCATCATCATCAACCATCCTCCATCACCAATTTCATGATGCTCACCGGTGTGCGTGAGTAATTCCATCGTAGGCTTGCTGGACGGTGATGGGTTGGATGAGATCTATCATGTAATCGAGTTAGTTTTGTTAGGGTTTGATCCTTAGTATCCACTATGTTCTGAGATTGATGTTGCTATGACTTTGCTATGCTTAATGCTTGTCACTAGGGCCCAAGTGCCATGATTTCAGATCTGAACCTATTATGTTTTCATGAATATATGTGTGTTCTTGATCCTATCTTGCAAGTCTATAGTCACCTACTATGTGTTATGATCCGCAACCCAAGTGACAATAATAGGGACCACTCCGGTGATGACCATAGTTTGAGGAGTTCATGTATTCACTATGTGCTAATGCTTTGTTCCGGTTCTCTATTAAAAGGAGGCCTTAATATCCCTTAGTTTCCATTAGGACCCCGCTTCCACGGGAGGGTAAGACAAAAGATGTCATGCAAGTTCTTTTCCATAAGCACGTATGACTATATTCGGAATACATGCCTACATTACATTGATGAATTGGAGTTAGTTCTGTGTCACCCTATGTTATGACTGTTACATGATGAACCGCATCTGGCATAATTATCCATCACCGATCCAATGCCTACGAGCTTCTCCTATATTGGTTTCTGTTTATTTACTTTTCCGTTGCTACTGTTACAATCACTACAAAACACCAAAAATATTACTTTTGCTGCCGTTACCTTTTGTAGCCGTTACCACTACTATCATATTACTTTGCGACTAAATACTTTGCTGCAGATACTAAGTTATCCAGGTGTGGTTGAATTGACAACTCAACTGGTAATACTTGAGAATATTCTTTGGCTCCCGTTGTGTCAAATCAATAAATTTGGGTTGAATACTCTACCCTCGAAAACTGTTGCGATCCCCTATACTTGTTGGTTATCAAGACTATTTTCTGGCACCGTTGCCGGGGAGCATAGCTCTATTCTTTGAGTCACTTGGGATTTATATCTGTTGGTCACTATGACGAACTTGAAAGATGCTAAGACTAAAATTTATCCCTCCACTACGAGGGGAGGTAAGGAACTGCCAACTACGATCCCCGCCGCCCGTCGCTGCCAGCCTTCACGCCGCCTCGCTCCGCGCGCCCTCCGCCGCACGTCCGACGGCCAGCCAGCCCGATCTCTGCCGCCCGACCTCCCCTGCTTCAGCTGGCCCCCTCCTCGCCGGGGATGCCGCGCCCGCGCCGCCCCGGACCTCGCCGGCCCCCGGATCCGGCGCCCCGACCCCTCTCCGGCCACCTCCCTCGACTCCGGCCGCCTCCCCTCGCGAACTCCGGCGAGAAACTCCGGTGGACCTCGGAAATCCGTGCCAGATCCAGATCCACGAGGTTGACCCCGGATTTTCTCGAAGTCCTCAATTTTTTTGCATTCTGGTGCATATTTTGACCTGCCATAACTTGATGTGTGTTGCTCCGTTGGCTGCATGTAATATGTCAAAATGTTCATCATGAGATGCTATTCATTTCATTCCATTGTTCCATGCTTGTTTGAGTCCATCTTGATGCCCTAATCATCGTTGCAAGCGTACTATATGATGTTAACTGCTGTCTGTTAGCAAAACATGCTCATTTGTCATTTTTGCATCTTTTTGTGTGATTTTGTTTTGAGCATGAAGTCTACATGTGTTATGAGCTACAACATGCCATATTTGCTGTAGTGCAATCCATTCTTCATGATATACCATGTGTTGATTGTTAAAAGCTTGGAAAGTAGCCTCCGTGATATTGCTGATTTCAGGGACTTAAAATTTCACAAAGTCCTTGTTCTGCTGTTATTTTCATGCCATGTATTCATGTTGCTACAGTGATATCCATGCCTCTTTTGAGTATGTTAAGTAAAGATGTTTTGGACATATGGTTATGGTCTATCCATCCATGTCCCTGTTTGCATTTATAGAGTAATATAGCATGTCTTAATCTTGCTCTACTTTTGTTATAAAATGTTCCTGGCAGATTGTTTACATGTTAATCAATTTTTCCATGGTTGTTGTTAGTAATCCAAGCATGCTATGAACATGCTGTTGCCATGCTTAGCTTCATGAACATGTCTTCTTGCTGATGCTATGCTTATATTGTCATTGAATGCTTTGTGATGAGTGATTCGAGCTCACAAAGTTGCCTTCATGCTGCTGTTTGTGCCATGCTCTGTTTTTCACTAAGTCTGAATCTGTTTACGAAACTTGCTATGTTTACATGGGTGCAATCATATTTCCTGTGCCCTTTTGGCTCATGATCATTAAGGGACTTTTGTTCAACGAAATTAGTAGATTCATGCCATGCCTTTGGTGCCATGTGAAGTTACTTTAGCATGTTGTTTAATAGCTCTAAACATTGCAACCTGATGTTACTTCTGCCATGCCCTGTGAATTCTGCTAAGTCTGTGAAGCTGTTATTATTTACAATCTTGCCATGTCCTTTTGAGAATGTTCTAGTGAACTCTAGTGATATCTCAGTGTTCATGTTTTGTAGTGCTTTACCTGTACATCATGTCCATGCCTTTTGTTTTTATGTTAAGGTGCTTTAGCATATTGTTTTGATGCTTGCTAGTTGCCTATTTGCTGTTTTGGACAGCTTGTCCTTTAAACTTGTTTCATGTGTATGCGTTGAACCGTTGCTCCGTTTTGAGTGTGCTCTACATGAAACTTGCTTAGTTTTGTATGTAGTTTCATGTTACCTTGTTGCATCCATGTTTGGAGTGTGTTGCTTGATGTTTGAATGCATTTTGCGTCAATGCCATGCTTAACTTGTTTTGCTCATATCTTCTAGGTCGTAGCTTCGGATCTAATGAACTTTATATGTAACTTGACTAGAATTTCGTGTAGATCATTGTGGTGCATCTTAACTTTCTGTTTAAAAACTTGAACATAAGGTTTATTCAGATCTGAACTAATTTCAAAATTTGCATATGAGGACTTACCGGAATTGTTATATGTTGTTTCCGGCCTCATTTAAACTTGCTTTGTTGTGTTGCTCTCGTACGCATCATCTCTTGCCATGAGTAGCTTCATGTAGCCTTGTCATGCATCATACTTGGTTGAGCATCATGCCTTGTTCATGTGTGGTGTGTTTACCATGTTGTGTGCTTCTTCTCGATAGTTCCCATTTTGTTGCGTTCGTGAGGATTTGTTCGTCTACGCTTGGTTCGTCTTCGTGGCTTCATCATCTTCATGGACTCGTTCTTCTTCCTTGCAGGATTTCAGGCAAGATGACCGTCACCTTGGATCTCATTACTATCATTGCTATGCTATTTGCTTCGTTCTATTGCTATGCTGCGTTACCTACCACTTGCTCATCAAGCCTCCCAAATTTCCATGAACCTCTAGCCTTTGTCACCCTTCCTAGCAAACCGTTGTTTGGCTATGTTACCGCTTTTGCCCAGCCCCTCTTATAGCATTGCTAGTTGCAGGTGAAGATGAAGATTGCTCCATGTTGGATTATATTTTAAGTTGGGATATCACAATATCTCTTATATTATTAATGCATCTATATACTTGGTAAAGGGTGGAAGGCTCGGCCTTATGCCTGGTGTTTTGTTCCACTCTTGCCGCCCTAGTTTCTGTCATATTGGTATTATGTTCCCGGATCTTGCGTCCCTAACGCGGTTGGGTGATTTATGGGACCCCCTTGACAGTTTGCTTTGAATAAAACTCCTCCAGCAAGGACCAACCTTGGTTTTACCATTTGCCTCACCACCACCTACTTTTCCCTTGGGAGTCACTCTCTCGAGGGTCATCTTTATTTTACCCCCGGGGCCAATGCATCTCTAAGTGTTGGCCCGAAACGAGCTGAATGCGGGGCCACCTTGGGGAAACTTGAGGGCTTGTTTTACTCGTAGGATGTCTCATCCGGTGTTGCCCTGAGAACAAGATATGTGCAGCTCCTATCGGGATTGTCGGCACATCGGGCGGTTTTGCTGGTCTTGTTTTACCATTGTTGAAATGTCTTGTAAACCGGGATTCCGAGACTGATCGGGTCTTCCCGGGAGAAGGAATATCCTTCGTTGATCGTGAGAGCTTATAATGGGCTAAGTTGGGACACCCCTGCAGGGTTTGAACTTTCGAAAGCCGTGCCCGCGATTATGTGGCAGATGGGAATTTTTTAATATCTGGTTGTAGTAAACTACACCAACCGTGTGCGTAACCGTGAGTGTCTCTTTTCGGGGTTGCTCGAGAGGAGAACACGGTTTTGGAGTTATGTTTGACGTAAGTAGGAGTTCGGGATCACTTCTTGATCATTACTAGTTGACGACCGCTTGCTAAGCTCCTCTTCTCGCTCTTGTTTCGTAAGTTAGCCACCATACATGCTTAGTCGCTGCTGCAACCTCACCACTTTACCCCTTCCTAACCCATTAAGCTTTGCTAGTCTTGATACCCATGGTAATGGGATTGCTGAGTCCTCGTGGCTCACATTTTACTACACCAACAGTTGCAGGTACAGGTTATGCGATGATCATGACGTGAGAGCAATGTTTATTTGTGTTTGAGTTCTTCTTTTGCTTCTTCTTCGTTTGAGGGATAGGTTCCTGGTCGGCAGCCTGGGCTAGCAGGGTGGATATTGTTTGAGTTTCTGTTTCTGTTACATCCATAGTCGGATGTTGATCTTGTATATGATGTATTGTTGTATTCATGTGACATTGTATGTCTTGGTTGTATCCCCACTATTATGTAATGTTGATGTAATGATATCCACCTTGCAAAAGCGTCTTCAAGATGCGCTTCTATCCTTGGTGGGACCTTCAAGTTCCTTTAGGATAGGGTCGCATCTTGGGCGTGACAATAGTTTGAGGAGTTCATGTATTCACTATGTGCTAATGCTTTGTTTCGGTTCTCTATTAAAAGGAGGCCTTAATGTCCCTTAGTTTCCATTAGGACCCCGCTGCCACGGGAGGGTAGGACAAAAGATGTCATGCAAGTTCTTTTCCATAAGCACGTATGACTATATTCGGAATACATGCCTACATTACATTGATGAATTGGAGCTAGTTCTGTGTCACCCTATTTTATGACTGTTACATGATGAACCGCATCTGGCATAATTATGCATCACCGATCCAATGCCTACGAGCTTCACCTATATTGGTTTCCGTTTATTTACTTTTCCGTTCCTACTGTTACAATCACTACAAAACACCAAAAATATTACTTTTGCTGCCGTTACCTTTTGTTACCGTTGCCACTACTATCATATTACTTTTCTACTAAATACTTTGCTGCAGATACTAAGTTATCCAGGTGTGGTTGAATTGACAACTCAACTGCTAATACTTGAGAATATTCTTTGGCTCCCCTTGTGTCGAACCAATAAATTTGGGTTGAATACTCTACCCTCGAAAACTGTTGCGATCCCCTATACTTGTGGGTTATCACCGCCTGTCCTAGCGGCCTTGGCTGCTAAGGAGCCCATGTTCCTCTACATCGCTGCCACCAGCCGGGTGGTCGGCACTGTCATTGTGGTAGAGCGTCCAGAAGACGGCAGATCACAGCCGGTCTAGAGGCCCGTGTACTACTTGAGTGAGGTGTTATCGACCTACAAGCAGAATTACCCCCACTACCGGAAGATGTGCTACAGCGTGCACTTTGCCGCCAAGAAGCTCAAGCCATACTTTCAAGAGCACCCCATCACAGTTGTTTGCACCGCCCCGCTTGCTGAGATCATAGGAAAAAGAGATGCATCAGGCCGAGTGGCCAAATGGGCCATCGAGTTGGCTGCCTACACTATCTTCTACCAGCCACACACCACCATCAAGTCCCAAGCAATGGCCGACTTCCTCATCGACTGGGCCGAGACCCAGTACCTGCCGCCAGCTCCAGACTCCACCCATTGGCAGATGCACTTTGATGGCTCGAAGATGCTAACCGGTTTGGGAGTCGGCATTGTCCTCACCTCTCCCAAAGGCGACAAGCTCAGATACACGCTGCAAATTCACTTTGCCGCCTCCAACAATGTGGCCGAGAACGAGGCGCTCGTACACGGACTCTGTTGGGGATATTACTACTGGGTGTAAACCGGCCAGGACAGGTCGGGTTAACTTCGTGAGTAGTTGAGTTTGTTAAAGCCCATGTAGGTAGATGAGGGTTCAAGGCCCATAGCCGGTTCAAGGCCTGTAGCCGTAAACCGGCGTCGGTATGTAACTTGTATTGTAAGTTAGGAATAGTGGAGACCGAGCCGGGTATATCTATGAACCGGCGTCGGGACTCTGTAAACCGACGGGCGCCACCCATGTATATAAGGGGACGACCCGGCGGCGGTTCAGGGACAACAGATAACAACTCGAGACATAGGCGAAGCTTGTTTGCTCCCTAGTCATCGAAACCCCATCAATTCCATCACAACTAGACGTAGGCTTCTACCTTCATCGAAGGGGCCGTACTAGTATAAACTCTCTTGCGTCCTTGTGTCCGCTTTAACCCCTTCAAGCTAACCCGTAGCGATGGCTCCACGACTAAGTCCTTTCATGAGGACATCTGTCGTGACAAAACCACGACAGTTGGCGCCCACCGTGGGGCTATCGCACGATGGTTTCAAGTTCTTGGAGGGCAACTTCAAAGGACTCAAGGGCTACGCTGTGGGCCGGATGACCAAGGGACGTCGCGCCAAGCTCTACATCGACGATGCAGGGTGGGGCCCTGAGGCCGACTCGATTGAGTACGAGTACCGGGTCCCCTTTGGTGGCATACACGTCTTCATCGGCAAGATCGGTGAACCGGGCCCTGAGCCGGACATCTGCACCGACCTCATCGAAATGGCTCAGCATGCGCAATCTGCACAGGTTAAACCGACCGTGAAGCGTGCCTTCGTGGGAGTCATCCACGGAGGAGAATATGAGGATGGATCAGAATCAGGTAGCGAGACCATCGTTTATTCCAGCGACGTGTCCTCAACCAGAGAAACCGAATCGTTGTATCAACTACAAGACGGCCGGATTGGGGGCTGTTCCGAGGGCAATAGTATTCCGGACCCCTTTGATCTGCCCAACCGGGTTGGAATATTCATGTCCGGTACACAGCCGGCGATCCACTCTTCGACCGCAGCAGCGATGATCTCCAGGTCAGCAGCGGCGACGGCTGCCGGGGCAGGAGGCCCTGTGCACCCGCCGGCTCAAGTTTTATCTGATCTGTTTGATGCGTTGGCTGCGCTTATGGCAGAGGCTAACCCGGCGGATCAGGACGCCCACAATGTAGAAGTTGCAAAAGCTAAGGGAACAGATCACTCAGGACAAGGCTGACCTAGCAGCCGAGAACGCCAGGATGGTCGCAGAGCTCGCCGCTTTGGATGCGCAGGCCTATAGGCTTATGCTGGATCAGACCGCGTCGCATGAAGTCCTGAAGAGGAAGCACCGATCTCGCTTACCTCTAGTTTTCGAAGCCAGAATTCTCTTTAACACCCCAGGAGCAGGAACTAGTAACCCGCCGGTGGTGAACCGGATGGAAGCACCTGGAACGGGCGTGCCGGTTCAGCCTCGCCTGATAGAGCCTGTCGGGGAAGCTGATCTGGCCCACGAACACCTATGGGACCGGCGGACCGAGCCCCTTTCGGTTCGGTGGGGTGCGGAGGTCGCACGAAGAGCAGATCGAGGCGAAGCACACGAGCAGTTTACCCGGCTTCGGAGCTCTCCGGAGAGATAATACTCCTACTGCTGCTTGTCTGATTGTATTGTGTTCTTGCTAGGGAGCGCTGAGTGCTACAGTACACACCAGCTGCTAACGACACCTAGCGTGAGTGCCTTCTGGCTTCGAACTGTCCGAACCCCCCTCTACGTTGCGCATGGGCCTCCTTTTATATGCTCAAGGGGTCTCCGACAGGTGGCAACATAGACAAGGGTAAAAACGTAAAAAGAGTGCGGTTGGTACGGCTACTTGTACAGTGTATCATACCTAACCCTGACGGCAGGGGACAAAGGCATTAAATGCCCGTCTATGTCGCCCAAATAGTGCAAACAGGGACCGTCAGGGGTGCCACCGCTTGCCACGATGGCAATTTTGTCAGCGCCGCTTGCCACCGCGCTCCGCTGGCCGCACAGCCTCTTGCCACGCGCGCCTGGAAGGGTCCCAGAGCGACACGTTGGTGGATGTGCTGGAGCGCAGGGGAGGAGTGGTAGTCTGCCGCGGCAAGCGCCTTGCCGCGGTTGTTGCCTTGTCGCGTCCGGAAGCTTGTCGCTCACCCGGCCTTCCCGGCAAGCTCCTCTTGCCGAGGCCTTGTCTCCTAGGTGCCTTGGTTGGCCTTCCCGGCAAGCTGCTCTTGCCGGGGTCTTGTCTCCTTGACTTAAATACTTTGTTCTTGAATGGCTCCAATGGAGCCGCGGAGGACCTTGGCGGTCACTAGGCAAGCCTTGCCGCGGGGTGCTGCGACTGCCCGTGCACTAGTTCGGGATACTAGGGTACCCCTACTCTAGTACACCGACAGGAGCCCCCGGGACTGGGCCACACACGGTGCCGAGCGCTGTTGGGCCAGGCCCAAAACAGCACGCGGCACGCGGCCTGGGTTACACCGTAACTCCTCCGGACCCACCACGCCCCCACAGGCAGCCTGCGTCGAATGCGGCATCGTGGGAGAGATCGCGGGGGGTTTCTTTACTCGGAAAGGCGGAACGTCTGCCCCCTCCCTCTTTATAAGCAGGGGAAACAGGGGTAGTTCGCCCACCTCGCCATTTGCTGTCTAATCTCAAAAAAACCTCCGCTGCTCCCCCCTTCTTCCCAAGTCTGAAGAGAGCAGCGCTCCGCCCCCCATCGCCACCAGCACCACCAACGCTGTCGGTCTCCCCCACCACCTCCGCCATGGCTCTGAAAGCCGACAAGGGGAAGGGCGTGAAGTCGGCCGAGGTGCAGCGGCTCGCGGCGCTGCGAAAGGAGCGGGCCATCTTCCCCCCTCCCCCCAACTCGCTGCAAGGGATCTGAGGGAGAACTACTACCTCTTCTGGTCAACGGAGACGCGAGCGCATCCGCGCACAAAGGTACTCCCAGCCGCTGCTTCGGAACTGGATCCAACTGTTGGGTAACGTAGTAATTTCAAAAATTTTCCTACGATCACGCAAGACCATGGTGATGGCATAGCAACGAGAGGGGAGAGTGTCCGTCCACGTACCCTCGTAGACCGAAAGCGAAGCGTTAATATCAACGCGGTTGATGTAGTCGTACGTCTTCACGATCCGACCGATCCAAGCACCGTTACTCCGGCACCTCGAGTTCTTAGCACACGTTCAGCTCGATGGCGATCCCGGGCTCCGATCCAGCAAAGCGTCGGGGAGGAGTTCCGTCAAGACGACGGCGTGGTGGCGATCTTGATGTTCTACGTCGCGAGGGCTTCGCCTAAGCACCGCTACAATATGATCGAGGTGGAATATGGTGGAGGGGGCACCGCACACGGCTAAGGGCGATCACGAAGATCAACTTGTGTGTTCTAGGGTGCCCCCTGCCCCGTATATAAAGGAGCAAGGGGAGGGCGGCCAGCCCTAGGTGCGGCGCCAAGGGGGGGAGTCCTCCTCCTAGTAGGAGTAGGACTCCCTTTCCTAGTCCTACTAGGAAGAGGGAAGGGGAAGGAAAGAGAGGAGAGGGAGAGGAAGGGGGCTGCGCCCCCTCCTAGTCAATTCGGACTCCCCATGGGGGGCGCCACCTCCTGGTGCAGCCCTCTCTCTCCCTCTTGGCCCAATAAGGCCCATTACTTCCCGGGGTTCGGTAACCCCTCCGGCACTCCGGTTTTCTCCGAAACTTCAGAACCTTTCCGGTGTCCGAATATAGCCGTCCAATATATCAATCTTTATGTCTCGAACATTTCGAGACTCCTCGTCATGTCCGTGATCACATCCGGGACTCGAACTCCTTGGTACATCAAAATACATAAACTCATAATATAACCGTCATGAAACCTTAAGCGTGCAGACCCTACGGTTCGAGAACTATGTAGACATGACCTAGAACCATTCTTGGTCAATAACCAATAGCGGAACCTGGATGCCCATATTGGTTCCTACATATTCTCTGAAGATCTTTATCGGTCAAACCGCATAACAACATCGTTGTTCCTTTGTCATCGGTATGTTACTTACCCGAGATTCGATCGTCGGTATCCAATACCTAGTTCAATCTCGTTACGGTAAGTCTCTTTACTCGTTCCGTAATACATCATATCACAACTAACTCATTAGTTGCAATGCTTGCAAGGCTTATGTGATGTGTATTACCGAGAAGGCCCAGAGATACCTCTCCGACAATCGGAGTGACAAATCCTAATCTTGATTCATGCCAACTCAACATATACTTTCGGAGACACTTGTAGAGTACCTTTATAATCACCCGTTATGTTGTGATGTTTGGTAGCACACAAAGTGTTCCTCCGTAAGCGGAGTTGCATAATCTCATAGTTGCAGGAACTTTGTATAAGTCATGAAGATAGCATAAGCAACATACTAAGCGATCAAGTGCTAAGCTAATGAAATGGGTCATGTCAATCACATCATTCTCCTAATGATGTGATCCCATTAATCAAATGACAACACATGTCTATGGTTAGGAAACATAACCATCTTGATTAATGAGCTAGTCTAGTAGAGGCATACTAGTGACTATCTGTTTGTCTATGTATTCACACATGTATTATGTTTCCGGTTAATACAATTCTAGCATGAATAATAAACATTTATCATGATATAAGGAAATAAATAATAACTTTATTATTGCCTCTAGGGCATATTTCCTTCAGTCTCCCACTTGCACTAGAGTCAATAATCTAGATTACACAAGAATGATTCTAACACCCATGGAGTCTTGGTGCTGATCATGTTTTGCTCGTGGAAGAGGCTTAGTCAGCGGTCTGCAACATTCAGATCCGTATGTATTTTGCAAATCTCTATGTCTCCCACTTGGACTTGGTCCCGAATGGAATTGAAGCGTCTCTTGATATGCTTGGTCCTCTTGTGAAATCTGGATTCCTTTGCCAAGGCAATTGCACCAGTATTGTCACGAAGATCTTCATTGGTCCCGATGCACTAGGTATGACACCTAGATCGGAAATGAACTCTTTCATCCAGACTCCTTCATTTGCTGCTTCCGAAGCAGCTATGTACTCCGCTTCACATGTAGATCCCGCCACGACGCTTTGTTTAGAACTGCACCAACTGACAGCTCCACCGTTTAATAAAAATACGTATCCGGTTTGCGATTTAGAATCGTCCGGATCGGTGTCAAAACTTGCATCGGCGTAACCATTTACGACTAGCTCTTTGTCACCTCCATATACGAGAAACATATCCTTAGTCCTTTTCGGGTATTTCGGGATGTTCTTGACCGCTGTCCGATGATCCACTCTGGATTACTTTGGTACCTTCATGCCAAGCTTACAGCTAAGCATCGTCAGTCTGGTACACAGCATTGCATACATGATAGAGCCTATGGCTGAAGCATAGGAACATTTTTCATTTCTCTCTATCTTCTCATTGTGGTCGGGCATTGAGTCGACTCAATCTTACACCTTGTACTACAGGTAAAAACCTTTCTTTGCACGATCCATTTTGAACTTCTTCAAAACTTTATCAAGGTATGTGCTTTGTGAAAGTCCTATTAAGCGTCTTGATCTATCTCTATAGATCTTGATGCCCAATATGTAAGCAGCTTCACGAGGTCTTTCATTGAAAAACTTTTATTCAAGTATCCTTTTATGCTATCCAGAAATTCTATATCATTTCCAATCAACAATATGTCGTCCACATATAATATCGAAATGCTACTGAGCTCCCACTCACTTTCTTGTAAATACAGGCTTCTCCAAAGTGCATATAAAACCATATCTTTGATCACACTATCAAAGCGTTTATTCCAACTCGAGAGGCTTGCACCGGACCATAAATTGATCGTTGGAGCTTGCACACTTTGTTAGTACCCTTTGGATCAACAAAACCTTCTGGTTGCATCATATACAACTCTTCTTCTAGAAATCCATTCAAGAATGCAGTTTTTACATCCATTTGCCAAATTTCATAATCATAAAATCGGCAATTGCTAACATGATTCGGACAGACTTAAGCATCGCTCTTGGTGAGAAAGTCTCATCGTAGTCAACCCCTTGAACTTGTCGAAAACCTTTTGCAACAAGTCGAGCTTTGTAGATAGTTACATTACCATCGCGTCGGTCTTCTTCTTAAAGATCCATTTATTCTCAATAGCTTGCCGATCATCGGGCAAGTCTACCAAAGTCCATACTTTGTTCTCATACATGGATCCCATCTCAGATTTCATGGCTTCAAGCCATTTTGCGGAATCTGGGCTCACCATCGCTTCTTCATAGTTCGTAGGTTCACCATGATCTAGTAGCATGACTTCCAGAATAGGATTACCGTACCACTCTGGTGGGATTTTATTCTGGTTGATCTACGAAGTTCAGTGACAACTTGATTTGAAGTTTCATGATCTTCATCATTATCTTCCTCACTAAGCTGGTGTAGGTGTTACGTAAACTGATTTACGTGACGAACTACTTTCAATAAAGGAGCTGGTACTATTACCTCATCAAGTTCCACTTTCCTCCCACTCACTTCTTTCGAGAGAAACTCCTTCTCTAGAAAGGATCCATTTTAGCAACAAATGTCTTGCCTTCGGATCTGTGATAGAAGGTATACCCAAGTGTCTCCTTTGGGTATCCTATGAAGACACATTTTTCCGATTTGGGTTCAAGCTTATCAGGTTGAAGTTTCTTCACATAAGCATCGCAACCCCAAACTTTCAGAAGCGACAACTTTGGTTTCTTGCTAAACCATAGTTCATAAGGCGTCGTCTCAGCGGATTTTGGCGGTGTCCTATTTAACGTGAATGCGGCCGTCTCTAAAGCATAACCCCAAAACGATAGCGGTAAATCGAAATAGACATCATAGATCGCACCATATCTAGTAAAGTACGATTCGACGTTCGGACACACCATTACGCTGTGGTGTTCCGGTGGCGTGAGTTCTTGAAACTATTCGCATTGCTTCAAATGTAGACCAAACTCGTAACTCAAATATTCTCCTCCACGATCAGATCGTAGAAACTTTATTTTCTTGTTACGATGATTTTCAACTTCACTCTGAAATTCTTTGAACTTTTCAAATGTTTCAGATTTATGTTTCATCAAGTAGATATACCCATATCTTCTTAAATCATCTGTGAAGGTGAGAAAATAACGATATCCACCACGAGCTTCAACATTCATCGGACCACACACATCTCGTATGTATGATTTCCAACAAGTCTGTTGCTCTCTCCATACAACCGGAGAATGGTGTTTTAGTCATCTTGCCCATGAGGCATGGTTCATAAGTACCAAGTGATTCATAATCAAGTGATTCCAAAAGTCCATCTGTATGGAGTTTCTTCATGCGTTTTACACCAATATGACCTAAGCGGCAAGTGCCACAAATAAGTTGCACTATCATTATCAACTCTGCATCTTTTGGCTTCGACATTATGAATATGTGTATCACTACCGTCGAGATTCAATAAGAATAGACCATTCTTCAAGGGTGCATGACCATAAAGATATTAATCATATAAATAGAACAACCATTATTCTCTGATTTAAATGAATAACCGTCTCGCATCAAACAAGATCCAGATATAATGTTCATGCTCAACGCGGCACCAAATAACAATTATTTAGGTCTAAAACTAATCCGAAGGTAGATGTAGAGGTAGCGTGTCGATTGCGATCACATTGACTTTGGAACCATTTCCCACGCGATCGTCACCTCGTCCTTTGCCGGTGCTCGTCTATTCCGTAGTCCTGTTTGAGTTGCAAATATGAGCAATGAACCAGTATCAAATACCCAGTGCTACTACGAGCTCTAGTAAGGTACACATCAATAACATGTATATCACATATACCTTTGTTCACCTTGCCATCCTTCTTATCCGCCAAATACTTGGGGCAGTTCCGCTTCGGTGTCCGGTTTGCTTGCAGTAAAAACACTCAGTTTCAGGCTTAGGTCCAGATTTGGGTTTCTTCTCTTGATCAGCAACTTTCTTGCTGTTCTTTTGAAGTTTCCTTCTTCTTTCCTTTGCCCTTTTCTTGAAACTAGTGGTCTTGTTGACCATCAACACTTGATGCTCTTTCTTGATTTCTACCTCCATGCTTTTAGCATTGCGAAGAGCTCAGAATTGTCTTAGTCATCCCTTGCATATTATAGTTCATCACGAAGCTCTTGTAGCTTGGTGGCGTGATTGGAGAATTCATCAATGACACTATCATCCGGAAGATTAACTCCCAGCTGAATTAAGTGATTATTATACCGGACATTTTGAGTATGTGCTCACTTGTGAACTATTCTCCTCCATCTTGCAGCTATAGAACTTATTGGAGACTTCATATCTCTCAATCCGGGCATTTGCTTGAAATATTAACTTCAACTCTGGAACATCTCATATGCTCCATGACGTTCAAAAGCGTCGTTGAAGACCCGGTTCTAAGCCGTAAAGCATGGCACCTTGAACTATAGAGTAGTCATCAGCTTTGCTTTGCAGACGTTCACAACTTCGGTGCAGCTCTGCAGCAGGTTCGGCACCAGCGGTGCTTCCGGGGCGTAATTCTTACGGGCAGCAATGAGGATAATCCTCGAGTTACGGACCCAGTCCGTGTAATTGCTACCATCATCTTTCAACTTTGCTTTCTCAAGGAACGCATTAAAATTCAACGGAACAACAAAGACGAGCCATCTATCTACGATAAACATAGACAAGCAAAATACTATCGGTACTAAGTTCATGATAATTTAAGTTTAATTAATCATATTAAAACTCCCACTTAGGCAGACATCTCTCTAGTCATCTAAGTGTTTACGTGATCCAAATCAACTAAACCATGTCCGATCATCACGTGAGATGGAGTAGTTTCAATGGTGAACATCACTATGTTGATCATATCTACTATATGATTCACGTTCGACCTTTCGGTCTCCGTGTTCGAGGCCATATCTGCATATGCTAGGCTCGTCAAGTTTAACCTGAGTATTCTGCGTGTGCAAAACTGGCTTGCACCCGTTGTAGATGGACGTAGAACTTATCACACCCGATCATCACGTGGTGTCCGGGTACTCTGAACTTTTAGCAACGGTGCATACTCAGGAGAACACTTCTTGATAATTTTAGTGAGAGATCATCTTATAATGCTACCGTCAAACAAAGCAAGATAAGATGCATAAAGGATAAACATCACATGCAATCAATATAAGTGATATGATATGGCCATCATCATCTTGTGCTTGTGATCTCCATCTCAAGCACCGTCATGATCACCATCGTCACCGGCGCGACACCTTGATCTCCATCGTAGCATCGTTGTCGTCTCGCCAACTATTGCTTCTACGACTATCGCTACCGCTTAGTGATAAAGTAAAGCAATTACATGGCGTTGCATTTCATACAATAAAGCGACAACCATATGGCTCCTGCCGATTGCGATAACTCGGTTACAAAACATGATCATCTCATACAATAAAATATAGCATCACGTCTTGACCATATCACATCACAACATGCCCTGCAAAAACAAGTTAGGCGTCCTCTACTTTGTTGTTGCAAGTTTTACGTGGCTGCTACGGGCTGAGCAAGAACCGTTCTTACCACGCATCAAAACCACAGCGATATTTCGTCAAATAGACTCCGTTTAACCTTCTCAAGGACCGGGCGTAGCCACACTCAGTTCAACTAAAGTGAGAGAGACAGACACCGCCAGCCACCTTTAAGCACGAGTGCTCGAGCGGTGAAACCAGTCTCGCGTAAGCGTCACGCGTAATGTCGGTCCGGGCCGCTTCATCTCACAATACCGCTGAACCAAAGTATGACATGCTGGTAGGCAGTATGACTTGTATCGCCCACAACTCACTTGTGTTCTACTCGTGCATATGACATCAACGCATAAAACCAGGCTCGGATGCCTTTGTTGGGTAACGTAGTAATTTCAAAAATTTCCTACGATCACGCAAGACCATGGTGATGGCATAGCAGCGAGAGGGGAGAGTGTCCGTCCACGTACCCTCGTAGACCGAAAGCGGAAGCGTTATATCAACGCGGTTGATGTAGTCGACGTCTTCACGATCCGACCGATCCAAGCACCGTTACTCGGCACCTCCGAGTTCTTAGCACACGTTCAGCTCGATGGCGATCCCGGGCTCCGATCCAGCAAAGCGTCGGGGAGGAGTTCCGTCAAGACGACGGCGTGGTGGCGATCTTGATGTTCTACCGTCGCAGGCTTCGCCTAAGCACCGCTACAATATGACCGAGGTGGAATATGGTGGAGGGGGCACCGACACTGCTAAGGAACGATCACGAAGATCAACTTGTGTGTTCTAGGGTGCCCCTGCCCCAGATATAAAGGAGCAGGGGAGGGCCGGCCAGCCCTAGGGGGCGCCAAGGGGGGGAGTCCTCCTCCTAGTAGGAGTAGGACTCCCTTTCCTAGTCCTACTAGGAAGAGGAAGGGGAAGGAAAGAGAGGAGAGGAGAGGAAGGGGGCTGCCCCTCCTAGTCCAGTCGGACTCCCCATGGGGGGGCGCGCCACCTCCTGGTGCAGCCTCTCTCTCCCTCTTGGCCCAATAAGGCCCATTACTTCCCGGGGTTCGGTAACCCTCCGGCACTCCGGTTTTCTCCGAAACTTCCGAACCTTTCCGGTGTCGAATATAGCCGTCCAATATATCAATCTTTATGTCTCGAACATTTGAGACTCCTCGTCATGTCCGTGATCACATCCGGGACTCGAACTCCTTCCGTACATCAAAATACATAAACTCATAATATAACCGTCATCGAAACCTTAAGCGTGCGGACCCTACGGTTCGAGAACTATGTAGACATGACCTAGAACCATTCTTGGTCAATAACCAATAGCGGAACCTGGATGCCCATATTGGTTCCTACATATTCTCTGAAGATCTTTATCGGTCAAACCGCATAACAACATCGTTGTTCCTTTGTCATCGGTATGTTACTTACCCGAGATTCGATCGTCGGTATCCAATACCTAGTTCAATCTCGTTACGGTAAGTCTCTTTACTCGTTCCGTAATACATCATCTCACAACTAACTCATTAGTTGCAATGCTTGCAAGGCTTATGTGATGTGTATTACCGAGAAGGCCCAGAGATACCTCTCCGACAATCGGAGTGACAAATCCTAATCTTGATTCATGCCAACTCAACATATACTTTGGAGACACTTGTAGAGTACCTTTATAATCACCCGTTACGTTGTGATGTTTGGTAGCACACAAAGTGTTCCTCACAGTAAGCAGGAGTTGCATAATCTCATAGTTGCAGGAACTTTGTATAAGTCATGAAGATAGCATAAGCAACATACTAAGCGATCAAGTGCTAAGCTAATGAAATGGGTCATGTCAATCACATCATTCTCCTAATGATGTGATCCCATTAATCAAATGACAACACATGTCTATGGTTAGGAAACATAACCATCTTGATTAATGAGCTAGTCTGGTAGAGGCATACTAGTGACTATCTGTTTGTCTATGTATTCACACATGTATTATGTTTCCGGTTAATACAATTCTAGCATGAATAATAAACATTTATCATGATATAAGGAAATAAATAATAACTTTATTATTGCCTCTAGGGCATATTTCCTTCACCAACTGGGTATCCCTTCTTCGCGCTGTTCTTCTACTACGGGCTCTGCCCGCCCTTCTCTGAATTTTTCTGCGATATCATGAACACCTACGGGTTCCGCCTCCTTGACTTCACCCCCAATGCTGTCTCGACCACGGCAGTTTTCGTGACATCTTTGCTGAAAACTTTGTCGGAGTCCACCCAAATGTAGCCCTCTTCCGCCACTTCTTCATGCCCCGAGTTGAGAGAGGAGAGCCACTTGTTGGAGGAATCGCTTGGATCTCAAGGATCGGCAAGAAGGAAGCCTATCTGGAGGAGAGCTCTGCAGCAAGTGGGAGGAATGGAGGCAGATTGGTGTTGGATTGTTGAGGAGAACCCGCAGCCCTTTATCGCCCAAATTAAACCCCAATAGTACGCGGCAACGATTGGAGCAACGTGGCCCCGGAAGATGCTAGGCTGAAGATTGCCGTCACCCGAATCCTTCGCCTTAGACTTGCCGTGCTCACCGTAGGCACCGTTGCCGCAGACTTCCTTCGCCGCCGCATCGCCCCCTTGCAGGAGAGGAGGAGACCTGCCTGGGAGTTTCAGAACGCGGCAGATATCATGAGGCTGCGCCCGGGCCTTAATTTCAACTTCACTGTCTTGGAACTTGACGCGATGCTCTTGGAGCTGTTCAAGCCGACCAGCACCATCCCGAAATGTTCAGGTTGCCGAGGGCGAGTTCCGTTGTGCAACAATTCCTCACTCGACCGCTGTCGTGTAATGATGCCATTGTGCGACTTCGCATGGAATCGTCCCCACTTGGCAAGAGCCTGCAGATGACGCCGTGCGGGAGTTCTTTGACAGCCTGGTAGAAGTGCCGGTCGGCCCGATGAGCAGAGGGGCCTCACCCATGACACCATCGCGATGAGATGCAGCGCGACGCCACCGAGCCGAAGAGGCGGCAGCAGCCGCCGCGCAGTGAGTTCGGATTCACCGTGGAGGAGGCGTAAAAGCAGAGGCGGCAAGCCTTGTCGAGCGAGGGAGTTTGCGGCGAGGAGGAGCTTGCCGAGCCTAAAACTGAGTCGAGCGAGCCTGCCGAGGGCGCCTCCTCCCCTCCTTCAAGCAGCTTGCCGCGAGCGGAGCCCCCAGCTCCACCAAGAAGGCGTCTCCGCAAGGCTGGAGACGAAGGGCGACAGACGGGCCCATACAGCCGCGCCGCGCGGCGCAGCTCCACCGCTGGGCAAGCCTTTGTTGCCGCTGGAGCACCTCACGCGCGCTGCTGAGAAGCGGAGCGGAGTCCTCCCAGGCCACCGATGCCGCCCCCGCTAAGCGGCCAAGGGAACCCACTCCTCCGCCTCGTCGCACCGGAGGCGAGCCAGAATTTGATCTCTCCGCGCTCAGCTCCGACGAGGAAGAAGAAGAGTAAGCTTCTGTGTTGTACTTGTAGTTCTTCAATTTTGTTGCTTTGTCTTGTATCTAATTTGCTTCATTCTGAACCCTTTCCTTTTCAGGATGCTGGCCCAGAGAGCGTCGAAGAGAGCCAAGGCCCCGGTGATTGTCATCGAGGACGAACCCACCGCAGCAGCAGGAGGCGCGTCCGAGACCTCCCTGCCGGACCCGGCAACTCTTCCTCAAAGCAGCCCCCAGCGTAAGTATATGGTTTACTTCTTACTGTTGGGCGTGCATGGGTGCCCTTTCTTTGCTGATATCTGACTGTTGGTTTGTGTAGGAGCAGAGCAGCCCCACCAGGAGTGCCCTGAAGCCGCTCCTGTCATGCCATCTGCTTCGACCACACCGCCAAGGGAGGATCCCCGGTCAAGGGAGCGTTCTCCGACAGGGAGGCCTCTCCAAGAAGGGAGGTGTCTCCGCAAGGATAGCACCAGCGACCCTCCGGTGGTTGAGACCGCGGCTGCAGATCCCATCGCAGGTAATCCTCTTGCCTGAAAATTTCCCTTGGGTTCTTTTTCTTCTTATTTTCTCTTTGGATACTTGCTTGACTTTTCTTCATCCGGTCGTCAGATCCATCTCCCGCAGAGCCAATGGAGACCGAGGTCGCCGGCGAGGAGGACGCGCATGGCAATGCTGACGACGCCGCCGTTGTCAAGAGGAAGCCGGGCCGACGAGCCTGGCCAGCGAAGAGGCCGCCAGCTGCCGCCCAGAAGCCGGGCGAGGGGTCCGCGATCACACCGACGGCCCCGAGGCCGCAGGGAGCGCCAGCGCCATTCGACCGCCGATCCTCCGCCGCTGCTGCAGCGTCAGTTCAAGAGCCCCAGCCCGGCGCCTATCGAAGGCCGGCAATGGCGTCTTCATCAAGCTCCCCCGGGCATCGAGCTCGTGGCTCCGGCCGGCGGGGAGACTTTGACGAAGAGCTGCTCGCCTCCATTGGGCTGACCCTGGTCGACGCGCGCCAAGCAACAGCAGCGGCGAAGTCCGAGGAGGAGCGGCCGAGGAAGCCGCTATCACTCTACCGCGCCCGAACAAGCCAAGCTTGAATCCCGGAAGCGCTTGTCGCATGAAGGCGGAGCGTACATCGAGAAGCGCGTGGAGGAGCTCCGGGGCATCAATCAGGAAGCTCTCCGGTCCTTGGCAGAGGAGCGGGAGCGACTCGTCGAGGAGCGTAAAGCCTTCCTCCTCGAGAAGGCTGAAGCTGAAGAGCAACAAAGGCTTGCTGCTGAGAAGATGTCTGCGCAGGAAGGCGAGTTGGCGCAGAGGAAGGTCAATCTTGACAGCCATGAGGAAGATCTTGCCACGCGTGAGCAGACATTTGGCGGGGCTATCAAGGAAGGAAAGGATGCCGCCACAGCTGCCGAGGCCGCCAAGAAGGAGCTGGAGACGAAGGTGATGCAGCTGGACGCCAGTCTGAAAAAGAGCGGTGAGGAGCTTGCTTCACTCAAGCATGAGCGCGAGAAGGACGCCTACACTCTTGGCGAGCTGCAGGGTCGTCTTCCCGAGAGGAGCAAGGAGCTCAGCGCCGCCAAGGACTCCAACGCAGATCTCGAGTTGAAGCTGACCACCTTGATTCAGACGCTGGACGGCGCCAGGGAGCGGGAGGTGGCCTTGTTGGAGAAAATCAAGGCCGACGAGGCGCTGCTGGCGAGTGCTGTTGCCGCCCAGAACACCTTCAGGGAGAACGTGGAGCACTGGACCGAGGGTCTCGTGAATGTCGCCGCAGCCATCGACAGGGAGCTGGAGGAGCTGGGGATGGTAGATCTTGGGTATTCCTCCGATGAGAACCTCCAGCCCAGCGCCAAGCTCAGCTTGTTCTTCAAGGGCGTGGTGACGGCCCTCCAGCGACTCCAGGAAGAGATCCCAAAGCAGCTGGCCGACGAGTCGCGCCAGATCTGCGCGGGAGCTCTTCAAAAGGTGCTGATGAAGGTGGCCTTCCGCAATCCAGGCCTCAACCTCACCAACGTCCTCAAGTCCCTTCCACGGACGCCGATGTGGAGGCGCCAAGACCCTTGTCGCACCCATTGTGGACAAGGTGAGCAAGATCAAGAGGGTTGATGGCGATCGCAGAGATTAGGCCGCCCATTTTTCTTTTCCTTGCCGCTGCTGATCATGTTATGAGAACAATCTATTAGAGCTGCTGCAAGCTATCTTGTAATATATCTCTATTCCGGTAGTGATTGCTATGTTATTTTCCTTTACTTGATTCCTTCCTTTGTTTGTTTTTGCCCACGCTTTTAGGGAACTTTTTGCAGCAGCACCTTTGCCACGAAGCGCTGAGTGCGGAACGTCAAGAGCTCGCTGGCGGTGCCGCTCCGACAAGCAACCTTGTCGCAACTAGTTGCAGCTCACTTAAGTTGTTGAGCGGACTCAAACAAAGTAAGGGCGCAACTAGCTACGAGTTGGTTCCTCCGCACACAGGTTTTCCATACAAAGTACGGTCGCTCGAGGAAGATAACTTAAAATTTTAAAACTGATTGCTCAAACTTTAGCAACTTAGCTTTTCTCGCCGCTTGCTTCCCAAGAAGGCGAAACTTTCTTGAACGACGCTTGGTCCACACCATTATCTTCCTTTCCCCCGCAAACTTGTGGGCGAGGGAACCTTCCTTTCTTTGAGAAAGAGAAAGAAGAGAAAATAAAGATATGGAGCCTTATGCTCGTTATTGCTTACCGGGTAGGTGCTGCACAAAGTGTCGATAACGATGCAATAAAATGTAGAAAGCATGAAATTGACAAGACGCTCGAGCACATGAGCTTTACTTATGCACGGGATCTGCGCTCGGCTTTGTACAAAGGACTACATGCAACATCGGCAAGACTTGTACAAAAGGTGGTTGCCGGAACAGGTTCCGGCAACCGCGCCCTACGGGTAAAACTTACGAAGATGCTCGATGTTCCAGGAGTTGCTCACCGGAATGCCATCTTCGGTCTCAAGGCGGACAGCGCCAGCCTAGTGACTCGTTTCACCCGTAAGGGCCTTCCCACTTTGGTGTCAACTTGTTGGAATTCTTGGCGGACTGAACGCCGCCAAGAACAAGGTCGCTTCCTCGAGACTTCGCATTAACTTTGCGGCTATGATAGCGTGCAAAGCTTGCTGGTATCGAGCAGCTCAGACAAAGAGCTCAAGACGGTCCTCCTCAAGGAGCAGAAGGCCATCTTGTCGCAATCGCTCTTGCTCAAGCTCATCGTAGCGAGCACTCGAGGTGACCCAGATCCGAAGTTCCGTGGGGAGAACTGCCTCGCTCCATAGACTAGAGCGAAGATGTCCGCCGCTGGCTCGATTTGGCGTCTCCGATCGATTAAAGAACCACCAGCAGCTCCTCAATCCAGTTTCTTCCGCACTTGTGCAGCCTGTCGAAAGTCCTGGTCTTGAGCCCGCGCAGCACTTCAGATTTGCCCTCTCCGCTGACCGCTACTTCTCGGATGAGCAATGAAGCGAAGCATACCTTGGCGCCAAGATCTTGGACGACCGCATGAAGGTGCGGCTCGGAATTGCGGTCGTTGTCGGTGATGATCCTGTTAGGAACTCCAAACGGCAAACGATCGACTTCAAGAACTTGATCGCCGATTGTGCTGTCACCTTCCTCATCGCTTCCACTTCCGCCACTTTGTGAACTTGTCGATTGCCACGCATAAGTACTCAAAGCCCCGACAGCTCGGGAAAGGGGCCGAGGATGTCGAGCCCCTGCATCAAAAATGGCCAGGATAAAGGGATCGCCCGGAGAGCTTGAGCTGGCTGGTGTATCTGCTTGGAATGGAACCGCACGCTTCACACTTGGTTACTTGTGCAGTTGCATCCTCGAGGGCTGTCGGCCAAAAGAAGCCTTTGCCGAAGGCTTTGCGGCAAGTGCTCTTGCGCCAATGTGGTGACCACATATGCCTCCATGTATCGCCAACAGCTTTCGTCCATCTTCCCGGTGAATACACTTCAATTTCACACCGTTGAGTCTTCTTCATGCATGTGTGTTGTCGGCAAACTGGTACATACTTGACTGCCGGGCTACTCTTTCCGCTTCTTCTTGCTCTTCGGAAGTTCTCCTGTCTGAAGAAAATGGACAATCTGCTGTGCCCATGCTGGAGCTTGCGGCTCGACAACAAGGACTAAAGGCACATCTACTACTGCGGGAACATCCGCTTCTACGGCGAGAACCTGCGGCTCACCGAGCTTGACGCTCCCTCGCAAGCTTGCCGAGCAAAACTTGTCGGGAGCGTGTGCTTCAACTAAACAAACCCTTGGGCTTGTTTCGAGCAGACTGCTCCTCAAGAGATCGGTGTTGATCTTGGGGACCTTCTTGGCGGCGGCTTCGGGAGCTCTGCGGAAAATAGTCACCGAAATCAACTTTCTCTTCTTGTTCTGTCCAATTGATGGTGTTATAGACGGTTGAGTCAGCTTGAGCACAAAGATCCCTGGTTCCATAGGTAACTTTAGTGTGGCGACTTTGACAATCCATCGCAATGTCGCTCGAGCCCTTGGAATATATTCCATCTCAGAGGCCGTCAAAGTGCTCTTCTAGCTTTCTCACTTCATCAACATAAGCTTCCAACAACGGACTCGATAATTTTGTTAACTTGGCGGATGACAAGCTGTGAGTCACCCCCGACAATGAGCTTCTTGATCCCAAGGTCCATCTGCAATCTCGAGACCGCAAGCAAACTTTCATACTGCAAAGATTGTTTGTTGCTTGCTCCTTGGGAAAGTGCATCCGGACTATGTACTTGAGGTGCTCTCCGTGGTGCGATAAGCAGCATGCAAGACCGGGCGCTTTGCAGTAGAAGGCACCATCAAAGTAGATGAGCCACTCTTTGCTTGTCTCCTTGACGGGATGCTCGTTTTCGAATTTCTTCATCTTGTGTTGGCGCCCATTCTGCTTTGAACGCTACCAATGCTCGCTTTGGATAGTTGAGGTGCTCTCAAACTTGAGGCCAAAGCTTGATAGTTCCAAAGGCCCACTCGACAATCCCTGCCTGTTGCTTCGGATTTTGCAAGATCCTCTTCAGCCGAAAGCGAGTGACGATCGTGATCTCATGTGCTTGAAGTAATGGGGTGCAGCTTTTCGAGGCAATGAGAAGGCCGAAAAGCAATTTCTGCACACCGAGTACCTTGACCTAGCCCCCGCGAGGGAATCGACAAAGTAAACCGGGCGCTACACCATCCTTTTCTCAGATCTTCTCACGCGCAAGCAGATCCATCCTTGTTGGGACCAGAGCTTGACGGTGAAGTCTCTTGCTTGTCGCTGGATGCATCTGCTGTGGTTGCTAGCTCATCATCCGCCTCCTTTCCGCTATTAACGCAGCACTAACCACTTGATTGGTTGCCGCTATATATAGCAGCAACTTCTCTTGTGGCTTAGGTGCGACAAGTATTGGAGTGGAGGACAGGTATCTCTTTAAGTCTGCAGCGCAGCCTCCGCTCGAGTCCATTTCATTGACCTGCCTTTTTCAATATTTTGAAAATGGCGAGTGGCGCTTCAGCAGACCTAGAGATAAACCTGCCGAGAGCAGCTACGCAACCGCAAGTCTTCGTGACATCCTTGACGCGCTTCGGTGCTTCAATCTGCTCAATGGCCTTGATCTTGTCGGGATTGGCTTCAATTCCCCACTGAGACACGAAGAACCCGAGAAGCTTGCCGGAGGGAACTCCAAACACACACTTCTCGGGGTTAAGCTTGAGGTTGATCTTGCGCAGACTTGCAAAGGTCTCGTCTAAATCTTGAATCAGAGTTGCCTTGTCCTTGCTCTTGACCACTATGTCATCCATGTAGGCTTCCACATTTCTGTGTATTTGCAGCTCAAAAGCGTTATGGACTACTCTTGCAAATGTTGAACCAGCATTCTTTAAACCAAAAGGCATCCGTAGACAAAACAAGATGTGCCACATGGGGTGATGAATGCGGTTTCTCCTCATCCTCTTCTCGCCATGAAGATCTGATGGTACTCGAGTATGCATCAAGAAATGAAAGCAAGTCACATCCGCCGTGGAGTCAACAATCTGGTCGATGCGCGGCAAGGAAATGGGTCTTTGGGACAAGCTTTATTAACATCGGTAAAGTCGATACAAAGCCTCCATTTTCCGCTAAGCTTTACGCACGACTACAGATTGGCCAACCACGAGGATGGAGCACTCTCCGACAAGGCCTCGCTGCTTCCAACTTCTTGATCTCTTCGCGATAAATTCTTGGCGCCCACCGCTTGCTTCCTGACTTTCTGCTTGATGGGCCGCGCGTGAGGACAGACGGCAAGATGGTGCTCAATTACTTTCCTGGGAACACCGGGATGTCGACGGTTGCCATGCAAACACGCCGACGTCGCCGCAGGAAAGCAACGAGCGCGCCTTCCTATTTAGGGTCGAGAGGCACCGATGGTGAAGGTACCACCAGTGCCGCCCTCCTTGGCGGACACCTTCTTGGTCTCTCGTGGAGCTGCCATCGCCTTTCTTACACTTGCCGGTGGAGCTCGATGGTGCGTCCTCGACGGTAGCGCAGCACTCCGAGGAGGTGCGCTTGCCGGAGTGGGCATTAGAGCTCTTGCCAGACTTGGTCTTCTTCTTCCCCCCGGGAGCTTCAGCGGCAAGTGACTTGTGATCTGATGCGGCTGCTGCTTCCCGGTAGATCTTGTCGGCGCAGATAAGAGCATCCTTCTTGTCGCCAGGGACAAAGATGACACTTATCGGGCCTGGCATCTTGAGCATGTTGTATGCATAATGAGAGGCTGCCATGAACTTGGCGAGTGCTGGACGACCAAGTATCCCATTGTAAGGCAATGGAAAGTCAGCAACGTCAAAAGTGACCCTCTCAGTCCTGAAGTTCAACTCACTGCCAAACGTCACCGGCAACGTGATATTTCCCTTCGGCTTGCTCCTTCCCGGATTGATTCCTTGGAATGTGTTGGTCTCTTCGAGCTCGCTGTCAGGGATCTGAAGCTTCTGGAGCACCGCGGAGGAGATCAGATTCAAGCCGGCCCCGCCGTCAACTAGCATCTTAGTGACCTTGAGGTTGCGGATAGTTGGTGAAACCAACATCGGCAAGCACCG
This sequence comes from Aegilops longissima, assembly GCA_021605205.1. NCBI lineage: Eukaryota > Viridiplantae > Streptophyta > Magnoliopsida > Poales > Poaceae > Aegilops > Aegilops longissima. Next base: position 423,067,701 of record CM038676.1, read on the forward strand.
ACCGCAGTTATGCGATCGTGGTGGTCCTCAATATCAAAGATGATAGGCGTGCTGGACCATTTTAGAGGCTTGTGTGACTCGATGGATGGTTCTCGCCGCATTGACTTCCCGCGACCCACCGCTTGAGTTGGCGGTGTGAAGTATGAGAGAAGCACCGCGCCAACGCACAAGACCTCTGTGGCTTTGGAACTCCTGCTCATCGGTCTCATCATCATCCATATCTTCGCCATCGTCGCCATCTTCATCCTTGTCGCGGTCGCGGAGGTCTGTCTCTTGCCGTTGCTTGGCCTTGCCAAGGCGTCCTCCCGGCGGGCGCTTGCTAGGTCCTCCAGCACCTTCTTGAGCCTTCTCCTTGTCACGTCCTTTCAGACTCAGCCTTTTCCTGCTCGACAAGTTGCTCGACTTTCTTGCAGCTCTGGAGATCATGGCCCTTGGTGCGGTGGATCTTGCAAGATCGCTTGTTGGCACTGTCTCCGCTTGTCGGCGATCGCCACATACTGGCAGTTGGTGCTCGCGGCAACCTCCTTGCCGGAGCTACCAACTTTGGCTTTCTTACGCCACCTCCGCTCTTCGGACTGCTCAACAACTAGCACATCTTTGCCTTTCTTCTTCATGTTGTTCCGCCGCCGGCTCTTCTTTCTTCGGGCGGCCTCCTCACTATCGATCCTGCCGCTTCAGATTCTCTCCGGAGTCTCTCCTTCCTCAAAGACGTGCACACTTGTCGCCAATGCATATAGCTCATCGACGTCTCTCGATCTTGCACATCGCCATCTCCTCCCGTGATCCTGCGGTTTCAAGACGCTCGATGGAACGCACTGATCATCATGCAGGATGGACATCTGGATGTTGTGCTGTACACGGCTGAATCTCTCGAATGTACTTGCGCAGGGCTCTCCTGTTGGGGAACGAGTAATTTCAAAAATTTCCACGAACACGCAAGACCATGGTGATGGCATAGCAACGAGAGGGAGAGTGTCCGCCCACGCACTGTGAGACCGAAAGCGGAAGCGTTATAACAACGCTGTTGATGTAGTCAGACGTCTTCACGATCCGACCGATCCAAGCACCGAACATACGGCACCTCCGAGTTCTGCACACGCTCAGCTCGATGACGATCCCCGACTCCGATCCAGCAAAGTGTCGGGATGAGTTCCGTCAAGACGACGGCGGCGTGGACGATGATGATGCTCCACCGACGCAGGGCTTCGCCTAAGCCCTGACGATATGACTTCTCCGGCGCAGGCTTCGCTTAAGCTCCATGACGATATGACCAAGTGGAATATGGTGGAGGGGGCACCGCACACGGCTAAGGAACGATCCAGAGATCAACTTGTGTGTCCATGGGGTGCCCCCTGCCTCAGATATAAAGGAGGGAGGGAGGAGGAGGCCAGCCCTAGGAGGGCGCGCCATGATGGGAGTCCTACTAGGACTCCCTAGTCCTAGTAGGATTCCACCTCCCTTGTTTGGAGTAGGAGAGGGAAAGAGGGGAGAAGGAGAAGGAAGGGGGCTGCGCCCTTGTCCACCTCGGACTGAGGGGGGCGCAGGCCTCCTCCCTTTGGCCTTTCTCTCTATTCCTGTATGGCCCAATAAGGCCCATATACTCCCGGCGAATTCCGTAACTCTCGGTACTCTCAAAATACCGAATCATTCGAACCTTCCGAACTCCGAATATAGTCGTCCAATATATCGATCTTTACGTCTCGACCATTTCGAGACTCCTCGTCATGTCCCCGATCTCATCTGGGACTCGAACTCCTTCGGTACATCAAAACTCATAAACTCATAATATAACTGTCATCGAAACCTTAAGCGTATGGACCCTACGGGTTCGAGAACTATGTAGACATGACCTAGAACCATTCTCGGTCAATAACCAATAGCGGAACCTGGATGCCCATATTGGTTCCTACATATTCTACGAAGATCTTTATCGGTCAAACCGCATAACTACATACGTTGTTCCCTTTGTCATCGGTATGTTACTTACCCGAGATTCGATCGTCGGTATCCAATACCTAGTTCAATCTCGTTACCGGTAAGTCTCTTTACTCGTTCCGTAATACATCATCTCACAACTAACTTATTAGTTGCAATGCTTGCAAGGCTTATGTGATGTGTATTACCGAGAAGGCCTAGAGATACCTCTCCGACAATCGGAGTGACAAAACCTAATCTCGAAATACGCCAACCCAACATATACCTTTGGAGACACCTGTAGTACTCCTTTATAATCACCCAGTTACGTTGTGACGTTTGGTAGTACCCAAAGTGTTCCTCCGGTAAACGGGAGTTGCATAATCTCATAGTTACAGGAACATGTATAAGTCATGAAGAAAGCAATAGCAACATACTAAACGATCAAGTGCTAGGCTAACGGAATGGGTCATGTCAATCACATCATTCTCCTAATGATGTGATCCCGTTAATCAAATGACAACTCATGTCTATGGTTAGGAAACATAACCATCTTTGATTAACGAGCTAGTCAAGTAGAGGCATACTAGTGACACTCTGTTTGTCTATGTATTCACACATGTATTATGTTTCCGTTAATACAATTCTAGCATGAATAATAAACATTTATCATGATATAAGGAAATAAATAATAACTTTATTATTGCCTCTAGGGCATATTTCCTTCATCTCCCACTTGCACTAGAGTCAATAATCTAGTTCACATCGCCATGTGATTTAACATCAATAGTTCACATCTATATGTGGTTAACACCCATAGTTCACATCGACATGTGACCAACACCCAAAGGGTTTACTAGAGTCAGTAATCTAGTTCACATCGCTATGTGATTAACACCCAAAGAGTACTAAGGTGTGATCATGTTTTGCTTGTGAGATAATTTTAGTCAACGGTCTGTCACATTCAGAGCCGTAAGTATTTTGCAAATTTCTATGTCTACAATGCTCTTGCGGAGCTACTCTAGCTAATTGCTCCCACTTTCAATATGTATCTAGATTGAGACTCAGAGTCATCTAGATTAGTGTTAAAACTTGCATCGACGTAACCTTTTACGCATTTAAACCTTTTTCACTTCCATAATCGAAAAACATATCCTTATTCTACTAAGGATAATTTTGACCGCTGTCCATTGATCTACTCCTAGATCACTATTGCACTCCTTGCCAATCTTAGTGGTAGGGTATGCAATAGATCTGGTACACAACATGACATACTTTATAGAACCTATGGCTGATGCATAGGGAATGACTTTCATTCTCTTTCTATCTTCTGCCGTGGTCGGGTTTTGAGTCTTACTCAATCTCACACCTTGTAACACAGGCAAGAACTCTTTCTTTGACTGTTCCATTTTGAACTACTTCAAAATCTTGTCAAGGTATGTATTCATTGAAAAACTTATCAAGCGCCTTGATCTATCTCTATAGATCTTGATGCTCAATATGTAAGCAGCTTCACCGAGGTCTTTCTTTGAAAAACTCCTTTCAAACACTCCTTTATGCTTTGCGAATAATTCTACATTATTTCCGATCAACAATATGTCATTCACATATACTTATCGGAAATGCTGTAGTGCTCCCACTCACTTTCTTGTAAATACAGAGCTTCTCCAAAATCTGTATAAAACCATATGCTTTGATCACACTATCAAAGCGTTTATTCCAACTCCGAGATGCTTGCACCAGTCCATAGATGGATCATTGGAGCTTGCACATTTTGTTAGCTCCTTTAGGATTGACAAAACCTTCTGGTTGCATCATATACAACTCTTCTTTAATAAATCCATTAAAGAATGTAGTTTTGACATCCATTTGCCAGATTTCATAAAATGTGGCAATTGCTAACATGATTGAGACAGACTTAAGCATCGCTACAATTGAGAAAAACCAATGCCGCCCTCCTGGCGGACACCTTCTTGGTCTCTCGTGGAGCTGCCATCGCTTTTTACACTTGCCGGTGGAGCTCGGCGGTGCGCCCTCGACGGTAGCGCAGCACTCCCAAGAGGTGCGCTTACGGAGGGCATCGAGTTTTGCCGACTTGGTCTTCTTCTTCCCCGGAGCTTCAAATGCAAGTGACTTGTGATCCGATGCGGCCGCTTCCCGGTAGATCTTGTCGGCGCAGATAAGAGCATCCTTCTTGTCGCCAGGACAAAGATGACACTTATCGGCCTCGCATCTTGAGCATGTTGTATGCATAATGAGAGGCTGCCATGAACTTGGCGCGCAGTGCCGACGGCCAAGTATCCCATTGTAAGGCAATGGAAAGTCAGCAACGCCAAAGTGACCTCTCGCAGTCCTGAAGTTCAACTCATCGCCAAACGCCACCGCAACGGATATTTCCTTCGCTTGCTCCTTCCCGGATTGATTCCTTGAATGTGCCGGTCTCTTCGAGCTCATTGCCGTCAGGATCTGAAGCTTCGAGCACCGCGGAGGAGATCAGGTTCAAGCCGCCCCGCCATTAACTAGCATCTTAGTGACCTTTGAGGTTGCGGATAGTTGGTGAAACCAATACGGGTAAGCACCACCGCAGTTATGCGATCAGGGTGGTCCTCAATATCAAAGATGATAGGCGGCTGGACCATTTCAGAGGCTTGTGACTCGATGGATGGTTCTCGCCAGATTGACTTCCCGCTATCCACCGCTTGAGTTGGCGGTGAAGTATGTGAGAAGCACCGCCAACGCACAAGACCTCCGTGGCTTTCGAACTCCCCGCCATCGTCTCATCATCATCCATATCTTCGCCATCGCCGCTATCTTCATCCTTGTCGCGGCCGCTGGGAGGTCTCTGCTCTTGCTGCCGCTGCTTGGCCTTGCCGCGCCCTCCCGCCCGCGCTTTCTAGGTCCCTCCAAACCTTTCTTGGCCTTTCTCCTTGTCACGCCGTCAGATTCAGCCTTTTCCTCTCGACAAGCTGCTCGACTTTCTTGCAGCTCGAGACATGGCCCTTGGTGCGGTGGATCTTGCAAGATCGCTTGTTGGCACTGCTCCGCTTGTCGGCGATCGCCACACCTGGTGTTGCGCAAGGCAACCTCCTTGCCGGAGCTACCAACTTTGGCTTTCTTACGCATCCCGCAATGGCCGGACTGCTCAACAACTAGCACATCTTTGCCTTCTTCTTCATGTTGTTCCACCGCTTTTTCTTGTCCGGGCGGCCTCCTCACTATCGTGATCCTGCCGCTTCAGATTCTCTCCGGAGTTCTCCCTTCCTCAAAGACGTGCACACTTGTCGGCCAATGCATATAGCTCATCGACGCTTCTGATCTTGCACATCGCCATCTCCTCCTCGCGATCCTGCATGTTTCAAGACGCCTCGATGGAACGCCGCTGATCATCGGGCAGGATGGACATCCGGATGTTGTGCTGTACACGCTGAATCTCCGAATGTACCTGGGGAACGAGTAATTTCAAAAATTTCCTACGCACACGCAAGACCATGGTGATGGCATAGCAACGAGGGGGAGAGTGTCCGCCCACGCACTGTGAGACCGAAAGCGAAGCGTTATAACAACGCTGTTGATGTAGTCGACGCTTCACGATCCGACCGATCCAAGCACCGAACGACGGCACCTCCGAAGTTCGCACACGCTCAGCTCGATGACGATCCCCGACCCGATCCAGCAAAGTGTCGGGATGAGTTCCACAAGACGACGGCGTGCAGGACGGCGATGATGCTCCACCGACGCAGGGCTTCGCTTAAGCTCCGCTGACGATATGACTTCTCCGCGCAGGCTTCGCTTAAGCTCCGCCACGATATGACCAAGTGGAATATGGTGGAGGGGGCACCGACACACGCTAAGGAAGATCCGAGATCAACTTGTGTGTCATGGGTGCCCCTGCCCCTGAGATATAAAGGAGGCAAGGAGGAGGAGGCCGCCCCAGGAGAGCAAGACAGAGGAGTCCTACTCCCACCGAGTAGGACTCCCCTCCTCCTAGTTGGACTAGGATTGGGGAAGGGAAGGGGAAGGTGTCTTCTCCCCAGTCCACCTGGACTAGGCCATGGGGCGCGCCTGCCCCAGGCAGCCTCTCTTTTCCTGCAGGCCCAATAAGGCCCAATACTTTCCCCGGCGAATTTCTCGTAACTCTCCCAGACTAAAAATACCCCAATCATTCGAACCTTCCAACTCCGAATATAGTCGTCCAATATATCGATCTTTACGTCTCGACCATTTCGAGACTCTCGTCATGTCCCCGATCTCATCCGGGACTCAACTCCTTCGTACATCAAAACTCATAAACTCATAATATAACCACATCGAAACCTTGTTGCAAGGGACTCTACGGTTCGAGAACTATGTAGACATGACCTAGAACTATTCTCGGTCAATAACCAATAGCGGAACCTGGATGCCCATATTGGTTCCTACATATTCTACGAAGATCTTTATCGGTCAAACCGCATAACAACATAATGTTGTTCCTTTGTCATCGGTATGTTATTTGCCCGAGATTCGATCGTCAGTATCCAATACCTAGTTCAATCTCGCTATCGCAAGTCTCTTTACTCGCTCCGTAATACATCATCTCACAACTAACTCATTAGTTGCAATGCTTGCAAGGCTTATGTGATGTGCATTACCGAGAAGGCCCAGAGATACCTCTCCGACAATCGGAGTGACAAAACCTAATCTCTAAATACGCCAACCCAACATGTACCTTTGAGACACCTGTAGTACTCCTTTATAATCACCCATTATTGCTAGACGCTTGGTAGCACCCAAAGTGTTCCTCCGTAAACGGAGTTGCATAATCTCATAGTTACAGGAACATGTATAAGTCATGAAGAAAGCAATAGCAACATACTAAACGATCAAGTGCTAGGCTAACGAATGGGTCATGTCAATCAGATCATTCTCCTAATGATGTGATCCCGTTAATCAAATGACAACTCATGTCTATGGTTAGGAAACATAACCATCTTTGATTAACGAGCTAGTCAAGTAGAGGCATACTAGTGACACTGTTTGTCTATGTATTCACACATGTATTATGTTTCCTGTTAATACAATTCTAGCATGAATAATAAACATTTATCATGATATAAGGAAATAAATAATAACTTTATTATTGCCTCTAGGCATATTTCCTTCAGCCTCCCACTTGCACTAGAGTCAATAATCTAGTTCACATCGCCATGTGATTTAACATCAATAGTTCACATCTATATGTGGTTAACACCCATAGTTCACATCGACATGTGACCAACACCCAAAGGGTTTACTAGAGTCAAGAATCTAGTTCACATCGCTATGTGATTAACACCCAAAGAGTACTAAGGTGTGATCATGTTTTGCTTGTGAGATAATTTTAGTCAACGGGTCCGCACATTCGTGAGTCGTAAGTATTTTGCAAATTTCTATGTCTACAATGCTCGCACGGAGCTACTCTAGCTAATTGCTCCCACTTTCAATATGTATCCAGATTGAGACTTAGAGTCATCTAGATTAGTGTTAAAACTTGCATCGACGTAACCTTTACTTATTTAACCTTTTTCACTTCCATAATCGAGAAACATATCCTTATTCTACTAAGGATAATTTTGACCGCTGTCCATTGATCTACTTCCTAGATCACTATTGCACTCCCTTGCCAAGCTTAGTGGTAGGGTATGCAATAGATCCGTACACAAAGATGACATACTTTATAGAACCTATGGCTGATGCATAGGAATGACTTTCATTCTCTTTCTATCTTCCGCCGTGGTCGGGTTTTGAGTCTTACTCAATCTCACACCTTGTAACATGTGCAAGAACTCTTTCTTTGACTGCTCCATTTTGAACTACTTCAAAATCTTGTCAAGGTATGTATTCATTGAAAAACTTATCAAGCCGCCTTGATCTATCTCTATAGATCTTGATGCTCAATATGTAAGCAGCTTCACCGAGGTCTTTCTTTGAAAAACCTTTCAAATACCTTTATGCTTTGTAATAATTCTACATTATTTCGATCAACAATATGTCATTCACATATACTTATCGTAAATGTTGTAGTGCTCCCACTCACTTTCTTGTAAATACAAAGCTTCACCAAAAGTCTCAGATAAAACCATATGCTTTGATCAACTATCAAAGCGCTTATTCCAACTCCGAGATGCTTGCACCAGTCCATAGATGGATCGCTGAGCTTGCACATTTTGTTAGCTCCTTTAGGATTGACAAAACCTTCGTTGCATCATATACAACTCTTCTTTAATAAATCCATTAAAGAATGTAGTTTTGACATCCATTTGCCGATTTCATAAAATGTGGCAATTACTAACATGATTCGACAGACTTAAGCATCGCCACAATTGAGAAAATCTCATTGTAGTCAACACCTTGAACTTGTCAAAACCTTTTTTGCATAAGTCGAGCTTTGTAGATAGTAACACTACTATCATCATCCGTCTTCCTCTTGAAGATCCATTTATTTAATATGGCTTGCCGATCATCGAGCAAGTCAATCAAAGTCCATACTTTGTTCTCATATATGGATCCCATCTCAGATTTCATGGCCTCAAGCCATTTCGGAATCTGGCTCATCATCGCTTCCTCATAGTTCGTAGGTTCATCATGGTCTAGTAACATGACTTCAGAATAGGATTACCGCATCACTGGTGCGGATCTTACTCGAAGACCCACGAGGTTTGGTAGCAACTTGATCTCAAGTTTCATGATCATCATCATTAACTTCCTCACTAATTGGTGTAGGAATCACCGAACTGATTCGTGATGAACTACTTTCCAATAAGGGAGAAGGTACAATTACCTCATCAAGTTCTACTTTCCTCCCACTCACTTCTTTCGAGAGAAACTTCTTCTAGAAAGGATCCATCTTAGCAACGAAAAACTTGCCTTCGGATCTGTGATAGAAGGTGTACCCAATAGTTACCTTTGGGTATTCTATGAAGACGACTTTCTCGATTTGGGTTCGAGCTTATCAGTGAAAACTTTTTCACATAAGCATCACAACTCCAAACTTTAAGAAACGATATGCTTAGGTTTATCGCTAAACCATAGTTCATACGGTGTCATCTCAACGGATTTAGATGGTGCCCTATTAAACGTGAATGCAGCTGTTTCTAATGCATAACCCCAAAACGATAGTGGTAAATCGGTAAGATACATCATAGATCGCACCATATCATAATAAAGTGCGGTTACGACGCTCGACACACCATAACGCTGTGGTGTTCCATGTATGAGCTGTGAAACTATTCCACATTGTTTTCATTGAAGACCAAACTCAGAACTCAAAATATTCATCTCCACGATCGATCGCAGAAACTTTATTTTCTTGTTACGATGATTTTCCACTTCACTCTGAAATTCTTTGAACCTTTCAACTATTTCAGACTTATGTTTCATCAAGTAGATATACCCATATCTGCTCAAATCATCTTGTGAAGGTCGAAAATAACGATATTTGCCACGAGCATCAACACTCATTGGATCGCATACATCGGTATGTATTATTTCCAATAAGTCAAGAGTTTGTTCCATTGTTCCGAGAACGGAGTTTTAGTCATCTTGCCCAAAAGGCACGGTTCGCAAGCATCAAATGATTCATAATCAAGTGATTCCAAAAGTCCATCAAGATGGAGTTTCTTCATGCGCTTTACACCAATATGACCTAAACGGCAAGTGCCACAAATAAGTTGCACTATCATTATTAACTTTGCATCTTTTGGTTTCAATATTATGAATATGTGTATCACTATGATCGAGATCCAATGAACTATTTTCATTGGGTGTGTAACCATATAAGGTTTTATTCATGTAAATGTAACAACAATTTATTCTCTTACTTAAATGAATAATCAGACAATAAACATGATCAAATCATATTTATGCTCAACACCAAATAACACTTATTTAGGTTCCACACTAATCCCGAAAGTATAGGAGTGTGTGATGATGATCATATCAATCTTGGAACTACTTCCAACACTCATCGTCACTTCCCTTCAACTAGTCTCTGCTTATTCTCAGAACTCCTGCTTCGAAGTTACTAATCTTAGCAACCTAACGAGTATCAAATACCAGTGGGCTACTATAAACACTAGTAAGGCACACATCAATAACCTCAGTATATCAAATATAACCTTGTTCACTTTGCCATCCTTCTTATCCACCAAATATTCAGGGGTAGTTCCGCTCAAAGGACCAGTTCCATTGCAGCAAAAGTACTTTCAGCCTCGTGCTTAGGTCCAGACTTGGGCTTCTTCACCGAGCAGCAACTTGCTTGCCGCTCTTTTGAAGTTCCCCTCTTCCTTTGCCATTTTCTTGAGACTAGTGGTCTTGTCAACCATCAACACTTGATGTTTTTCTTGATTTCTACCTTCGCCGATTTTAGCATCGCCAAGAGCTCGAGAATCTTTTTCGCCATCCCTTGATATTATAGTTCATCACGTAAGTTCTACTAACTTAGTGATGGTGACTAGAGAATTCTGTCAATCACTATCTTATCCGAAGATTAACTCCCACTTGATTCAAGCGATTGAAGTACCTGCATAACTGAGCACATGCTCACTAGTTGAGCGATTCTCCTCCATCTTTTAGCTATAGAACTTGTTGGAGACTTCATATCTCTCAACTCGGTATTTGCTTGAAATATTAACTTCAATTCCTCGAACATCTCATATGGTCCATGACGCTCAAAACGCCTTTGAAGTCCCGATTCTAAGCCGCATAAGCATGGTGCACTAAACTATCAAGTAGTCATCATATTGAGCTAGCCAAACGCTCATAACGCCTCAGATTCCGCTCATATTGAGCTAGCCAAACGCTCATAACGCCTCGTGATCTGCTCCTCGCAATAGGTCCTACCTAGGTGCATTAAGGACATAATTCTTCAGGCAGCAATGAGGATAAACCTCGATCACGGATCCAATCCGCATCATTGCTACTAACATTTTCAATACAATTTTCTAGGAACACATATAAAACATAGGAAGCAACAACGCGAGCTATTGATCTACAACATAATTTGCAAAATACTACCAGGACTAAGTTCATGATAAATTAAAGTTCAATTAATCATATTATTTAAGAACTCCCACTTAGATAGACATCTCTCTAGTCATCTAAGTGATTACGTGATCCAAATCAACTAAACCATGTCCGATCATCACGTGAGATGGAGTAGTTTCAATGGTGAACATCACTATGTTGATCATATCTACTATATGATTCACGCCGACCTTTCGGTCTCCGTGTTCCGAGGCCATATCTGTTATATGCTAGGCTCGCCAAGTTTAACCTGAGTATTCCGCTGCAAACTGTTTTGCACCCGCTGTATTTGAACGAGAGCCTATCACACCCGATCATCACGTGGTGTCTCAAAGACGTAAGAACTTTCGCAACGTGCATACTGTGGAGAACACTTCTTGATAATTTTAGTGAGAGATCATCTTATAATGCTACCGCCAATCAAAGCAAGATAAGATGCATAAAGGATAAACATCACATGCAATCAATATAAGTGATATGATATGGTCATCATCATCTTGTGCTTGTGATTCCATCTCAAGCACCGCCATGATCACCATCGCCACCGCGCCGACACCTTGATCTCCATCGTAGCATCGTTGTCGCCTCGCCAACTATTGCTTCTACGACTATCGCTACCCTTAGTGATAAAGTAAAGCAATTACATGGCGCTTGCATTTCATACAATAAAGCGACAACCATATGGCTCCGCCGCCAATGCCGATAACTCGTTACAAAACATGATCATCTCATACAATAAAATATAGCATCACGCCTTGACCATATCACATCACAACATGCCTCGCAAAACAAGTTAGACGCCCTCTACTTTGTTGTTGCAAGTTTTACGTGGCTGCTACGGGCTGAGCAAGAACCGTTTACCCACGATCAAAACCACAACGATATTTGTCAAATAGACTCGCTGTTTTAACCTTCTCAAGGACCGGGCGAGCCACACTCGATTCAACTAAAGTGAGAGAGACAGACACCCGCCGTCACCTTTAAGCAACGAAAGTCTCGAGCGGTGAAACCAGTCTCAGAAGCGCACGCAGTAATGTCGGTCCGGGCCGCTTCATCTCACAATACCGCTGAACCAAAGTATGACATGCTGGTAGGCAGATGACTTGTATCGCCCACAACTCACTTGTGTTCTACTCGCATATGACATCAACGATAAAACCAGGCTCGATGCCACTGCTGGGGAACGAGTAATTTCAAAAATTTCCTACGAACACGCAAGACCATGGTGATGGCATAGCAACGAGAGGGAGAGGTCCGCCCACGCACTCTCGTGAGACCGAAAGCGAAGCGCTATAACAACGCGTTGATGTAGTCGACGCCTTCACGATCCGACCGATCCAAGCACCGAACGTGACGGCACCTCCGAAGTTCAGCACACGCTCAGCTCGATGACGATCCCCGACCGATCCAGCAAAGTGTCGGGATGAGTTCCACAAGACGACGGCGCAGGACGATGTTGATGCTCCACCGACGCAGGCTTCGCTTAAGCCGCGACGATATGACTTCTCCGCGCAGGGCTTCACTTAAGCTCCGCGACGATATGACCAAGTGGAATATGGTGGAGGGGGCACCGACACGGCTAAGGAACGATCCGAGATCAACTTGTGTGTCATGGGGTGCCCCTGCCCCCTGTGATATAAAGGAGCAAGGAGGAGGTGGCCGGCCCTAGAGGAGGCGCCATGGAGGAGTCCTACTCCCACCGAGTAGGACTCTTCTCCTAGTTGGACTAGGAGTAGGAAAGGGAAGAGAAGGGTGCGGCCCCTTCCTAGTCCAATTCGGACTAGGAGGGGAGGGCGCGCCTGGCCCTAGGCAGCCCCTTTCTCCAAGGCCCAATAAGGCCCAATATTCCCCGCGAATTCCGTAACCTCCTGAGATCTCAAAATACCCAATCATTCGAACCTTCCCAACTCCAATATAGTCGTCCAATATATCAATCTTTATGTCTCGACCATTTCGAGACTCGCGTCATGTCCCCGATCTCATCCGGACTCAACAACCTTCGTACATCAAAACTCATAAACTCATAATATAACTCACATCAAACCTTGTTGCAAGGACTACGGGTTCGAGAACTATGTAGACATGACCTAGAACTATTCTTGGTCAATAACCAATAGCGGAACCTGATGCCCATATTGGTTCCTACATATTCTACTTAAGATCTTTATCGGTCAAACCAAGATAACAACATACTTTGTTCCTTTGTCATCGGTATGTTACTTGCCCGAGATTCGATCGTCGTATCCAATACCTAGTTCAATCTCGCTACCGCAAGTCTCTTTACTCGCTCCGTAATACATCATCTCACAACTAACTCATTAGTTGTAATGCTTGCAAGGCTTAAGTGATGTGCATTACCGAGAAGGCCTAGAGATACCTCTCCATAATCGGAGTGACAAAACCTAATCTCAAATACGCCAACCCAACAAGTACCTTTGGAGACACCTGTAGTACCTTTATAATCACCCAGCTTACGCCAGGACGCTTGGTAGCACCTAAAGTGTTCCTCCGTAAACGGAGTTGCATAATCTCATAGTTATAGGAACATGTATAAGTCATGAAGAAAGCAATAGCAACATACTAAACGATCAAGTGCTAAGCTAACGGAATGGGTCATGTCAATCACATCATTCTCCTAATGATGTGATCCTGTTAATCAAATGACAACTCATGTCTATGGTTAGGAAACATAACCATCTTTGATTAACGAGCTAGTCAAGTAGAGGCATACTAGTGACACTCTGTTTGTCTATGTATTCACACATGTATTATGTTTCCTGTTAATACAATTCTAGCATGAATAATAAACATTTATCATGAAATAAGGAAATAAATAATAACTTTATTATTGCCTCTAGGGCATATTTCCTTCATTGTCTCTCGTGAAGAACTTGGTGTTGATCGCGACGAGCTCATGGATCTGACGACGCGTGGAGTCGCTGCCGAGGTCGATCCGGCGAAGTCGGGCGATCTTTGCCTTCGGGTGGAGAGTGCATGGTGGTTGCACCTCCACCTGTCTCTGCCGCCACTGCTCAGGTTTGGCAGTTCCTGCCATGCAGTGATGTAGTCGGTTGTCAAGGAGTGTCGCTGCTGGCAAAGCCGGCGAGACTCGATGGTGGCCTCCATTCGCCAACCTTGTCAGGCTGTTGGAGGGTAATCCAGAGTAGTTGAGCTTCTCGCCAAAGCTTCGCTGGAGTGGGGCGCAGAGGCGAACGGTAAGCGAGGAGCGGATATGCTCGGACTCCTAACTATGTTAGAAGGAGCAGATCCCGCCCAGCGACTCGCGTTCGCCACGCCAAAGATGTTGGCATGCATGCTGGTCTTGAGGGTCCCGAGATCCACCAGCTCGATCTTGATCCAACGAAGCGGTGGTACTATGAATACCATGACGCCGGTCCCGCTGGCCTCGAGATGGACGCGTGCATGTACGGACGCCGAGGTCTCGCGCAGCTTGTCCTTGACCTGGCAGCTGCGCTCCCTCGCCGACGCCTCGCCTTCTTCCATTGCAGTGTTCACCCCACCACCCATTTGCTTCGGTGGTGGTGGGATCGACGATCGGATCTGGCCGCCGCCAAGCCTTCTTCTTCGGTGGCATGTCAATGAAGATGATGAAGATGTAGCTCGGTGAACGCCGGATCAGGTTCACAGCCTCGACGCCCCTACCTCGCACGCCAAAGATGTCGGGAAGCGATCGCGCACCAACACCTATGGGATCGCGGACCGAGCCCTTTCGTTCGGGTGGGGGCGGAGGTCGCATTTAAGAGCAGATCGAGGCGGGCACACGAGCAGTTTACCTGCTTCGAGCTCTCCGAGAGATAATACCCTATCGCTGCTTGTCCGATTGTATTGTGTTCTTGCTAGAGCGCTGAGTAGCATAAGACACACCAGCCAAGCTAACGACACTCAGCGTGAGTGCCTTTCGCTTCGAACTGTCCAACTCCCCCCACGCTATGCATGGGCCCCCTTTATATGCTCAAGGGTCTCCGACAGGTGGCAACATAGACAAGGGTAAAACGTAAAAAGAGTGCGTTGGTACAGCTACTTGTATAGTGTATCATACCTAACCCTCGACGGCAGGGGACAAAGGCATTAAATGCCCGCCTATGTCGCCCAAACAAGGCAAAACAGGACTGCTGTGGGCGCCATTGGCCACACGATGGCAATCTTGTCGCCATGCCACACACTGGGCTGGCTGGTCGTGACATTCTTCTGCCACATACCGGAAGGGTCCCTGCAGCTACACGCTGGTGGATGTGCCGGAGCGCAGGGGCGGAGGAGAGTCTGCCACGGCAAGCACTTTGTCATGTTGTTGCCTTGTCGCGTCTCGAAGCTTGTCGCCATCGGCCTTCCTGCAAGCTCCTCTTGCCGGGCCTTGTCTCCTAGGTGCCTTGAGTTATTCTCCGGCAAGCTCCTCTTGCCGGGTCTTGTCTCCTTGACTTAAATACTTTGTTCTTGAATGGCTCCAATGGAGCTGGAGGACCTTAAGGTCACTGTGCAAGCCTTTGCTGCTGGGTGTCAAGGATCTTCTATGCACGAAGTTCGGGATACTAGGGTACCCTACTCTAGTACATCGACAGAGCCGACAGTAACAATGTCGTGTTCTCACCGATCCGACACCTCCGTCATTATTCCAACCAATGGACAATCTTGTCACCGCCGCCACGATCCGAGGCCATCCCGATTGAAGGTGATTCTCCGCAGCGTGGAGACGCACGGGTTAAGGAGCTTCTTCGACAACCTTGATTCAA
>CM038676.1:423083504-423306663 GCA_021605205.1 Aegilops longissima
GCCCAATAAGGCCCATTACTTCCCGGGGTTCCGTAACCCCTCCGGCACTCGGTTTTCTCCGGAAACTTCCGAACCTTTCCGTGTCCGAATATAGCCGTCCAATATATCAATCTTTATGTCTCGAACATTTGAGACTCCTCGTCATGTCCGTGATCACATCCGGACTCGAACTCCTTGGTACATCAAAATACATAAACTCATAATATAACCGTCATGAAACCTTAAGCGTGCGGACCCTACGGTTCGAGAACTATGTAGACATGACCTAGAACCATTCTTGGTCAATAACCAATAAGCGGAACCTGGATGCCCATATTGGTTCCTACATATTCTCTGAAGATCTTTATCGGTCAAACCGCATAACAACATCGTTGTTCCCTTTGTCATCGGTATGTTACTTACGAGATTCGATCGTCGGTATCCAATACCTAGTTCAATCTAGTTACGGTAAATCTCTTTACTCGTTTCGTAATACATCATCTCACAACTAACTCATTAGTTGCAATGCTTGCAAGGCTTATGTGATGTGTATTACCGAGAAGGCCCGAGATACCTCTCAGAGCAATCGGAGTGACAAATCCTAATCTTGATTCATGCCAACTCAACATATACTTTCGGAGACACTTGTAGAGTACCTTTATAATCACCCAGTTATGTTGTGATGTTTGGTAGCACACAAAGTGTTCCTCCAGTAAGCAGGAGTTGCATAATCTCATAGTTGCAGGAACTTTGTATAAGTCATGAAGATAGCATAAGCAACATACTAAGCGATCAAGTGCTAAGCTAATGAAATGGGTCATGTCAATCACATCATTCTCCTAATGATGTGATCCCATTAATCAAATGACAACACATGTCTATGGTTAGGAAACATAACCATCTTGATTAATGAGCTAGTCTAGTAGAGGCATACTAGTGACTATCTGTTTGTCTATGTATTCACACATGTATTATGTTTCCGGTTAATACAATTCTAGCATGAATAATAAACATTTATCATGATATAAGGAAATAAATAATAACTTTATTATTGCCTCTAGGGCATATTTCCTTCATCTCCCACTTGCACTAAGTCAATAATCTAGATTACACGATAATGATTCTAACACCCATGGAGTCTTGGTGCTGATCATGTTTTGCTCGTGGAAGAGGCTTAGTCAACGGGTCTGCAACATTCAGATCCGTATGTATTTTGCAAATCTCTATGTCTCCACTTGGACTTGGTCGAATGGAATTGAAGCGTCTCTTGATATGCTTGGTCCTCTTGTGAAATCTGGATTCCTTTGCCAAGGCAATTGCACCAAGATTGTCACAGAAGATCTTCATTGGTCCCGATGCACTAGGTATGACACCTAGATCGGAAATGAACTCTTTCATCCAGACTCCTTCATTTGCTGCTTCCGAAGCAGCTATGTACTCCGCTTCACATGTAGATCCGCCACGGCGCTTTGTTTAGAACTGCACCAAGCGGCAGCTCCACCGTTTAATAAAAATACGTATCCGGTTTGCGATTTAGAATCGTCCGGATCGGTGTCAAAACTTGCATCGGCGTAACCATTTACGACTAGCTCTTTGTCACCTCCATACGAGAAACATATCCTTAGTCCTTTTCAGGTATTTCAGGATGTTCTTGACCGCTGTCCGATGATCCACTCTGGATTACTTTGGTACCTTCATGCCAAGCTTACAGCTAAGCATCGTCGGTCTGGTACACAGCATTGCATACATGATAGAGCCTATGGCTGAAGCATAGGGAACATTTTCATTTTCTCTCTATCTTCTGCTGTGGTCGGGCATTGAGTCGACTCAATCTTACACCTTGTACTACAGGTAAAAACCTTTCTTTGCCTCGATCCATTTTGAACTTCTTCAAAACTTTATCAAGGTATGTGCTTTGTGAAAGTCCTATTAAGCGTCTTGATCTATCTCTATAGATCTTGATGCCCAATATGTAAGCAGCTTCACGAGGTCTTTCATTGAAAACTTTTATTCAAGTATCCTTTTATGCTATCCAGAAATTCTATATCATTTCCAATCAACAATATGTAGTCCACATATAATATCGTAAATGCTACAGAGCTCCCACTCACTTTCTTGTAAATCGAGGCTTCTCCAAAGTCATGTATAAAACCATATCTTTGATCACACTATCAAAGCGTTTATTCTAACTCGAGAGGCTTGCACGGACCATAAATTGATCGTTGGAGCTTGCACACTTTGTTAGTACCCTTTGGATCAACAAAACCTTCTGGTTGCATCATATACAACTCTTCTTCTAGAAATCCATTCAAGAATGCAGTTTTTACATCCATTTGCCAAATTTCATAATCATAAAATCGGCAATTGCTAACATGATTCAGACAGACTTAAGCATCGCTCTGGTGAGAAAGTCTCATCGTAGTCAACCCCTTGAACTTGTCGAAAACCTTTTGCAACAAGTCGAGCTTTGTAGATAGTTACATTACCATCAGCGTCGGTCTTCTTCTTAAAGATCCATTTATTCTCAATAGCTTGCCGATCATCGGGCAAGTCTACCAAAATCCATACTTTGTTCTCATACATGGATCCCATCTCAGATTTCATGGCTTCAAGCCATTTTGCGGAATCTGGGCTCACCATCGCTTCTTCATAGTTCGTAGGTTCACCATGATCTAGTAGCATGACTTCGAATAGGATTACCGTACCACTCTGGTGGGATTTTATTCTGGTTGATCTCTGAGTTCGGTGACAACTTGATCTGAAGTTTCATGATCTTCATCATTATCTTCCTCACTAACTGGTGTAGGTGTTACGAAACTGATTTACGTGACGAACTACTTTCAATAAGGGAGCTGGTACTATTACCTCATCAAGTTCCACTTTCCTCCCACTCACTTCTTTCGAGAGAAACTCCTTCTCTAGAAAGGATCCATTTTAGCAACAAATGTCTTGCCTTGGATCTGTGATAGAAGGTATACCCATTGTCTCCTTTGGGTATCCTATGAAGACACATTTTTCGATTTGGGTTCAAGCTTATCAGGTTGAAGTTTCTTCACATAAGCATCGCAACCCCAAACTTTCGAAGCGACAACTTTGGTTTCTTGCTAAACCATAGTTCATAAGGCGTCGTCTCAGCGGTTTTGACGGTGTCCTATTTAACGTGAATCGGCCGTCTCTAAAGCATAACCCCAAAGCGATAGCGGTAAATCGGAAATAGACATCATAGATCGCACCATATCTAGTAAATCACGATTCTGACGTTCGGACACACCATTACGCTGTGGTGTTCCGGTGGCGTGAGTTGCGAAACTATTCGCATTGCTTCAAATGTAGACCAAACTCGTAACTCAAATATTCTCCTCCACGATCAGATCGTAGAAACTTTATTTTCTTGTTACGATGATTTTCAACTTCACTCTGAAATTCTTTGAACTTTTCAAATGTTTCAGATTTATGTTTCATCAAGTAGATATACCCATATCTTCTTAAATCATCTGTGAAGGTGAGAAAATAACGATATCCACCACGAGCTTCAACATTCATCGGACCACACACATCTCAGATGTATGATTTCCAACAAGTCATTGCTCTCTCCATACAACCGGAGAATGGTGTTTTAGTCATCTTGCCCATGAGGCATGGTTACATAAGTACCAAGTGATTCATAATCAAGTGATTCCAAAAGTCCATCCGTATGGAGTTTCTTCATCGTTTTACACCAATATGACCTAAGCGGCATTGCCACAAATAAGTTGCACTATCATTATCAACTCTGCATCTTTTGGCTTCGACATTATGAATATGTATCACTACTGTCGAGATTCAATAAGAATAGACCATTCTTCAAGGGTGCATGACCATAAAAGATATTACTCATATAAATAGAACAACCATTATTCTCTGATTTAAATGAATAACCGTCTCGCATCAAACAAGATCCAGATATAATGTTCATGCTCAACGCTGGCACCAAATAACAATTATTTAGGTCTAAAACTAATCCCGAAGGTAGATGTAGAGGTAGCGTGCCGACTGCGATCACATTGACTTTGGAACCATTTCCCCGCCAAGATCACCTCGTCCTTTGCCGGTGCTTCGTCTATTCCGTAGTCCCCTGCTTGAGTTGCAAATATGAGCAGCAGAACCAGTATCAAATACCAGTGCTACTACGAGCTCTAGTAAGGTACACATCAATAACATGTATATCACATATACCTTTGTTCACCTTGCCATCCTTCTTATCCGCCAAATACTTGGGGCAGTTCCGCTTCGATGTCCAGTTTGCTTGCGGTAAAAACACTCGGTTTCAGTGCTTAGGTCCAGATTTGGGTTTCTTCTCTTGATCAGCAACTTTCTTGCTGTTCTTTTTGAAGTTCCTTCTTCTTTCCTTTGCCCTTTTCTTGAAACTAGTGGTCTTGTTGACCATCAACACTTGATGCTCTTTCTTGATTTCTACCTCCATGACTTTTAGCATTGCGAAGAGCTCGGGGAATTGTCTTAGTCATCCCTTGCATATTATAGTTCATCACGAAGCTCTTGTAGCTTGGTGGCGGTGATTGAGAATTCATCAATGACACTATCATCAGGAAGATTAACTCCCAGCTGAATTAAGTGATTATTATACCCGGACATTTTGAGTATGTGCTCACCTTGCGTAACTATTCTCCTCCATCTTGCAGCTATAGAACTTATTGGAGACTTCATATCTCTCAATCCGGGCATTTGCTTGAAATATTAACTTCAACTCTGGAACATCTCATATGCTCCATGACGCTCAAAACGTCGTTGAAGACCGGTTCTAAGCCGTAAAGCATGGCACCTTGAACTATAGAGTAGTCATCAGCTTTGCTTTGCCAGACGTTCACAACTTCACGGTGCAGCTCTGCTGCAGGCACTGGCACCCAGCGGTGCTTCGGGGCGTAATTCTTACGGCAGCAATGAGGATAATCCTCGATTCTGGACCCAGTCCGTGTAATTGCTACCATCATCTTTCAACTTTGCTTTCTCAAGGAACGCATTAAAATTCAACGGAACAACAGCACGAGCCATCTATCTACAAATAAACATAGACAAGCAAAATACTATCGGTACTAAGTTCATGATAATTTAAGTTTTAATTAATCATATTAAAACTCCCACTTAGGCAGACATCTCTAGTCATCTAAGTGTTTACGTGATCCAAATCAACTAAACCATGTCCGATCATCACGTGAGATGGAGTAGTTTCAATGGTGAACATCACTATGTTGATCATATCTACTATATGATTCACGCTCGACCTTTCGGTCTCCGTGTTCGAGGCCATATCTGCATATGCTAGGCTCGTCAAGTTTAACTTGAGTATTCTGCGTGTGCAAAACTGGCTTGCACCCGTTGTAGATGGACGAGAACTTATCACACCCGATCATCACGTGGTGTCCGGGTACTCTGAACTTTTAGCAACGGTGCATACTCGAGGAGAACACTTCTTGATAATTTTAGTGAGAGATCATCTTATAATGCTACCGTCAAACAAAGCAAGATAAGATGCATAAAGGATAAACATCACATGCAATCAATATAAGTGATATGATATGGCCATCATCATCTTGTGCTTGTGATCTCCATCTCAAGCACCGTCATGATCACCATCGTCACCGGCGCGACACCTTGATCTCCATCGTAGCATCGTTGTCGTCTCGCCAACTATTGCTTCTCGACTATCGCTACCGCTTAGTGATAAAGTAAAGCAATTACATGGCGCTTGCATTTCATACAATAAAGCGACAACCATATGGCTCCTGCCGATTGCCGATAACTCGGTTACAAAACATGATCATCTCATACAATAAAATATAGCATCACGTCTTGACCATATCACATCACAACATGCCCTGCAAAAACAAGTTAGACGTCCTCTACTTTGTTGTTGCAAGTTTTACGTGGCTGCTACGGGCTGAGCAAGAACCGCTCTTACTTCACGCATCAAAACCACAACGATACTTGTCAAATAGACTCCGTTTAACCTTCTCAAGGACGGGCGTAGCCACTTTCAGTTCAACTAAAGTGAGAGAGACAGACACCGCCAGCCACCTTTAAGCACGAGTGCTCAGAACGGTGAAACCAGTCTCGGCGTAAGCGTCACGCGTAATGTCGGTCGGGCCGCTTCATCTCACAATACCGCTGAACCAAAGTATGACATGCTGGTAGGCAGTATGACTTGTATCGCCCACAACTCACTTGTGTTCTACTCGTGCATATGACATCAACGCATAAAACCAGGCTCGGATGCCTTTGTTGGGTAACGAGTAATTTCAAAAATTTCTACGATCACGCAAGACCATGGTGATGGCATAGCAACGAGGGAGAGTGTCCGTCCACGTACCCTCGTGAGACCGGCGAAGCGTTATATCAACGCTGTTGATGTAGTCGACGTCTTCACGATCCGACCGATCCAAGCACCGTTACTCCGGCACCTCCGAGTTCTTAGCACACGCTCAGCTCGATGGCGATCCCGGGCCCGATCCAGCAAAGCGTCGGGGAGGAGTTCCGTCAACCTGACGGCGTGGTGGACGATCTTGATGTTCTACCGTCGCAGGCTTCGCCTAAGCACCGCTACAATATGATCGAGGTGGAATATGGTGGAGGGGGGCACCGCACACGGCTAAGGAACGATCACGAAGATCAACTTGTGTGTTCTAGGGTGCCCCCCTGCCCCCGTATATAAAGGAGCACGGGGAGGGCCGGCCAGCCCTAGGGGCGCGCCAAGGGAGGGGGGAGTCCTCCTCCTAGTAGAGTAGGACTCCCTTTCCTAGTCCTACTAGGAAGAGGAAGGGGAAGGAAAGAGGGAGAGGAGAGGGAAGGGGGCTGCGCCCCCCTCCTAGTCCAATTCGGACTCCCCATGGGGGGGCGCGCCACCTCCTGGTGCAGCCCTCTCTCTCCCCTCTTGGCCCAATAAGGCCCATTACTTCCCGGGGTTCGGTAACCTCCCGGCACTCCGGTTTTCTCCGAAACTTCCGGAACCTTTCCGGTGTCGAATATAGCCAGTCCAATATATCAATCTTTATGTCTCGAACATTTGAGACTCCTCGTCATGTCCGTGATCACATCCGGGACTCGAACTCCTTCCGTACATCAAAATACATAAACTCATAATATAACCGTCATTGAAACCTTAAGCGTGCGGACCCTACGGTTCGAGAACTATGTAGACATGACCTAGAACCATTCTTGGTCAATAACCAATAAGCGGAACCTGGATGCCCATATTGGTTCCTACATATTCTCTGAAGATCTTTATCGGTCAAACCGCATAACAACATACGTTGTTCCTTTGTCATCGGTATGTTACTTACCCGAGATTCGATCGTCGGTATCCAATACCTAGTTCAATCTCGTTATCGGTAAGTCTCTTTACTCGCTCCGTAATACATCATCTCACAACTAACTCATTAGTTGCAATGCTTGCAAGGCTTATGTGATGTGTATTACCGAGAAGGCCCAGAGATACCTCTCCGACAATCGGAGTGACAAATCTAATCTTGATTCATGCCAACTCAACATATACTTTGGAGACACTTGTAGAGTACCTTTATAATCACCCGATTCGTTGTGATGTTTGGTAGCACACAAAGTGTTCCTCAGTAAACAGGAGTTGCATAATCTCATAGTTGCGAGGAACTTTGTATAAGTCATGAAGATAGCATAAGCAACATACTAAACGATCAAGTGCTAAGTTAATGAAATGGGTCATGTCAATCACATCATTCTCCTAATGATGTGATCCCATTAATCAAATGACAACACATGTCTATGGTTAGGAAACATAACCATCTTCGATTAATGAGCTAGTCTAGTAGAGGCATACTAGTGACTATCTGCTTGTCTATGTATTCACACATGTATTATGTTTCCGGTTAATACAATTCTAGCATGAATAATAAACATTTATCATGATATAAGGAAATAAATAATAACTTTATTATTGCCTCTAGGGCATATTTCCTTCACCAACTGGGTATCCCTTCTTCGCGCTGTTCTTCTACTACGGGCTCTGCCCGCCCTTCTCTGAATTTTTCTGCGATATCATGAACACCTACGGGTTCCGCCTCCTTGACTTCACCCCCAATGCTGTCCTGACCACGGCAGTTTTCGCACATCTTTGCGAAAACTTTGTCGGAGTCCACCCAAATGTAGCCCTCTTCCGCCACTTCTTCATGCCCCGAGTTGAGAGAGGAGAGCCACTTGCTGGAGGAATCGCTTGGATCTCAAGGATCGGCAAGAAGGAAGCCTATCTGGAGGGAGAGCTCTGCAGCAAGTGGGAGGAATGGAGGGCAGATTGGTGTTGGATTGTTGAGGAGAACCCGCAGCCCTTTATCGCCCAGCGCCAAACCCCAATAGTACGCGGCAACGATTGGAGCAACGTGGCCCCGGAAGATGCTAGGCTGAAGATTGCCGTCACCGAATCTCTTCGCCTTAGACTTGCCGTGCTCACCGTAGAGGCACCGCTGCCGCAGACTTCCTTCGCCACAGACGCTTCCTTGCAGGAGAGGAGGAGACCTGCCGGGAGTTTGAACGCGGCGAGATATCATGAGGCTGCGCCCGGGCCTTAATTTCAACTTCACCGTTGTCTTGGAACTTGACGCGATGCTCTTGAGCTGTTCAAGCCCGACCTGCACCATCCGAAATGTTCAGGTTGCCGAGGCGTAGTTCCGTTGTGCAACAATTCCTCACTCGACCAAGATCGTGTAATGATGCCATTGTGCGACTTCGCATGGAATCGTCCCCACTTGGCAAGACTGCGCAGATGACGTCGTGCGGGAGTTCTTTGACAGCCTGGTAGAAGTGCCGGTCTGCCCCGATGAGCGAGAGGGCCTCACCCGTGACACCACTGACGACGAGATGCAGCGCATCGCCACCAGGCTGGAAGAGGCGGCAGCAGCCGCTGCCGCAGGAGATTCGGATTCACGTGGAGGAGGCGTAAGAAGCAGAGGCGGCAAGCCTTGTCGAAGCGAGGGAGTTTGCCCATGAGGAGGAGCTTGCCGAGCCTAAAACTGAGTCGAGCGAGCCTGCCGAGGGCGCCTCCTCCCTCCTTCAAGCAGCTTGCCGCGAGCGGAGCCCCCAGCTCACAGAAGGCGTCTCTCTCAAGGCTGGAGACGAAGCGGCGACAGACGGGCCAACAGCCTGCATGACGCGCTTCAGCTCCAAGCATCAAGCACGCTGAGCACCTCACCTCACGCCGCTGCAGCAATCGGAGCGGAGTCCTCCCAGCCACCGATGCCCCCTTAAGCGGCCAAGGAACCACTCCTCCGCCTCGTCGCACCGAGGCGAGCCAGAACTTGATCTCTCCGCGCTCAGCTCCGACGAGGAAGAAGAAGAGTAAGCTTCTGTGTTGTACTTGTAGTTCTTCAATTTTGTTGCTTTGTCTTGTATCTAATTTGCTTCATTCTGAACCCTTTCCTTTTCAGGATCTGGCCTGAGAGCGCGAAGAGAGCCAAGGCCCCGTGATTGTCATCGAGGACTTAACCCACCGCAGCAGCAGGAGGCGCGTCCGAGACCTCCCTGCCGGACCCGGCAACTCTTCCTCAAAGCAGCCCCCAGCGTAAGTATATGGTTTACTTCTTACTGTTGGGCGTGCATGGGTGCCCTTTCTTTGCTGATATCTGACTGTTGGTTTGTGTAGGAGCAGAGCAGCCCCACCAGGAGTGCCCTGAAGCCGCTCCTGTCATGCCATCTGCTTCGACCACACCGCCAAGGGAGGATCCCCCGGCAAGGGAGCGTTCTCCGGCAAGGGAGGCCTCTCCAGCAAGGGAGGTGTCTCCGGCAAGGGATAGCACCAGCGACCCTCCGGTGGTTGAGACCGCGGCTGCAGATCCCATCGCAGGTAATCCTCTTGCTTGAAAATTTCCCTTGGTTTCTTTTTCTTCTTATTTTCTCTTTGGATACTTGCTTGACTTTTCTTCATCCGGTCGTCAGATCCATATCCCGCAGAGCCAATGGAGACCAAGGTCGCCCGGCGAGGAGGACGCAGATGGCAATCTTGACGCGCCGCCCGTTGCGAAGAGGAAGCCGGGCCGACGAGCCCGGCCGGCGAAGAGGCCGTAAAGCTGCCGCCGCAGGTGGCCGAGGGTCCGCGATCACACCGACGGCCCCGAGGCCGCAGGGAGCGCCAGCGCCACTCCGACCGCCGATCCTCCGCCACTTTGCAGCGTGTCCAGTTCAAGAGCCCCAACCAGCGCCTATCGAAGGCCGCAATGGCGTCTTCATCAAGCTCCCCAGGCGCATCGAGCCTGTGGCTCCGGTCGAAGGGGAGACCTTTGACGAAGAGCTGCTCGCCTCCGCTGGGCTGACCCTGGTCGACGCGCCAAGCAACAGCAGCGGCGAGTCTGAGGAGGAGCGGCTGCTGAGGAAGCTGCTATCACTCTACCGCGCCCGACAAGCCAAGCTGGAATCCCGGGAAGCGCTTGTCGCGAAGGCGGGAGCAGACATCGAGAAGCGCGTGGAGGAGCTCCGGGGCATCAATCAGGAAGCTCTCCGGTCCTTGGCAGAGGAGCGGGAGCGACTCGTCGAGGAGCGTAAAGCCTTCCTCCTCGAGAAGGCTGAAGGTGAAAGAGCAACAAAGGCTTCTTCGCTGAGAAGATGTCTGCGCAGGAAGGCGAGTTGGCGCGAGAGGAAGGTCAATCTTGACAGCCATGAGGAAGATCTTGCCACGCGCGTGAGCGGACATTTGGCGGGGCTATCAAGGAAGGAAAGGATGCCGCCACAGCTGCCGAGGCCGCCAAGAAGGAGCTGGAGGCGAAGGTGATGCAGCTGGGCGCTTGATCTGAAAAAGAGCGTGAGGAGCTTGCTTCACTCAAGCATGAGCGCGAGAAGGACGCCTACACTCTTGGCGAGCTGCAGTGGTCGTCTTCCCGAGAGGAGCAAGGAGCTCGGCGCCGCCAAGGACTCCAACGCAGATCTCGAGTTGAAGCTGACCACCTTGATTCAGGGACCGGACGGCGCCGAGGGAGCGGGAGGTGGCCTTGTTGGAGAAAATCAAGGCCGACGAGGCGCTCTGGCGAAGTGCTGTTGCCGCCTGAACACCTTGGGGAGAACGTGGAGCACTGGACCGAGGGTCTCGTGAATGTCGCCGCAGCCATCGGCTGTGGAGGAGGAGCTGGGATGGTAGATCTTGGGTATTCCTCCGATGAGAACCTCCAGCCCAGCGCCAAGCTCAGCTTGTTCTTCAAGGGCGCAGGGTGGCGGCCTCCAGCGACTCGGAAGAGATCCCAAAGCAGCTGGCCGACGAGTCGCGCCAGATCTGCGCGGGAGCTCTTCAAAAGGTGCTGATGAAGGTGGCCTTCCGCAATCCAGGCCTCAACCTCACCAACGTCCTCAAGTCCCTTCCGCCGGACGCCGATGTGGAGGCGCTCAAGACCCTTGTCGCACCCATTGTGGACAAGGTGAGCAAGATCAAGAGGGTTGATGGCGACCGCGTAGATTAGGCCGCCCATTTTTTCTTTTCCTTGCCGTTGCTGATCATGTTATGAGAACAATCTATTAGAGCTGCGGCAAGCTATCTTGTAATATATCTCTATTCCGGGTAGTGATTGCTATGTTATTTTCCTTTACTTGATTCCTTCCTTTGTTTGTTTTTGCCCTACGCTTTTAGGGAACTTTTGGTAGCGAGGCACCTTTTGCCATTTAGCGCTGAGTGCGGAACGTCAAGAGCTTCTGGCGGTGCCGCTCCGATAAGCAACCTTGTCGCAACTAGTTGCAGCTCACTTAAGTTGTTGAGCGGACTCGAAACAAAGTAAGGGCGCAACTAGCTACGAGTTGGTTCCTCCGCGCACAGGTTTTCCATACAAAGTACGGTCGTTCGAGGAAGATAACTTAAAATTTTTAAAACTGATTGCTCAAACTTTAGCAACTTAGCTTTTCTGCCGTTTGCTTCCCAGTAAGGCGAAACTTTCTTGAACGACGCTTGGTCCACACCATTATCTTCTCCTTTCCCCCCGGCAAACTTGTGGGCGAGGGAACCTTCCTTTCTTTGAGAAAGAGAAAGAAGAGAAAATAAAGATATGGAGCCTTGCGGCTCGTTATTGCTTACCGGGGTAGGTGCTGCACAAAGTGTCAGATAACGCATGCAATAAAATGTAGAAAGCATGAAATTGACAAGACGTTCTGAGCACATGAGCTTTACTTATGCACGGGATCTGCGCTCGGCTTTGTACAAAGGATTACATGCAACATCGGCAAGACTTGTAAAGGTGGTTGCCGGAACAGGTTCCGCAACCGCGCTTCACGGGTAAAACTTACGAAGATGCTCAATGTTCCAGGAGTTGCTCACCGGAATGCCATCTTCGGTCTCAAGGCGGACAGCGCCAGGCCTAGTGACTCGTTTCACCCGGTAAGGGCCTTCCCACTTTGGTGTCAACTTGTTGGAATTCTTGGCGGACTGAACGCGCCGAAGAACAAGGTCGCCTTCCTCGAGACTTCTGGCATTAACTTTGCGGCTATGATAGCGGTGCAAAGCTTGCTGGTATCGAGCAGCTCGTCAGCAGCTCAAGACGGTCCTCCTCAAGGAGCAAAGTCGCCATCTTGTCGCATAACTGCTCTTGCTCAAGCTCATCGTAAGCGAGCACTCGAGGTGACCCGTATCCGAGTTCCGTGGGGAGAACTGCCTCTGCTCCATAGACTAGAGCGAAAGGTGTCTGGCCAGTGGCTCGATTTGGCGTCGTCCTGATCGACCAAAGAACCACCAGCAGCTCCTCAATCCAGTTTCTTCCGCACTTGTGCAGCCTGTCGAAAGTCCTGGTCTTGAGCCCGCGCAGCACTTCAGCATTTGCCCTCTCCGCTTGACCGTTACTTCTCGGATGAGCAACAGAAGCGAAGCATACCTTGGCGCCAAGATCTTGGACGTACTGCATGAAGGTGCGGCTCGTGAATTGCGTGTCGTTGTCGGTGATGATCCTGTTAGGAATCCCGAAACGGCAAACGATCGACTTCAAGAACTTGACTCGCCGTTGTCTGTCACCTTCCTCATGCTTCCACTTCCGGCCACTTTGTGAACTTGTCGATTGCAACGCATAAGTACTCAAAGCCCCGACAGCTTCGGGAAAGGGGCCGAGGATGTCGAGCCCCGGACCGAAAATGGCCAGGATAAAGGGATCGTCCCGAGAGCTTGAGCTGGCTGGTGTATCTGCTTGGAATGGGCCTGCACGCTTCACACTTGGTTACTTGTGCGGTTGCATCACGGAGGGCTGTCGGCCAAAAGAAACCTTGCGGAAGGCTTTTGGCAAGTGCTCTTGCGCCAATGTGGTGACCACATATGCCTCCATGTATCTCTGCCAACAGCTTCTGTCCATCTTCCCGGTGAATACACTTCATTTCACACCGTTGAGTCTTCTTACTTGCGAGTGTGTTGTCGACAAACTGGTACATACTTGACTGCCGGGCTACTCTTTCCGCTTCTTCTTGCTCTTCGGGAAGTTCTCCTGTCTGAAGAAAATGGACAATCTGCTGTGCCCATGCTGGAGCTTGCGGCTCGACAACAAGGACTAAAGGCACATCTACTGCTGCGGGAACATCCGCTTCTACGGCGAGAACCTGCGGCTCAGCCGGAGCTTGACGTTCCCCGGCAAGCTTGCCGGAGCAAAACTTGTCGGGAGCGTGTGCTTCAACGAAACAAACCCTTGGGCTTGTCGGAGCAGACTGCTCCTCAGCAGTATCGGTGTTGATCTTGGGGACCTTCTTGGCGGCGGCTTCGGGGAGCTCTGCCGGAAAATAGTCACCAGAAATCAACTTTCTCTTCTTGTTCTGTCCAATTGATGGTGTTATAGACGGTTGAGTCAGCTTGAGCACAAAGATCCCTGGTTCCATAGGTAACTTTAGTGTGGCGCACTTTGACAATCCATCAGCAATGTCGTTCTGAGCCCTTGGAATATATTCCATCTGTAGGCCGTCAAAGTGCTCTTCTAGCTTCCTCACTTCATCAACATAAGCTTCCATCAACGGACTCTGATAATTCTTGTTAACTTGGCGGATGACAAGCTGTGAGTCACCCCTGACAATGAGCTTCTTGATCCCAAGGTCCACTGCGATCCTGAGACCGGCAAGCAAACCTTCATACTCTGCAGTATTGTTTGTTGCTTGCTCCTTGGGAAAGTGCATCTGGACTATGTACTTGAGGTGCTCTCCGGTGGGTGCGACAAGCAGCATGCCAAGACCGGCGCCTTGCAGCGAGAAGGCACCATCAAAGTACATCAGCCACTCTTTGCTTGTCTCCTTGACGGGATGCTCGTTTCGAATTTCTTCATCTTGTGTTGGCGCCCATTCTGCTATGAACGCTGCCAATGCTCGCTTTGGATAGTTGAAGTGCTCTCAAACTTGAGGCCAAAGCTTGACAGTTCCAAAGGCCCACTCGACAATCCTGCTGTTGCTTCGGATTTTGCAGATCCTCTTCATTGAAAGCGAGTGACGACTGTGATCTCATGTGCTTGGAAGTAATGGGGTGCAGCTTTCTCGAGGCAATGAGAAGGCCGAAAAGCAATTTCTGCACACCAGAGTACCTTGACCTAGCCCCCTGCAGAAGGGAACTGACAAAGTAAACTGGGCGTTACACCATCCTTTTCTGCATCTTCTCACACGCCTGCGCAGATCCATCCTTGTTGGGACCAGAGCTTGACGGCGAAGTCTCTTGCTTGTCGCTGGATGCATCTGCTGTGGTTGCTAGCTCATCATCCGCCTCCCTTTCCGCTACTAACGCAGCACTAACCACTTGATTGGTTGCCGCTATATATAGCAGCAACTTCTCTTGTGGCTTAGGTGCGACAAGTATTGGAGTGGAGGACAGGTATCTCTTTAAGTCTGCAGCGCAGCCTCCGCTTCGAGTCCATTTCATTGACCTGCCTTTTTCAATATTTTGAAAATGGCGGTAGCCTTCAGCAGACCTAGAGATAAACCTGCTGAGAGCAGCTACGCAACCGGCAAGTCTTCGTACATCCTTGACGCGCTTCGGTGCTTCAATCTGCTCAATGGCCTTGATCTTGTCGGGATTGGCTTCAATTCCCCACTGAGACACGAAGAACCCGAGAAGCTTGCCGGAGGGAACTCCAAACACACACTTCTCGGGGTTGAGCTTGAGGTTGATCTTGCGCAGACTTGCAAAGGTCTCGTCTAAATCTTGAATCGAGTTGCCTTGTCCTTGCTCTTGACCACTATGTCATCCATGTAGGCTTCCACATTTCTGTGTATTTGCAGCTCAAAAGCGTTATGGACTACTCTTGCAAATGTTGAACCAGCATTCTTTAAACCAAAAGGCATCCGAAAACAGTATGTGCCACATGGGGTGATGAATGCGGTTTCTCCTCATCCTCTTCGCCATGAAGATCTGATGGTACTCGAGTATGCATCAAGAAATGAAAGCAAGTCACATCCGCCGTGGAGTCAACAATCTGGTCGATCGCGGCAAGGGAAATGGGTCTTTGGGACAAGCTTTATTAACATCGGTAAAGTCGATACAAAGCCTCCATTTTCCGCTTGCCTTACGCGACGACTACAGGATTGGCCAACCACGTAGGATGGAGCACTCCTCGACAAGGCCTGCTGCTTCCAACTTCTTGATCTCTCTGCGATAAATTCTTGGCTCCCACCGCTTCGACTTTACGCTTGATGGGCCAGCGTGAGGACAGACGGCAAGATGGTGCTCAATTACTTTCCTGGGAACACCGGGGATGTCAGACGGTTGCCATGCAAACACGTCGACGTTCGCCCGCAGGAAAGCAACGAGCGCGCCTTCCTATTTAGGGTCGAGAGAGGCACTGATGGTGAAGGTACCACCAGTGCCGTCCTCCTTGGCGGACACCTTCTTGGTCTCTGGTGGAGCTGCCATCGTCTTCTTACACTTGCCGGTGGAGCTCGATGGTGCGTCCTCGACGGTAGCGCAGCACTCCGAGGAGGTGCGCTTGCCGGAGTGGGCATCAGAGCTCTTGCCGGACTTGGTCTTCTTCTTCCCCCCGGGAGCTTCAAATGACAAGTGACTTGTGATCGATCTGCGGCTGCTGCTTCCCGGTAGATCTTGTCGGCGCAGATAAGAGCATCCTTCTTGTCGCCAGGACAAAGATGACACTTATCGGGCCTGGCATCTTGAGCATGTTGTATGCATAATGAGAGGCTGCCATGAACTTGGCGAGTTTGGACGACCAAGTATCCCATTGTAAGGCAATGGAAAGTCAGCAACGTCAAAAGTGACCCTCTCGATCCTGAAGTTCAACTCATCGCCAAAGCGTCACCGCAACGTGATATTTCCCTTCGGCTTGCTCCTTCCCGGATTGATTCCTTGGAATGTGTTGGTCTCTTCGAGCTCGCTGTCAGGGATCTGAAGCTTCTGGAGCACCGCGGAGGAGATCAGATTCAAGCCGGCCCCGCCGTCAACTAGCATCTTAGTGACCTTGAGGTTGCGGATAGTTGGTGAAACCAACATCGGCAAGCACCGACCGCAGATTATGCGATCAGGGTGGTCCTCAATATCAAAGATGATAGGCGTCTGGACCATTTTAGAGGCTTTGTGACTCGATGGATGGTTACGCCGCATTGACTTCCCGCTCCACTTTGCTTGAGTTGGCGGTGTGAAGTATGCAGAGAAGCACCGCCGTCAACGCACAAGACCTCTGTGGCTTTCTGGAACTCCTGCTCATCGGTCTCATCATCATCCATATCTTCGTCATCGTCGTCATCTTCATCCTTGTCGCGGTCGCGGGGAGGTCTGTCTCCTTGCCGTTGCTTGGCCTTGCCGCGGCGTCCTCCCCGGCCGGGGCGTTTCTTGCTAGGTCCTCCAGCGCCTTCTTGAGCCTTCTCCTTGTCACGTCGCTCGTACTCAGCCTTTTCCTGCTCGACAAGTTGCTCGACTTTCTTGCAGCTCTGGAGATCATGGCCCTTGGTGCGGTGGATCTTGCGATCGCTTGTTGGCACCGTCACCTTGTCGGCGATCGCCACAGCACTGGCGATTGGTGCAGCGGCAACCTCCTTGCGGAGCTACCAACTTTGGCTTTCTTGGCGCCACCTCCGTTGCCGGACTGCTCAACAACTAGCACATCTTTGCCTTTCTTCTTCATGTTGTTCCGCCGCCGGCTCTTCTTTGCTGGGGCGGCCTCCTCACTATCAGATCCTGCCGCTTCTGTATTCTCTCCGGGGAGTCTCCTCCCTTCCTCAGCACGTGCACACTTGTCGGCCAATGCATATAGCTCACTGACGTCTCTGATCTTGCACATCGCCATCTCCTCCCGCATCCTGCGGTTTCAAGACGTTCGATGGAACGCGCGATCATGTGGCAGGATGGACATCTCGGGATGTTGTGCTGTACACGGCTGAATCTCTGAATGTACTTGCGAGGGGCTCTCTGTTGGGGAACGAGTAATTTCAAAAATTTCCACGAACACGCAAGACCATGGTGATGGCATAGCAACGAGAGGGGAGAGGTCCGTCCACGCACCCTCGAGACCGAAAGCGAAGCGTTATAACAACGCGGTTGATGTAGTCGACGTCTTCACGATCCGACCGATCCAAGCACCGAACATACGGCACCTCCGAAGTTCTGCACACGCTCAGCTCGATGACGATCCCGGACTCCGATCCAGCAAAGTGTCGGGATGAGTTCCACAACCGACGGCGTGGTAGCGATGATGATGCTCCACCGACGCAGGGCTTCGCCTAAGCCCGTGACGATATGACTTCTCCGCGGGGCTTCGCCTAAGCTCATGACGATATGACCGAAGTGGAATATGGTGGAGGGGCACCGCACACGGCTAAGGAACGATCCGAGATCAACTTGTGTGTCCATGGGGTGCCCCTGCCCCGTGATATAAAGGAGGGAGGGAGGAGGAGGCCAGCCCTTAGGAGGCGGCGCCATGATGGGAGTCCTACTAGGACTCCCTAGTCCTAGTAGGATTCCACCTCCTTGTTTGGAGTAGGAGAGGGGAAGAGGGGGAGAAGGAGAAGGAAGGGGGCTCGCCCCTTGTCCATTCGGACTGAGGGGGGCGAGGCCTCCTCCCTTTGGCCTTTCTCCTCTATTCCCGTATGGCCCAATAAGGCCCATATACTCCCCGGCGAATTCCCGTAACTCTCCGGTACTCCGAAAAATACCGAATCATTCGAACCTTCCGAACTCCGAATATAGTCGTCCAATATATCGATCTTTACGTCTCGACCATTTCGAGACTCCTCGTCATGTCCCCGATCTCATCCGGGACTCGAACTCCTTGGTACATCAAAACTCATAAACTCATAATATAAGCATCATCGAAACCTTAAGCGTGCGGACCCTACGGGTTCGAGAACTATGTAGACATGACCTAGAACTATTCTCGGTCAATAACCAATAGCGGAACCTGGATGCCCATATTGGTTCCTACATATTCTACGAAGATCTTTATCGGTCAAACCGCATAACAACATACGTTGTTCCCTTTGTCATCGGTATGTTACTTACCCGAGATTCGATCGTCGGTATCCAATACCTAGTTCAATCTCGTTACCGGTAAGTCTCTTTACTCGTTCCGTAATACATCATCTCACAACTAACTCATTAGTTGCAATGCTTGCAAGGCTTATGTGATGTGTATTACCGAGAAGGCCTAGAGATACCTCTCCGACAATCGGAGTGACAAAACCTAATCTCAAATACGCCAACCCAACATGTACCTTTGGAGACACCTGTAGTACTCCTTTATAATCACCCGATACGTTGTGACGTTTGGTAGTACCCAAAGTGTTCCTCCGGTAAACGGGAGTTGCATAATCTCATAGTTACAGGAACATGTATAAGTCATGAAGAAAGCAATAGCAACATACTAAACGATCAAGTGCTAGGCTAACGGAATGGGTCATGTCAATCACATCATTCTCCTAATGATGTGATCCCGTTAATCAAATGACAACTCATGTCTATGGTTAGGAAACATAACCATCTTTGATTAACGAGCTAGTCAAGTAGAGGCATACTAGTGACACTCTGTTTGTCTATGTATTCACACATGTATTATGTTTCCGGTTAATACAATTCTAGCATGAATAATAAACATTTATCATGATATAAGGAAATAAATAATAACTTTATTATTGCCTCTAGGCATATTTCCTTCAGTCTCCCACTTGCACTAGAGTCAATAATCTAGTTCACATCGCCATGTGATTTAACATCAATAGTTCACATCTATATGTGGTTAACACCCATAGTTCACATCGACATGTGACCAACACCCAAAGGGTTTACTAGAGTCAGTAATCTAGTTCACATCGCTATGTGATTAACACCCAAAGAGTACTAAGGTGTGATCATGTTTTGCTTGTGAGATAATTTTAGTCAACGGTTCATCACATTCGAGCCGTAAGTATTTTGCAAATTTCTATGTCTACAATGCTCTTGCGGAGCTACTCTAGCTAATTGCTCCCACTTTCAATATGTATCCAGATTGAGACTCAGAGTCATCTAGATTA
This sequence comes from Aegilops longissima, assembly GCA_021605205.1. NCBI lineage: Eukaryota > Viridiplantae > Streptophyta > Magnoliopsida > Poales > Poaceae > Aegilops > Aegilops longissima. Next base: position 423,102,936 of record CM038676.1, read on the forward strand.
GTGTTAAAACTTGCATCGACGTAACCTTTTACTTATTTAACCTTTTTCACTTCCATAATCGAAAAACATATCCTTATTCTACTAAGGATAATTTTGACCGCTGTCCATTGATCTACTCCTAGATCACTATTGCACTCCTTGCCAATCTTAGTGGTAGGGTATGCAATAGATCTGGTACACAACATGACATACTTTATAGAACCTATGGCTGATGCATAGGGAATGACTTTCATTCTCTTTCTATCTTCTGCCGTGGTCGGGTTTTGAGTCTTACTCAATCTCACACCTTGTAACACGTGCAAGAACTCTTTCTTTGACTGTTCCATTTTGAACTACTTCAAAATCTTGTCAAGGTATGTATTCATTGAAAAACTTATCAAGCGCCTTGATCTATCTCTATAGATCTTGATGCTCAATATGTAAGCAGCTTCACCGAGGTCTTTCTTTGAAAAACTCCTTTCAAACACTCCTTTATGCTTTGCGAGAATAATTCTACATTATTTCGATCAACAATATGTCATTCACATATACTTATCGAAATGCTGTAGTGCTCCCACTCACTTTCTTGTAAATACAGGCTTCTCCAAAATCTGATAAAACCATATGCTTTGATCACACTATCAAAGCGTTTATTCCAACTCGAGATGCTTGCAGGTCCATAGATGGATCATTTGGAGCTTGCACATTTTGTTAGCTCCTTTAGGATTGACAAAACCTTCTGGTTGCATCATATACAACTCTTCTTTAATAAATCCATTAAAGAATGTAGTTTTGACATCCATTTGCCAGATTTCATAAAATGTGGCAATTGCTAACATGATTCGGACAGACTTAAGCATCGCTACAATTGAGAAAATCTCATTGTAGTCAACACCTTGAACTTGTCAAAACCTTTTTGCGACAAGTCGAGCTTTGTAGATAGTAACACTACTATCGGTGTCCGTCTTCCTCTTGAAGATCCATTTATTTCAATGGCTTGCCGATCATCGAGCAAGTCAATCAAAGTCCATACTTTGTTCTCATACATGGATCCCATCTCAGATTTCATGGTCTCAAACCATTTCATGAATCTGGGCTCATCATCGCTTCCTCATAGTTCGTAGGTTCATCATGGTCTAGTAACATGACTTTTAGAATAGGATTACCGTACCACTCAGTGCGGATCTTACTCTGGAAGACCTACGAGGTTTGGTAGCAACTTGATCTGAAGTTTCATGATCATCATCATTAACTTCCTCACTAATTGGTGTAGGAATCACTGGAACTGATTTCGTGATGAACTACTTTCCAATAAGGGAGAAGGTACAATTACCTCATCAAGTTCTACTTTCCTCCCACTCACTTCTTTCGAGAGAAACTTCTTCTCTAGAAAGGATCCATCTTAGCAACGAAAAACTTGCCTTCGGATCTGTGATAGAAGGTGTACCCAATAGTTACCTTTGGGTATTCTATGAAGACGCACTTCTCCGATTTGGGTTCGAGCTTATCAGGTGAAAACTTTTTCACATAAGCATCACAACTCCAAACTTTAAGAAACGACAGCTTAGGTTTATTGCTAAACCATAGTTCATACGGTGTCATCTCAACGGATTTAGATGGTGCCCTATTAAACGTGAATGCAGCTGTCTCTAATGCATAACCCCAAAACGATAGTGGTAAATCGGTAAGATACATCATAGATCGCACCATATCAAAATAAAGTACGATTCTGACGTTCGGACACACCATAACGTTGTGGTGTTCCGGTGGCGTGAGCTGTGAAACTATTCCACATTGTTTTCATTGAAGACCAAACTCGTAACTCAAATATTCATCTCCACGATCAGATCGCAGAAACTTTATTTTCTTGTTACGATGATTTTCCACTTCACTCTGAAATTCTTTGAACCTTTCAACTATTTCAGACTTATGTTTCATCAAGTAGATATACCCATATCTTCTCAAATCATCTTGTGAAGGTCAGAAAATAACGATACTTGCCACGAGCATCAACACTCATTGGATCGCATACATCGGTATGTATTATTTCCAATAAGTCAAGAGCTTGTTCCATTGTTCGGAGAACGGAGTTTTAGTCATCTTGCCCAAAAGGCACGGTTCGCAAGCATCAAATGATTCATAATCAAGTGATTCCAAAAGTCCATCAAGCATGGAGTTTTCTTCATGCGCTTTACACCAATATGACCTAAACGGCAGTGCCACAAATAAGTTGCACTATCATTATTAACTTTGCATCTTTTGGTTTCAATATTATGAATATGTGTATCACTATGATCGAGATCCAATGAACCATTTTCATTGGGTGTGTAACCATATAAGGTTTTATTCATGTAAGCAGAACAACAATTTATTCTCTTACTTAAATGAATAACAGTATTGCAATAAACATGATCAAATCATATTTATGCTCAACACCAAATAACATTTATTTAGGTTCCACACTAATCCCGAAAGTATAGGGAGTGTGCGATGATGATCATATCAATCTTGGAACTACTTCCAACACTCATCGTCACTTCCCTTCAACTAGTCTCTGTTTATTCGTAACTCCTGCTTTGAGTTACTAATCTTAGCAACCGAACAGTATCAAATACTCGGGGGCTACTATAAACACTAGTAAGGCACACATCAATAACCTGTATATCAAATATAACCTTGTTCACTTTGCCATCCTTCTTATCCACCAAATACTTGGGGTAGTTCCGCTTCCAGTGACCAGTTCCATTGCAGCAAAAGTACTTAGTCTCAGGCTTAGGTCTAGACTTGGGCTTCTTCACTCGAGCAGCAACTTGCTTGCCGTTCCTTTTGAAGTTCCCCTTCTTCCCTTTGCCATTTTCCTTGAGACTAGTGGTCTTGTCAACCATCAACACTTGATGTTTTTCTTGATTTCTACCTTCGCCGATTTTAGCATCGCGAAGAGCTCGAGAATCTTTTTCGTCATCCCTTGCATACTATAGTTCATCACGAAGTTCTACTAACTTAGTGATGGTGACTAGAGAATTCTGTCAATCACTATCTTATCTGGAAGATTAACTCCCACTTGATTCAAGCGATTGAAGTACTCAGACAATCTGAGCACATGCTCACTAGTTGAGCGATTCTCCTCCATCTTTTAGCTATAGAACTTGTTGGAGACTTCATATCTCTCAACTCGGGTATTTGCTTGAAATATTAACTTCAATTCTGGAACATCTCATATGGTCCATGACGCTCAAAACGCCTTTGAAGTCCCGATTCTAAGCCGTTAAGCATGGTGCACTAAACTATCAAGTAGTCATCATATTGAGCTAGCCAAACGCTCATAACGTCAGTATCGCTCATATTGAGCTAGCCAAACGCTCATAACGCCCGCATCTGCTCCTGCAATAGGTCTGTCACCTAGCGGTGCATTAAGGACATAATTCTTCGCAGCAATGAGGATAAACCTCAGATCACGGATCCAATCCGCATCATTGCTACTAACATTTTTCAATACAATTTTCTCTAGGAACACATATAAAAACATAGGGAAGCAACAACGCGAGCTATTGATCTACAACATAATTTGCAAAATACTACGGGACTAAGTTCATGATAAATTAAAGTTCAATTAATCATATTACTTAAGAACTCCCACTTAGAAAACATCTCTCTAGTCATCTAAGTGATTACGTGATCCAAATCAACTAAACCATGTCCGATCATCACGTGAGATGGAGTAGTTTCAATGGTGAACATCACTATGTTGATCATATCTACTATATGATTCACGCCGACCTTTCGGTCTCCGTGTTCCGAGGCCATATCTTATATGCTAGGCTCGTCAAGTTTAACCTGAGTATTCGCGTGTGCAACTGTTTTGCACCGCTGTATTTGAACGTAGAGCCTATCACACCCGATCATCACGTGGTGTCTCAGACGAAGAACTTTCGCAGCGGTGCATACTCGGGAGAACACTTCTTGATAATTTAGTGAGAGATCATCTTATAATGCTACCGTCAATCAAAGCAAGATAAGATGCATAAAGGATAAACATCACATGCAATCAATATAAGTGATATGATATGGCCATCATCATCTTGTGCTTGTGATCTCCATCTCAAGCACCGCCATGATCACCATCGCCACGGCGCGACACCTTGATCTCCATCGTAGTATCGTTGTCGTCTCGCCAACTATTGCTTCTACGACTATCGCTACTCCTTAGTGATAAAGTAAAGCAATTACATGGCGCTTGCATTTCATACAATAAAGCGACAACCATATGGCTCCTGCCGATTGCCGATAACTCGGTTACAAAACATGATCATCTCATACAATAAAATATAGCATCACGCCTTGACCATATCACATCACAACATGCCCTGCAAAAACAAGTTAGACGCCCTCTACTTTGTTGTTGCAAGTTTTACGTGGCTGCTACGGGCTGAGCAAGAACCGTTCTTACCTACGCATCAAAACCACAACGATAGTTTGTCAAATAGACTCGCTTTTAACCTTCTCAAGGACGGGCGTATACACTCGGTTCAACTAAAGTGAGAGAGACAGACACCCGCGGTCACCTTTAAGCAACGAGTGCTCACAGCGGTGAAACCAGTCTCGCGAAGCGTCTGGCGTAATGTCGGTCCGGCCGCTTCATCTCACAATACCGCTGAACCAAAGTATGACATGCTGGTAGGTAGTATGACTTGTATCGCCCACAACTCACTTGTGTTCTACTCGTGCATATGACATCAACGCATAAAACCAGGCTCGGATGCCATTGTTGGGGAACGAGTAATTTCAAAAATTTCCTCACGAACACGCAAGACCATGGTGATGGCATAGCAACGAGAGGGGAGATGTCCGCCCACGCACTCGTGAGACCGAAAGCGAAGCGTTATAACAACGCTGTTGATGTAGTCGACGCCTTCACGATCCGACCGATCCAAGCACCGAACATCGGCACCTCCGAAGTTCTGCACACGCTCAGCTCGATGACGATCCCGGACTCCGATCCAGCAAAGTGTCGGGATGAGTTCCACAACGACGACGGCGTGGTGACGATGATGATGCTCCACCGACGCAGGGCTTCGCCTAAGCCCCGTGACGATATGACTTCTCCGGCGCAGGCTTCGCCTAAGCTCCGCGACGATATGACCGAAGTGGAATATGGTGGAGGGGGCACCGACACGGCTAAGGAACGATCCGTAGATCAACTTGTGTGTCCATGGGGTGCCCCTGCCCTCGTATATAAAGGAGGGAGGAGGAGGAGGCCAGCCCTAGGAGGGGCGCCATGATGGGAGTCCTACTAGGACTCCCTAGTCCTAGTAGGATTCCACCTCCCTTGTTGGAGTAGGAGAGGGGAAAGAGGGGAGAAGGAGAAGGAAGGGGCTGCCCCTTGTCCAATCGGACTGAGGGGGCGCAGGCCTCCTCCCTTGGCCTTTCTCTCTTTCCCGTATGGCCCAATAAGGCCCATATACTCCCGGCGAATTCCGTAACTCTCGGTACTCGAAAAATACCGAATCATTCGAACCTTTCCGAACTCGAATATAGTCGTCCAATATATCGATCTTTACGTCTCGACCATTTCGAGACTCCTCGTCATGTCCCCGATCTCATCGGGACTCGAACTCCTTGGTACATCAAAACTCATAAACTCATAATATAAGCCGCCATCGAAACCTTAAGCGTGCGGACCCTACGGGTTCGAGAACTATGTAGACATGACCTAGAACTATTCTCGGTCAATAACCAATAGCGGAACCTGGATGCCCATATTGGTTCCTACATATTCTACTTAAGATCTTTATCGGTCAAACCGCATAACAACATACGTTGTTCCCTTTGTCATCGGTATGTTACTTACCCGAGATTCGATCGTCGGTATCCAATACCTAGTTCAATCTCGTTATCGTAAGTCTCTTTACTCGTTCCGTAATACATCATCTCACAACTAACTTATTAGTTGCAATGCTTGCAAGGCTTATGTGATGTGTATTACCGAGAAGGCCTAGAGATACCTCTCCGACAATCGGAGTGACAAAACCTAATCTCAAATACGCCAACCCAACATATACCTTTGGAGACACCTGTAGTACTCCTTTATAATCACCCAGATTCGTTGTGACGCTTGGTAGTACCAAAGTGTTCCTCCGTAAACGGAGTTGCATAATCTCATAGTTACAGGAACATGTATAAGTCATGAAGAAAGCAATAGCAACATACTAAACGATCAAGTGCTAGGCTAACGGAATGGGTCATGTCAATCACATCATTCTCCTAATGATGTGATCCCGTTAATCAAATGACAACTCATGTCTATGGTTAGGAAACATAACCATCTTCGATTAACGAGCTAGTCAAGTAGAGGCATACTAGTGACACTCTGTTTGTCTATGTATTCACACATGTATTATGTTTCCGGTTAATACAATTCTAGCATGAATAATAAACATTTATCATGATATAAGGAAATAAATAATAACATTATTATTGCCTCTAGGGCATATTTCCTTCATCTCCTTCCTTCTGGGCGAGCAGATGAAGGTCGCTCTCTTGGCCATGGGGCTTGTGGCCGCCTGTGAAGGCGCCGACAAACTGATGGCATAGATCCGCCCAAGAGGATATGGAGTTATCCGGCAAGTGCATGAGCCAGGATCTGACATTGGGCTTGAGCACCAGCGGGAAGTAGTTGGCCAGAATCTTGTCGTCTCGCCCCCCGGCTGCCTGAACTGCAATGGTGTAGATGCTGAGGAACTCCGACGGATGCGTCTTGTCGTCGTACTTCTCTGGCACGTCTGGCTTGAAATTCTTCTTGCTGGGCCACTGGACTTGCCGCAGCTCACGAGTGAACGCAGGGCAACCTACCGCGTACGGCAAGTCGCCTGGTTCCCTTGGCGCATGCATGTCGACAGAGGGCCCAGCGCGCTGGTCGGATTGACGTCGCGCTTCTCTTCGGCGCTCGATGCGAGTTCGAGCGCCTTTCTTGCCTGTCGTTCGTGAAGAACTTGGTGTTGATCGCGACGAGCTCGCGGATCTGATGACGCGGTGGAGTCGCTGTCGAGGTCGATCCGGCGAAGTCGGCGATCTTGGCTTTCGGGTGGAGAGTGCATGGTGGTTGCACCTCCACGGTCTCTGCCGCCACCGGCTCGTGCTTAGCAGTCCTGCAGCGGCGATGATGTAGTCGGTTGTCGCGGAGTGTCGCCGTTGGCAAAGCCGATGAGACTACGGATGGTGGCCTCCATTCGTCAACCTTGTCGGCTGTTGGAGGGTAATCCAGAGTAGTTGAGCTCTCGCCAAAGCTTGCTTTGGAGTGGTGGGCGGCAGAGGCGAGCAGTGCGAGGAGCGGATATGCTCGGACTCCTAACTATGTTAGAAGGAGCAGTATCCCGTCCAGGCGACCGTGCCTCGCTCACGCCAGCATGTTGGCATGCATGCTGGTCTTGAGGGTCCCGAGATCCACCAGCTCGATCTTGATCCAACGAGCGTGTGGTACTATGAATACCATGACGCTTGTCGGTCCCGCCTCCCCGAGATGGACGCGGTGCATGTCTGGACGCCGAGGTCTGGCGCAGCTTGTCCTTGACCTGGCAGCGTCGTGGGCTCCCTCGTCGACGCCGCCCTTCCGCGGTGTCACCCCACCACCCATTTGCTCCGGTGGTGGTGGGATCGACGTGGGCGGATCTGCTGCCGCGAAGCCTTCTTCTTCGGTGGCATGTCAATGAAGATGATGAAGATGTAGCTCGTGAACGCCGGATCAGGTTCACACAGCCTCGACGCCCCTACCGCACGCCAAAGATGTCGGGAAGCTGATCCGCCCACGAACACCTATGGGACGGCGGACCGAGCCCTTTCGTTCGGTGGGGGCGGAGGTCGCCGAAGAGCGATCGAGGCGGCACACGAGCAGTTTACCCGGCCGAGCTCTCCGAGAGATAATACTCCCTGCTGCTTGTCCGATTGTATTGTGTTCTTGCTAGGGGCGCTGAGTGCTCTGTACACACCAGCTGCTAACGACACCTAGCGTGAGTGCCTACGCTTCGAACTGTCCGAACCCCCCTCTACGTTGCGCATGGGCCTCCTTTTATATGCTCAAGGGGTCTCCGACAGGTGGCAACATAGACAAGGGTAAAAACGTAAAAAGAGTGCGGTTGGTACAGCTACTTGTATAGTGTATCATACCTAACCACGACGCAGGGGACAAAGGCATTAAATGCCCGCCTATGTCGCCCAAACAAGGCAAACAGGACCGTGTGGGCGCCACCGCTTGCCACGATGGCAATCTTGTCGCTGCCACATGCAACCGGCGCTGGCTGGCGACATCCTCTTGCCACGCGCTACTGGAAGGGTCCCAGCGACACGCTGGTGGATGTGCCGGAGCGCAGGGCGGAGTGGTAGTCTGCCACGGCAAGCGCCTTGCCGCGGTTGTTGCCTTGTCGCGTCCGAAGCTTGTCGCCATCAGCCTTCCCGGCAAGCTCCTCTTGCCGGGCCTTGTCTCCTAGGTGCCTTGGTTGGCCTTCCCGGCAAGCTCCTCTTGCCGGGGTCTTGTCTCCTTGACTTAAATACTTTGTTCTTGAATGGCTCCAATGGAGCTGCGGAGGACCTTGGCGGTCACCAGGCAAGCCTTGCCGCGGGGTGCTGCGACTGCCCATGCACGAGTTCGGGATACTAGGGTACCCCTACTCTAGTACACCGACAGAGCCGCCTCGACAGAACAATGTCGTGCCTCAGCCTGATCCGACACCTCCGGGTCATTATTCCAATCCAATGGACAATCTTGTCACCGCCGCTTCACGACTGGAGGCCATCCCGATTGAAGGTGATTCTCCGCAGGCGGTGGAGACGCACCGGGTTAAGGAGCTTCTTCGGACAACCTTGATTCAACAGGAAGCATATTCAGACAGCCGTGACCGGATTCATTCCACCCCCCGTCCAAGCCGGAGCTACAGCAGGCTATGGATGAACCGGCCGTATCAAGTAATGCACGGAACCGTTAGGCGCCCCGTGGCAATAACCCGACAGGGGGTATTGGTGATGCTCAGGAAGTGGTGGACCGGGCTTGGGCGTGCAGGGAGGCCGAGTTAGCGGTGCAGTATAAGGCTCGTCAGCTTACGCCGGTTCGTCCAACCACCTCGGTCGAGCCAGGGGTTACTTCTAGTTCTTTGGGGGTGCCATGTCTTGTCCCCGCTTTACGCAATGTGCACCTGCCCAAGGATTTCAAGGGCTCGCGCAAGGTGCCAAATTACACTGCCGAATTGTCTCCAGAAACATGGGTGGAGAGCTATGAGATGGCCATGGAGATGCTTGATGTGGATGAAGCAGCGTGTGCGAAGTATTTCACCATGATGCTTGAAGGGACGGCCCGTACTTGGTTAAAAAGTTTACCGCCAATTCTATCGGTTCATGGGCCCGATTCATGAGCCGGTTTATCCAGAATTTCAAGGATACATGTAAGCAGCCCATGTCGATAGTGGACTTAGCGGCCTGTGTCCAGGAGGAAGGCGAGTCAACATCCCGTTGGGTGCGGCGGGTCTCGGAAATTTTGCATTCATCATACCGTATCAACGCTGATTCTGCGGTTATAACCTTGGAAGGCAACTGCCGGTTTAAGCCTCTGAAGTTGAAATTGGGACGGATGAAGCGCCATTGTAATGATATGGGGACCCTCATGGCTGCGTTAGTGAAGTATGCTGATTCTGATAGTACCAAGGATCCCGAGTCTGATGATGACAAGACAGGGAAGGGAAAGAAGAGCAGCAACTCCAAAGGGCAGCAACACAACACGGCAGGTCATGGAAACGGAGGCAAGCATAAAACGGATAGTAGCATGGACTTTGTGGCTAATACCAGCGCGCAGGACAAGGGCCAGCGACGAAAGGGTAAACCGTCGAATCACGGTGGGGCTCCAAGTCCTAACCCGGACCGCCTGACCTATCTGTTAAACCAACCCTGTCCAAAGCACGGGATGAAGGAGATGCCAGCCAACCATCTTTGGAAGGATTGTTACATTATGCAGGAGTTCAAGAATTCTAATGCTTTCCGATATGATCACGGATCAGGTGGTGGCTCAGGATCTGGATTCCATGGGCCGGGTCACGGTGGAGGAAATTCCGGTTCAGGCTTCAATGGTAATCAGGGTGGACATAACAATCAAAATAATCAGAGTAGCCATGGTGGTTACAACCAGCAGCAGCAGCAGTCGGGTTATCAGAGCAATCTGAAGCAGTCGAATAGCGGGCAATATCATGTCTTCACCACTAGCTTGGATAAGCGAGACCAGAGGCTTCACAAGCGAGCGGTGAATTCTATTGAACCGGCCGTGCCTCGTTATTTACGCTGGTCTGAACAGCCAATCTTATGGAGCAGAGAGGATCACCCTCCCCGGGTTGACAATCCGGGTCAGCTAGCGTTGGTGGTGGCGCTTCAGGTGCGAGGTTATAAATTCACCAAGGTGCTCATGGATGGAGGGAGCAGTATTAATATCCTATACTATGAGACCTTTCGCCGTATGGGGCTACCAGATAAAAATCTTAAACCGTCCAATACGGTATTCCACGGTGTGGTACCTGGTAAGTCAGCATATCCTGTTGGCAAGATAGCTTTGGAAGTGGCCTTTGGAGACGATCATGATTCCAGGTCAGAGACATTGACTTTTGAGGTGGTGAAGATCCGAAGCCCATATCACGCCCTATTTGGGCGGCCGGCTTATGCCAAATTTATGGCACAACCCTGTTATATTTATCTGCAGCTCAAGATGTCGGGTCACAAGGGAACAATAACTGTTCATGGAAGTCGCAAGATTGCTTTGGAGTGTGAAGAAGGTGATGCGGCCTATGCAGAGTCGGTTTGTGCCACGAAAGAGTTGAAATACTACAAGGATAATGTTGATCCGGCAGACATGACTCCATTGAAGAAGCCACCTACAGAGCATGATCCGTCCCTAAAGTTCAAATCGGCAGCTGAGATTAAGCTTGTTGACTTCATACCTGGTGATTCATCCAAGCAGTTCAGTATCAGCACCAACTTGGATCCAAAATAGGAAAGCGCGCTCATCGAGTTCATCCATGAGAATCGGGACATTTTTGCATGGAAGCTTTCTGACATGCCAGGTGTACCGAGGGAACTCACTGAGCACACTCTTAATGTCAATCCTAAGTACAAACCGGTGAAACAGTTTCTCTGCCGGTTTAACGAAGAAAGGCGCAAAGCTATTGGAGAGGAGGTGGCCAGGCTCCTAGCAGCTGGCTTTATTGTTGCATTTTTCCATCCTGAATGGCTGGCTAATCCGGTGCTGGTCCTTAAGAAAAACGGCACCTGGCGCATGTGTGTGGATTACACAGACCTTGACAAGCCTTGTCCAGTAGATCCTTTTGCCTCTCCCCGATCGATCAGATTATTGATGCTCTGCGGGTTGTGAGCGCTTGAGTTTTCGGATGCGATTCGGTTATCATCGAGATCAAGATGGCAGTTAAGGACCAGGAGAAGATGGCGTTCATAACTCCTTTTGGAGCCTTCTGCTATGTATCTATGCCCTTTGGGCTCAAGAGTGCCCAGGCAACTTATCAACGGTGTGTACATAATTGCCTTCATAAGTAAATCGGCCGTATTGTACATGCCTATGTGGATGATATTGTGGTTAAGTAAAGGGAGAAGGAGACTCTGGTTGACGATTTGAAGGAAACCTTTGATAATCTGCGGACATACAAGATGATGCTCAACCCGGCTGTTTTTGGTGTACCGGCATGCAAGCTATTGGGTTTTCTGGTATCCAACAGGGGAATTGAGGCTAATCCGGAGAAGATCACCGCTATCACCTCCGTGGCTAAACAGAAGTGTATCAATGACGTTCAACGCTTGGCAGGCCAGATTGCCGCGTTGAGCCGGTTTATCAGCCGCCTTGGTGAGAAGGCGATCCCTTTGTATCAGACGCTAAAGAGAACAGATCAGTTCATCTGGAGTTCGGCTACTGATAAAGCGTCTGAGGATTTAAAGTGGCAGCTAGCCAATCTGCCTGTTCTTGTTGCTCCGATTGACAAGGAACCATTGCTATTGTATGTGGCAGCTAATGCTCATGCAGTCAGCGTAGCTATTGTGGTGGAGCGCAAAGTGGCGGGCAAGGAATATCCGGTTCAGCGTCCGGTTTACTATATCAGCGAGGTTCTTATTGAGTCCAAGCAAAGGTACCCGCATTGCCAGAAGCTGGTGTATGGAGTTTTCATGGCAAGCCGGAAGCTTAAGCAATACTTCCAGGGACATCCCATCACAGTGGTCAGCTCTGCTCCTTTGGGAGATATAATTCAGAACAGGGAGGTAACTGGCCGGATTGCCAAGTGGGCTATAGAGCTTGGGCTGCACGGACTGAAATACGTGCCTCGAACGGTGGTCAAATCTCAAGCACTTGTGGATTTCATCAATGATTGGACGGAACTAGAAGCACCTGAAGAAAAGCCGGATCACACTTATTGGACTATTCATTTTGATGGGTCCAGGCAATTGGAGGGCTCGGGGGCTGGAGTCATGTTAACTTCCCCACGAGGTGATAAGTTCTGTTATGTTCTCCGCTTAATGTTCCCTTGTACTAACAATGCAGCTGAGTACGAAGCTTTACTCCATGGTCTCCGGATGGCTAAGGAGATGAATCTCAGCCGAGTTAAGTGCTTCGGTGACACGGACCAGGTGGCCCAGCAAGTATCTGGCACTTGGGATTCCAAGGATCCGCTCATGGCAGCATATCGTCGTGAGGTGGATATTGTTGCAAGTCACTTCAAAGGATATCAGGTGGATCACATGGACAGACGGAAGAACGAAGTGGTGGACGCTTTAAGCCGGCTGGGCTCTCAGCGTAAACCGGTCCCGCCTAATGTCTTCTTGGATGTTCTGCATAACCCGTCTATCAAGCTCCCTGGTGAAGAGGATTTGGCTATTCCTGATCCGGAGGCTCAATTGGTGGCGGCTCGCATGTCATTCCGATTGGACGGTTCCTTATCTTGCGTACATGAACCGGGGCGAGTTACCAGAGGATAAGACTCTGGCCAGGCAGATAGTCCGGCGATCCAAGTCCATGACTATTGTCAATGGCGAGTTGCATCATTGTAGTGTGTCAGGGGCGTTTCAACACTGTGTGTATCCTGAGGAGGGCTGTGAAATCTTGTGTGAAATCCACAAATGGGATTGTGGTCACCACGCCGGTTCAAAGTCTTTGGTGGCTAAAGCGTTTCGTCACGGCTTTTATTGGTTAACTGCTCATGCTGATGCGGAGGACCTGGTTAGGCGATGTGATGGCTGTCAGAAGTTCTCAAGACACACTCATGTGCCGGCTCAAGAATTGAGGATGATTCCAATTACTTGGCCGTTTGCGACTTGGGGGCTGGATATGGTTGGGCCTTTCAAAAGGTCCAAGGACAAGAAGACCCACCTTTTGGTGGCGGTTGACAAGTTTACAAAGTGGGTGGAAGCGGAGCCCGTTAGTAAGTGTGATGCAGCCACGGCGGCTCAATTCATCAAAAAGGTGATTTTCCGATTTGGCTTTCCACACAGCATCATTACTAATAACGGTACCAACCTGTCCAAGGGTGCTATGAAGGAGTTATGTGAACGAGAGCACATCCGGCTTGATGTTTCATCAGTGGCTCACCCACAGTCCAATGGCCAAGCAGAGAGGGCTAACCAAGAGATCTTACGAGGCGTCAAACCCCGGCTTGTGGTTCCTTTGCAGCGGACGCCGGGTTGTTGGGTTGAGGGGTTACCATCTGTATATGGAGCATCAATACTACATCCAACAGATCGACATGATACACACCGTTCTTCATGGTCTACTGAGCGGAGGCGATTCTCCCCAGTGACATCCGTCATGATTCACCTCGTGTAGCAGCTTATGTTGAAGCGGACAACGAAGTAGCACGACAAGATGCTTTGGACCTGTTGGACGAGGAGCGTGACATCGCAGCTGCCCGTTCGGTGATTTACCAGCAGGATCTTCGTCGCTATCACAGTCGCCGAGTTAGAACCAGAACCTTTCAAGAAGGAGATTTGGTGCTTCGGCTCATCCAAGACCAGACTGATAGGCACAAGCTATCCCCACCTTGGGAGGGACCTTTCATAGTCAGCAAGAATCTGCACAACGGGTCATACTATCTGATCGATATTCGAGAGCATAAAGACTCACGTACATCAGAGGAGGAGACCAACAGGCCGTGGAACATAGCTCATCTTCGGCCTTACTATACTTGAGCCATAGACTCTACTTATGTACATATTATGACAGTGTATATATTATGATCAATACAATAAACCGGAGCCTTAGCTAAAGCGGGGTCTCTATTATTTTTACATCACGTGTGGTTACACAGAGTTTTTGTCTTAAAGCGGCCTCCGTTTTATCCCTTGAGTTAGCTTTTTCAAAAAGCTTTATATCATATCATTTGGGGGCTTGGTCGTTTCCGAAACAATGCAACACCTTTTCATAGGCGAAAGCCACAGAATCACTTGGGGACTTGGTCACGTCTGAACCAGTCATGCCTCTTGATTGGCCTAAGGCCACAGAATCACTTGGGGGCTTTTGTCGAACCCGAACCATTGCTACACCTCTTGATCAGCGTAATGCCACTGCATCATTTGGGGACCTGGCTGACTTGAACCATAGCTACGCCTATTGGGGGCTTGGTCGTGTCCGACTATGGTAATGCCACTTGATCGGCTCAAACAGCCTCTTTTTGCAAATGATTTTATCTTTGTCTTTGTTTGAATTTTGTATCTCCTTCGATGCATATTTATTTTGTTGTGTTTTAAACCGACAATTATTAAACCGGTTCGACTGTCAGTTGACGGAACACGGTCCACTCTTAATCAGGAGACTTTTTGCCCGGTTTGATTTTTTTGTTAATATCCTATTATGGAGTAACACCGGTGTTCTTCATCGTCGTCATCTTCATCCTTAGCCATGGGATCGGCGGGGAGTGCATCTCCTTACCCGTTGCTTGGCCTTGGCGTCGTCCCCGGCCAAGGCGTTTCTTGCTAGGTCCTCCGGCGCCTTCTTGAGCCTTCTCCTTGTCACGCGTCGCTCGTACTCAGCCTTTCACCTTTCGACAAGTTGCTAAACTTTCTTACGCTCTGGAGATCATGGCCCTTAGTGCGGAGTGGATCTTGCGATCTTGCTTGTTGGCACCGTCACCTTGTCGGCGGCGCCACAGCACAGCGATTAGTGCGCAACAACCTCCTTGCGGGCTTCTGTTTTAGCTTTCTTGGCGCCACCTCATTTACGGACTGCTCAACAACAGCATCTTTTGCCTTTCTTCTTCCATGTTGTTCCGCGCGGCTCTTCTTTGCTGTTGACCTCCTGCTCGAGATCCTAAACACGTATTCTCTCAAAGTCCTCCCTTCACTCATGCAATGCACATAGCCGGCCAATGCATGCGCAAGCTCAGCAGCGTCTACGATCTTGCGCCGCCATCTCCTCCCGCATCCTCTTGATTTCGCGCAATTCTGATGGAGCCTTGGCGATCACGTGACAGGATGGACATACGAGGATGTTGTCTTGTACGGTGAATCTCTGAATGTATACTTGGCGGGGGGAGGCTCTCTGTTGGGGAGTAGTAATTTCAAAAATTTCCTCGATCCGCAAGACCATGGTGATGGCATAGCAGAGGGAGAGTGTCGTCCACGTACCCTCGTGACCAGCGAGGCGTTATAACAGCGGTTGATGTAAGTCGTCGTCTTCGATCCGACCGATCCAAGCACCGAGCGTCGGCACCTCCGAGGTTACACTGCGTTCAGCTCGATGGCGATCCGGACTCCGATCCAGCAAAGTGTCGGGGATGAGTTCCGTCAACCGCGGCGGCGTGGTAGCGATGATGATGCTCCACCGGCGCGGGCTTCGCTAAGCTCGTGACGATATGACTTCTCGGCGCGAGCCGCTAAGCTCCTGACGATATGACGAAGTGGAATATGGTGGAGGGGCACCGCTGCAGCTAAGAGCGATCCGTAGATCAACTTGTGTCCATGGGGTGCCCCTGCCCCGTATATAAAGGAGGGAGGAGAGGCCAGCCCTAGGAGAGGCGCCATGAGGGAGTCCACTAGGACTCCCTAGTCCTAGTAGATTCCCTCCCTTGTTGGAGTAGGAGAGGGGAAGAAGGGGGGAAGGAGAAGGAAGGGGCTCGCCCCTTGTCAATTCGGACTGAGAGGCGCGGGCCTCCTCCTGAGCCTTTCTCCTCTTTCCCGTATGGCCCAATAAGGCCCAATACTCCCCGGCGAATTCCCGTAACTCTCGGTACTCGAAAAAATACGAATCATCGGAACCTTTCCGAACTCGAATATAGTCGTCAATATATCGATCTTTACGTCTCGACCATTTGAGACTCCTCGTCATGTCGATCTCATCAGGACTCCGAACTCCTTGTACATCAAAACTCATAAACTCATAATATAGCATCATGAAACCTTAAGCGTGCGGACCCTACGGGTTGAGAACTATGTAGACATGACCTAGAACTATTCTGGTCAATAACCAATAGCGGAACCTGGATGCCCATATTGGTTCCTACATATTCTCGAAGATCTTTATCGGTCGAACATAACAACATCGTTGTCCCTTTGTCATCGGTATATTACTTGCCGAGATTCGATCGGGCCAATACCTAGTTCAATCTAGTTGCAGTGAAGTCTCTTTACTCGTTCCGTAATACATCATCTCACAACTAACTCATTAGTTGCAATGCACAAAGCTTATGTGATGTGTTATTACAGGAAACCTAGAATACCTCTCAGGCAATCGAGTGACAAAACCTAATCTCGAAATCGCCAACCCAACATGTACCTTTGGACACACCTGTAGTACTCTTTATAATCACCCGATTACGTTGTGGCGTTTGGTAGTACCAAAGTGTTCCTCCGGTAAGCAGGAGTTGCATAATCTCATAGTTCAGGGAACATGTATAGTCATGAAGAAAGCAATAGCAACATACTAAGCGATCAAGTGCTAGGCTAACGGAATGGGTCATGTCAATCAGATCATTCTCTAATGATGTGATCCCGTTAATCAAATGACAACTCATGTCTATGGTTAGGAAACATAACCATCTTTGATTAACGAGCTAGTCAAGTAGAGGCATACTAGTGACTCTGTTTGTCTATGTATTCACACATGTATTATGTTTCCGGTTAATACAATTCTAGCATGAATAATAAACATTTATCATGATATAAGAAATAAATAATAACTTATTATTATTGCCTCTAGGGCATATTTCCTTGAGTCTCACTTGCACTAGAGTCAATAATCTAGTTCACATATGCATGTGATTTAACATCAATAGTTCACATCTATGTAGTTAACACCCATAGTTCACATCGACATGTGACCAACACCCAAAGGGTTTACTAGAGTCGTAATCTAGTTCACATCGCTATGTGATTAACACCCAAAGAGTACTAAGGTGATCATGTTTTGCTTGTGAGATAATTTTAGTCAGAATTATGTCACATTGAGCCGTAAGTATTTAAAATTTCTATGTCTACAATGCTCTTGCGGAGCTACTCTAGCTAATTGCTCCCTTTTCAATATGTATCTAGATTGAGACTCAGAGTCATCTAGATTAGTGTTAAAACTTGCATCGGCGTAACCTTCTGACGAACCTTTTTCACTTCCATAATCGAAAACATATCCTTATTCTACTAAGGATAATTTTGACCGCTGTCCATTGATCTACTCCTAGATCTATTGCACTCCTTGCCAATCTTAGTGGTAGGGTATGCAATAGATCAGTACACACATGACATACTTTATAGAACCTATGGCTGATGCATAGGGAATGACTTTCATTCTCTTTCTATCTTTACTGCCGTGGTGGGTTTTGAGTCTTACTCAATCTCACACCTTATGTACGAGCAAGAACTCTTTCTTTGGTATTCCATTTGAACTACTTCAAAATCTTGTCAAGATATGTATTCATTGAAAAACTTATCAAGCGTCTTGATCTATCTCTATAGATCTTGATGCTCAATATATAACAACTTCACGAGGTCTTTCTTTGAAAAACTCCTTTCAAACACTCCTTTATGCTGCGAATAATTCTACATTATTTCCGATCAACAATATGTCATTCACATATACTTATCGGAAATGCTGGTGCTCCCTCACTTTCTTGTAAATACAGGCTTCTCCAAAATCTGTATAAAACCATGCTTTGATCACACTATCAAGCGTTTATTCAACTCGAGATACTTGCGGTCCATAGATGGATCATGGAGCTTGCACATTTATTAGCTCCTTTAGGATTGACAAAACCTTCTGTTTGCATCATATACAACTCTTCTTTAATAAATCCATTAAAGAATGTAGTTTTGACATCCATTTGCCAGATTTCATAAAATGTGGCAATTGCTAACATGATTCGGACAGACTTAAGCATCGCTACAGTTGAGAAAATCTCATTGTAGTCAACACCTTGAACTTGTCAAAACCTTTTGCGACAAGTGAGCTTTATAGATAGTAACACTACTATCGGTGTCAGTCTTCCTCTTGAAGATCCATTTATTTAAATGGCTTGCTGATCATCGAACAAGTCAATCAAGTCCATTTGTTCTCATACATGGATCCATCTCAGATTTCATGGTCTCAAACCATTTCGCGGAATCTGGGCTCATCATCGCTTCCTCATAGTTAATGGGTTCATCATGGTCTAGTAACATGACTTTAGAATAGGATTACCGTACCACTCTGTGCGGATCTTACTCTGGAAGACCTCGAGGTTTGGTAGCAACTTGATCTGAAGTTTCATGATCATCATCATTAACTTCCTCACTAATTGGTGGAATCACTTGGAACTGATTTACGTGATGAACTACTTTCAATAAGGGAAGAGTACAATTACCTCATCAAGTTCTACTTTCCTCCTCACTTCTTTAGAGAGAAACTTCTTCTCTAGAAAGGATCCATCTTAACAGAAAAACTTGCCTTCGGATCTGTGATAGAAGGTGTACCCAATAGTTACCTTTGGGTATTCTATGAAGCGCTTCTCCGATTTGGGTTCGAGCTTATCGGTGAAAACTTTTTCATAAGCATCACAACTCAAACTTTAAGAAGCGACACTTAGGTTCTTTGCTAAACCATAGTTCATACGGTGTCATCTCAGCGGTTTAGATGGTGCCCTATTAAGCGTGAATCGGCTGTCTCTAATGCATAACCCAAAAGCGATAGTGGTAAATCGGTGAATACATCATAGATGCACCATATCAAATAAAATGCTGATTGACGTTCGGACACACCATAACGTTGTGGTGTTCCATGGCGTGAGCTGAAACTATTCCACATTGTTTTCATTGAAGACCAAACTCGTAACTCAAATATTCATCTCCGCGATCAGATCATGAAACTTTATTTTCTTGTTCGATGATTTCCACTTCACTCTGAAATTCTTTGTAACTTGTATTGTAAGTTAGGAATAGTGGAGACCGAGCCGGGTACATCTATGAACCGGCGTCGGGACTCTGTAAACCGACGGGCGCCACCCATGTATTTAAGGGGACGACCCGGCGGCGGTTCAGGGACAACAGACAACAACTCGGGACTTAGGCGAAGCTTGTTTGCTCCCTAGTCATCGAAACCCCATCAATTCCATCACAACTAGACGTAGGCTTCTACCTTCATCGAAGGGGCCGAACTAGTATAAACTCTCTTGCGTCCTTGTGTCCGCTTTAACCCCTTCAAGCTAACCCGTAGCGATGGCTCCACGACTAAGTCCTTTCATGAGGACATCTGCCGTGACAAAACCACGACAGACTCCGACTGGCCAAGGAGATTGGCATCCGCCGGATTCTATGCTACAGCGACTCGGACTTGGTAGTACAGCAGTCGTCTGGCGACTGGGACGCCAAGGATGCAAACATGGCAAGCTACAACTTCCTCGTCCAATAGATCAGCGGATACTTCGACGGGTGCGAGTTCCTTCACGTGCCACGGGCCGATAACGAGCAAGCTGATGCCCTGGCACGGATCGGCTCCACCCTCCAAGCAATACCAGCCGTCGTCTCCCTCCAGTGCCTTCGAAAGCCGTCTATCAAGCCTTCGCCGGAATCAGTGTCCATCTTCGTGCCGGCTGCTCCCGGAACAGTCGGATCCGACTCGGGGGCTGCAGCAGCCGGCCCGGGGACTTCGGCAGGCGGCTCAGGGTCTGCAGCAGTCGCACCCGGCCCAGGGACTTCAGAACCCGGCCCGGGGGCTGTGGCAGTCAGCCCGGGGACTTCGGCAGGCGGCACAGGGACTGCAGGTGTCGCACCCGGCCGGGGACTTCAGAACCCGGCCCAGGGGCTGCAGCAGCCGACTCGGGTACTTCAACGATGCAGCAAGCGGCGACTGACTCCAACCTGCCGCCTCCCAACCCAACCGCCCTGGTACCAGTGGTCGTGATGACAGTGGTCGAAGCACCATCATGGGCGCAGCCCATCCTCAACTTCCTAGTCAAGCAGCAGCTTACACCATAGTAAACAGAGAGCTTGTCAGGCGCAGCGTGACTGGCGTTTTTCAGTGCTGCGTTGAGCCAGAGAAAGGCAAGGCAATCCTCAAAGATATCCACCAAGGCGAGTGCGGCCACCACGCGGCCTCTAGATCCCTTGTCGCCAAAGCTTTCTGCCATGGATTTTCTGGCCGACTGCTTTGGACGACGCCAAGGACTTGGTCAAAAAGTACAAAGGGTGCCAAAAATTCGGCTCCAAGCAACATCCGCCGGCTTCTGCACTCAAGAACATCCCCCTCAGTTGGCCATTTGCAGTCTAGGGACTGGACATCATGGGCCCATTCAAGACAACACGCGGCGGCATGACCCATCTGCTGGTCGTCGTGGACAAATTCACCAAGTGGATTGAAGTGAAGCCAATCAAGAAGTTGAATGGTCCGACTGCTATGACATTCATCGCAGATATCGCCGTCTGGTACAGTGTACCGCACGGCATCATCACCGACAACGGCACCAACTTCGTGAAAGGTGCCTTGGCCCGTTTCTGCGCGACGTAGGCCATTCAACTGGACTTAGCGTCTGTTCCCATCCGCAGTCAAACCGCCAAGTCGAGAAAGCAAATGGCCTCATCCTATTCGGCTTCAAGCCCCTACTGATCGAGCCGCTGGAGCATTCGGACGGCTGCTGGATCGATGAGCTGTCGGCCGTCCTCTGGAATCTCCGGACCACGCCGAACAAATCAACTGGCTTCACTCCCTTCTTCCTCGAGTACGGGGCCGAGGCTGTGATCCCAACTGACATTGAGTTTGACTCACCTCGCGTCACCATGTACACGGAGGAAAAAGCAAAGGAGGCACGAGAAGATGGCATTGACCTACTGGAAGAAGGCCGGCTGTTGGCACTCAGCCGGTCCGCCATCTACTAGCAGGTCCTGCGCCGCTACCACAGTGGAAAGGTCGGGCCTCGATCCTTCCGAGAGGGGGACCTTGTGCTCCGACTGATCCAGCGAACAGCCAGCCAACACAAGCTCTCGGCCCCTTGGGAAGGGCCCTTCATCATCAGCAAAGCTTTGGGAAATGGCTCCTACTACCTCATCGACGCGCAGAAGCCTGAAGCGCGCAAGAGGGACGACTCTGGCAAGGAAACAAAGCGCCCATGGAATGCAAATCTCCTCCGAAGATTTTACAGTTAAAGCAGTATGTACCATGCTACCTTTTGTATTAAGAATCTAAGACATCGGGTCCCTCGAGGAGCACTCGGGGGCTACCCTTTTTTATCTATATGATAAGATTATCATGTGAATGTACTATTTTCATTCCTCCGCCTGGCACCGGGTTCGACCAGTCGGCCCGGGGGCTCGCTGCCTTGTCCTATGCTAATGCTACCTACAGTCGGACAAGTAATGTGCTGACATCTAAAGCTCTTGATGACCCGCAAGTATAGGGGATCTATCATAGTCCTTTCGATAAGTAAGAGTGTTGAACCCAACGAGGAGCGAAAGGAAATGATTAGCAGTTTTCAGCAAGGTATTCTCTGCAAGCACTGAAATAATAGGTAATAGATAGTTTTGTGATAAGATAATTGTAACGAGCAACAAGTAAAAAAGGTAAATAAAGTGCAGCAAGGTGGCCCAATCCTTTTTGTAGCAAAGGACAAGCATGGACAAACTCGTATATAGAGAAAAGCGCTCCCGAGGACACAAGGGAATTATCATCAAGCTAGTTTTCATCATGTTCATATGATTCCCGTTCGGTAGTTTGATAATTTGATATGTGGGTGGACCGGTGCTTGGGTGCTGTTCTTACTTGAACAAGCATCCCACTTATGATTAACTTCTATTGCAAGCATCCGCAACTACAACAAAAGCATTAAGGTAAACCTAACCATAGCATGAAACATATGGATCCAAATCAGCGCCTTACGAAGCAACGCGTAAACTAGGGTTTAAGCTTCTGTCACTCTAGCAACCCATCATCTACTTATTACTTCCCAGTGCCTTCCTCTAGGCCAAAATAATGGTGAAGTGTTATGTAGTCAACGTTCACATAACACCACTAGAGGTTAGAAAACATACATCTCATCAAAATATCGAAGGAATACCAAATTCACATGACTACTAATAGCGAGACTTCTCCCATGTCCTCAGGAACAAACGTAACTACTCACAAAGCATATTCATGTTCATAATCAGAGGGGTATTAATATGCATATAGGATCTGAACATATGATCTTCCACCAAATAAACCAACTAGCATCAACTACAAGGAGTAATCAACACTACTAGCAACCTGCTAGTACCAATCCCGGACTTGGAGACAAGAATTGGATACAAGAGATGAACTATAGGGTTTTGAGAGGAGATGGTGCTGGTGAAGATGTTGATGGAGATTGCCCTCCCCCGATGAGAGGAGCGTTGGTGATGATGATGGCGATGATTTCCCCCCGAGGGAAGTGTCCCAGCAGAACAGCTCTGCGGAGCCCTAGATTGGTTCCGCCTCGTGGCGAGTCTCGCCCGAAGGTTGCTTATGATTTTTTCCTTGACGAAAAACTTCATATAGCAGAAGATGGCCACCGGAGAGCCAACAAGGGGCCCACGAGGCAGGGGGCGCGCCCTGGGGGGTAGGGCGCGCCCCCCACCCTCGTGGCCAGGTGGGTCCCCCTCTGGTGTAGTTCTTCCGCTCAATATTTTTTATTATTTCCAAAAATAACTTTCGTGGAGTTCAGGACTTTTGGAGTTGTGCAGAATATGTCTCTAATATTTGCTCCTTTTCCAGCCCAGAATTCGAGCTGCCGGCATTCTCCCTCCTTATGTAAACCTTGTAAAATAAGAGAGAATAGGCATACGTATTGTGACATAACGTGTAGTAATAGCCCATAATGCAATAAATATCGATATAAAAGTATGATGCAAAATGGACATATCAACTCCCCCAAGCTTAGACCTCGCTTGTCCTCAAGCGGAAGCCGATAACGATAAATATGTCCACATGTTTAGAGGTAGAGGTGTCGATAAAATAAAATACGGACATGAGGCATCATGATTATTTTCATAATAGCAACATATATGGATATAGTCATATGATTTCTTATGCTCAAGTAATAATCTACTCACAATGCAAAAGTATGAATCAAAAACTTTATTGAGAACTAAAAAACTATAATCTTAGTCATTGAAGCAATTGCAATTTATCATAACATCAGAAAGATTCTATGTTAGAGCTTTCTAGCAAGTCCACATACTCAACTATCATTTAGTCTTTCATAATTGCTAACACTCACGCAATACTTGTGGTTATGGAGTTTTAATCGGACACAGAGAAAGCTAGGGGCTTATAGTTTCGCCTCCCAACCTTTTACCTCAAGGGTAATGTCAACAATAATAGTTCATGCTAACCCATATCCAATTAGATATATCTATCAGGATCTTTCCAACACCCTGTGCTTGCCAAAGGATAAAATAAAAAAGGAAAGGTGAAGATCACCATGACTCTTGCATAAGGTAGAAGATAATAGTAAGAGATAGGCCCTTCGCAGAGGGAAGCAGAGGTTGCCATGCGCTTTCAGGGTTGGATGCACAAAAGCTTAATGCGACAGAACGTCACTTTATATTGCCACTTTTGATATGAACCTTTATCATGCGGTCCGTCGCTTTTATTTCTTCCACATCACAAGATCGTATAAAGCTTATTTCCTCCACACGAATTAACCATACATATTTGGAGAGCAATTTTTATTGCTTGCACTGATGACAACTTACTTGAAGGATCTTACTCAATCCATAGGTAGATATGGTGGACTCTCATGGAAAAACTAGTTTAAGGGTTTTTGGAAGCACAAGTAGTATCTCTACTTGGTGCTAAGAATTTGGCTAGCATGAGGGGGGAAAGGCAAGCTCAACATGTTGGATGATCCATGACAATATACTTTATCTCAGATATAAGAAAACATAACCCATTACGTTGTCTTCCTTGTCCAACATCAACTCTTTAGCATGTCATATTTTAATGAGTGCTCCCAATCATAAAAGATGTCCAAGATAGTATATTTATATGTGAAACCTCTCTTTCTTTATTACTTCCTATTAATTACAACGATGACCAAAGATATGTTTGCCAACACCCAACAACTTTTAATCATCATACTCTTTCTATGTGAAGTCATTACTCTCAATAAGATCAATATGAACTCTTTGTTTCTTTTTATTCTTTTCCCTTTTCTTTTATTCACTCAAGATCATAGCCAGATAATCAAGCCCTTGACTCAACACTAATCTTTATTATATAGCTCACGGACTCGATTACATTGAGAGATCATAAAGCAAAAATCAAAACTAGATCATGCCATAAACTTTATTCTACTAGATCAAGATACTACTAATAGGATCGAACTAAGAAAAACGGTAAAGATATGAGTGTGGTTGTGATACGATACCGGGGCATCTCCCCCAAGCTTGGCAGTTGCCAAGGGGAGTGCCCATACCCATGTGATTATGTCTCCTTTGTTGGTGAAGAGGGTGGAGATGGTGATGTTAATGATGCGGGCTTGTCGTCCATCTTCCAAGGCATAGGCTCACCATCATAGAAGGATGATCGAGTCTCCGGGATCCTCAAATCTGCAGCCAAACTCATCCTTTTGAATCTATATTCATACTCACAGTTTTGGTTTTGCAGGTCATAGATTTGGGCTTGAAGGTGCTCGATCTTCTCGTGAAGCTTGAAGATGGTCTCCCCAATGTTGTTGGCATCCAGCTTGTGGTTGTTGGTGAACTCCGCGATCATCATGTGGTTGGAGTTGAGTCCACGTTCCACCATCCCCTGGCACTTGAAAACTTGTTGCTCCATTACTTCAAGCCTTGTCTCCATGCTTCCGGTCCTCTGTGGTCCCTCAACATCGCGGATGTGCATCAACCCATCACGCATCTCAATGGTTTGCGGGTGTTGCAACACCTCCGCGAGGTAGGGGTTGATGACCTTCTCGAAAAACTTGTCCTTGGGGGCGCTTGGAGACGTCATGATGATATAGATCTGTTAGAAAAATAGTTCAAAACAAGAATAGAGGATATTTGCGTGATACAAGAGTCAAAACCTTCGGGAGAATATATAATGAATTTTTACCGACCAAAATACGTATCGTGCAAGAAAACGGAGTCCGGAGAGCACAAGAGGTGCCCACGAGGTAGGGGGGCACGCCCAGTAGGGTAGGGCGCGCCCTCCACCCTCGTGGAGGCCTCGTGTCCTTCCTGGGCAGCTTCTTATTTTTCTATTTTTCTAAATATTCCAAAACGGTGAAATATTGCCTTACAAACTGTTTTGGAGTTGGTTTACTTACCGTACCACATACCTATTCCTTTTTGGAGTCTGAAACGTTCCGGAAAGTGTCCCTTATGTATTCCTCCGGGGTTACGGTTTCAATAACATTGGTTTAAACATTTATAGGATTACCTGAGATATAATGTTTGATTCTTTGACCGTTTACCACCTTCGGATTTGTGCCTTCGAAGTTGTTGATTTTTATGGCACCGGAACGATAGACCTCCTCGATAATGTAAGGGCCTTCCCATTTAGAGAGAAGTTTCCCTGCAAAAATCTTAAACGTGAGTTGTATAGCAATACATAATCACCTACATTAAACTCACGCTTTTGTATCCTTTTATCATGCCATCTTTTAACCTTTTCTTTAAACAACCTGGCATTTTCATAAGCTTGGGTTCTCCAGTCATCAAGTGAGCTAATATCAAATAACCTCTTTTCACCGGCAAGTTTTAAATCATAGTTGAGCTCTTTAATAGCCCAATATGCCTTATGTTCTAGTTCGAGAGGTAAGTGACATGCTTTTCCATAAACCATTTTATATGGAGACATACCCACAGGATTTTTATATGCAGTTCTATAGGCCCATAATGCATCATCAAGTTTCTTGGACCAATTCTTTCTAGATCTATTGACAGTCTTTTGCAAAATTAATTTGAGCTCTCTATTACTCAATTCTACTTGACCACTAGACTGTGGGTGATAAGGAGATGCAATTCTATGATTAACATCATACTTAGCAAGCATTTTACAGAAAGCACCATGAATAAAATGTGAACCACCATCAGTCATTAAATATCTAGGGACTCGAAACCTCGGAAAAATAACTTCTTTAAGCATCTTAATAGAAGTGTTATGATCAGTACTACTAGTTGGAATAGCTTCTACCCACTTAGTAACGTAACCAACAGCAACTAAAATATGTGTATAACCATTAGAGGCAGGAAAAGGTCCCATATAATCAAAGCCCCAAACATCAAATGGTTCAATAATGAGTGAATAATTCATAGGCATTTCTTGACATCTACTAATATTACCAATTCTTTGACATTCATCACAAGATAAGACAAACTTACGGGCATCCTTGAAGAGAGTAGGCCAATAAAAACCGAATTGCAATACCTTATGTGCAGTTCTATCTCCAGCGTGGTGTCCTCCATAAGCCTCGGAGTGACACTTGCGTAGGATCTGTTCCTGTTCATGCTTAGGTACACAATGTCTAATAACACCATCTACTCCTTCTTTATAAAGATGTGGGTATCCCAAAAGTAATTTCTCAAATCATAGAAAAACTTTTTCTTTTGCTGGTATGTGAAACTAGGTGGTATAAATTTAGCAACGATATAATTAGCATAATCAACATACCATGGAGTACTACGAGAGGCATTTATGACATTTAATTGTTCATCAGGAAAGCTATCATCAATAGGTAGTGGGTCATCAAGAACATTTTCTAACCTAGACAAGTTGTCTACAACGGGGTACTCAGCTCCCTTTCTATCAACAATAAGCAAATCAAATTCTTGTAGCAAGAGAACCCATCTAATAAGTCTAGGTTTAGCATCTTTATTTTCCATAACATATTTAATAGCAGCATGATCCGTGTGAATAGTTACTTTAGAATCAACAATATAAGGTCTGAACTTATCACAAGCAAATACGACTGCTAAGAATTCCTTTTCAGTAGTAGCATAATTTCTCTGAGCATTATCTAGAGTTTTACTAGCATATTGAATGACATTTACTTTCTTATCCACTCTTTTCCCTAGAACAGCACCTACAGCATAATCACTAGCATCACACATAATTTCAAAAGGTAAATTCTAATCAGGTGGCTAAACAATAGTTGCAGAGATCAATGCTTTCTTAAGTATTTCAAATGCTTCTACACAATCATCATCAGAGACAAATGGTATATCCTTTTGTAATAAATTAGTCAGAGGCCGAGAGATTTTTGAGAAGTCCTTAATGAACCTCCTATAAAATCCGGCGTGACCAAGGAAACTTCTTATACCTTTGATGTCCTTGGGACATGGCATCTTTTCAATAGCATCAACCTTGGCTTTATCAACTTCAATACCTCTTTCAGAAACTTTATGCCACAAGACAATACCTTCATTAACCATAAAGTGGCACTTTTCCCAATTCAAGACAAGATTAGTTTCTTCACATCTCTGCAAAACTCGATCAAGGTTGCTCAAGCAATCATCAAAAGAGGATCCATAGACGGAGAAATCGTCCATGAAAACCTCACAAATCTTTTCACAAAAGTCAGAGAATATAGCCATCATGCATCTTTGAAAGGTAGCAGGTACATTACATAAACCAAAAGGCATATGTCTATAAGCAAAAGTACCAAAAGGGAAAGTAAAAGTAGTCTTTGATTGATCATTGGCTGACATAGGTATTTGAGAGAACCCAGAATAACCATCTAGAAAGCAAAAATGTGTATGTTTGCATAATCTTTCTAGCATTTGATCGATAAAAGGTAAGGGGTAATGATCCTTTTTAGTAGCCTTATTTAATTTATGGAAACCAATTACCATCCTATAACCTGTAATAATTCTTTGCGGAATCAATTCATCTTTATCATTAGGAACGACGGTAATACCTCCTTTCTTAAGGACACAATGGACAGGACTTACCCACTGACTATCAGCAACGGGATAAATTATACCTGCCTCCAGGAGCTTTAGTTCCTTTCTTACCACTTCTTTCATTTTAGGATTCAGCCATCGTTGATGATCACGAACTGGTTTGGCATCTTCTTCCAAATTTATTTTATGTTGACATAGAGTGGGACTAATGCCCTTAAGATCATCAAGAGTATATCCAATAGCAGCACAGTGCTTCCTCAGAGTTTTCAATAATCTCTGTTCTTCATGCTCTGAAAGGTTAGCACTAATAATAACAGGATATATCTTTTTCTCATCAAGATAACCATATTTAAGAGTATCAGGTAACGATTTAAGCTCAAACACGGGATAACCCTTGGGTGGAGGAGGATCCCCTAGGATTTCAATAGGCAAATTGTGTTTCAGAATAGTTTCCTGTTTAAAGAATACTTCATCTATTTCCCTTCTTTCATTCATAAACATATCATTTTCATGGTCTAGCAGATATTGTTATAAAGGATCACTAGGAGGTACGACACTAGAAGCAAGACCAATAATTTCATCCTTACTAGGCAATTCTTCTTCACGGTGTTGTCTACTAAATTTAGAGAAATTAAACTCATGGGACATAGCACCCAAACCAATAGTAACTACATTCTTTTCGCAGTCTATCCTAGCATTAACTGTGTTAAGGAAGGGTCAACCAAATATAATGGGACAAAAGCTATCTTGTGGGGAACCAAGAACAAGAAAATCAGTAGGATATTTAGTTTTCCCACACAAGACTTCAACATCCCTAACAATTACCATTGGTGAAATAGTATCTCTATTGGCAAGTTTAATTGTGACATCAATATCTTCTATCTCAACAGGTGCAATATCATGCATAATTTCTTTGTATAAGTCGTAAGGTATTGCACTAACACTAGCACCCATATCACACAAGCCATGATAACAATGATCTCCTATTTTAACAGAAATAACATGCACGCCTACCATAGGTCTATGTTTATCTTTAGCACAAGGTTTAGCAATTCTAGTAGTTTCATCGCAGAAATAAATAACATGCCCATCAATATTATCAGCCTAGAGATCTTTAACAATGGCAATATTAGGTTCAACTTTAACTTGCTCAGGAGGTGTATAAGTTCTAATATTGCTTTGACGAACCACATTTGAAGCTTTAGCATCATCCTTTATCCTAACAGGGAAAGGTGGTTTCTCAACATAAGAAGTAGGAACAATAGGATCATTATAAGTGATAGTCTTTTCTTCAACTTTAACAGGTGCCGCTACTTTTAGTTCTATCGGAGGATGATATTTAAACCACTCATCCTTAGGAAGATCAACATATTTAGTGCTAAACTTTGCAGCAAAAGATTCACAGAAAGAGGCTACTATCTCAGAATCAAGTCCATATTTAGTGCTAAACTTACGAAAAATATCAGTATCCATAAAATATTTAACACAATCAAACTTAGGTGTCATACCTGAATCCCAATCTTTAGAGTTGCGTTTAATTCTATCCAATAAATTCCATTTGAATTCAATAGTCTTCATCATAAAAGAGCCAGCACAAGAAGTATCGAGCATGGATTGATTATTACGAGAAAGCCGAGCATAAAAACTTTGGAGAATTATTTCTCTTTAGAGCTCATGATTGGGGCATGAATATAACATTGATTTAAGCCTCCCCCAAGCTTGAGCGATGATTTCTCCTTCGCGAGGCCAAAAATTATATATATAATTGCGATTACGATGAACAAGATGCATAGGATAAAATTTCTGATGAAATTCCAATTTCAATCGTTTATAGTTCCATAATCCCGTATCATCACATAGCCTATACCATGTCGATGCATCTCCCTTCAAATATAAAGGGAAGAACTTCTTCTTAACGACATCATCGGGTATACCTGCAAGCTTAAATAATCCAGAAACGTCATCCACATATATTAGGTGCTCATCAGGATGCTTTGTTCCATCTCCTACAAAAGGATTAGCTAGCAGTTTTTCTAACATACCCGAAGGAAATTCAAAGGGAATATTTTCATTTTCAGTAGGTTCAGTAGGTTGAGGAGCAGCTCTTTGCTCTACTGGTCGGGGTGAAGATACCCCGAAGAAGCCCCTCAGAGGATTACTTTCCATAGTAACAAGTGACAGTAAATTTCAGCACACTATATAAATTTTTCCTTACCAAATTCCACCTACCAAAGGCGCTTCACTCCCCGGAAATGGCGCCAGAAAAGAGTCTTGATGACCCACAAGTATAGGGGATCGATCGTAGTCCTTTCGATAAGTAAGAGTGTCGAACCCAACGAGGAGCAGAAGGAAATGATACGCGGTTTTCAGCAAGGTATTCTCCGCAAGCACTGAAATAATAGGTAACAGATAGTTTCGTGATAAGATAATTGTAACGAGCAACAAGTAACAAAAGTAAATAAAGTGAAGCAAGGTGGCCCAATCCTTTTTGTAGCAAAGGACAAGCCTGGAGAAACTCTTATATAGAGAAAGGCGCTCCCGAGGACACATGGGAATTATCGTCAAGCTAGTTTTCATCACGTTCATATGATTTGCGTTCGGTACTTTGATAATTTGATATGTGGGTGGACCGGTGCTTGGGTGCTGTTCTTACTTGAACACACATCCCACATATGATTAACCTCTATTGCAAGCATCCGCAACTACAACAAATGTATTAAGGTAAACCTAACCATGGCATGAAACATATGGATCCAAATCAGCCCCTTACGAAGCAACGCATAAACTAGGGTTTAAGCTTATGCCACTCTAGCAACCCATCATCTACTTATTAATTCCCAATGCCTTCCTGTAGGCCCAAATAATGGTGAAGTGTTATGTAGTCAACGTTCACATAACACCATTAGAGGTTAGACAACATACATCTCATCAAAATATCGAAGGAACACCAAATTCACATGACTACTAATAGCGAGACTTCTCCCATGTCCTCCGGAACAAACGTAACTACTCACAAAGCATATTCATGTTCATAATCAGAGGGGTATTAATATGCATATAGGATTTGAACATATGATCTTCCACCAAATAAACCAACTAGCATCAACACCAAGGAGTAATCAACACTACTAGCAACCTACTAGTACCAATCCCGGACTTGGAGACAAGAATTGGACACAAGAAATGAACTAGGGTTTTGAGAGGAGATGGTGTTGGTGAAGATGTTGATGGAGATTGCCCTCTCCTGATGATAGGAGCGTTGGTGATGAGATGGTGATGATTTCCCCCTCCCGGAGGGAAGTGTCCCCGGCAGAACAGCTCTGCCGGAGCCCTTGATTGGTTCCGCCAAGGTTCCGCCTCGTGGCGGCGAAGTCTCTTCTCGAAAGGTTGCTTATGATTTTTTTCCTTGACGAAAGACTTCATATTGCAGAAGATGGCCACCGGAGATCCAACAGGGGCCCACGAGGCAGGCGCATACAGGGGGTAGGCGCCCCCCACCTCGTGGCCAGGTGGATCCTGCCGGTGTCAAAACCGCGGATCTCGGGTAGGGGTCCCGAACTGTGCGTCTAGGCGGATGGTAACAGGAGACAAGGGACACGATGTTTTTACCTGGTTGGGCCCTCTCGATGGAGGTAATACCCTACTCCTGCTTGATTAATATTGATGATATGGGTAGTACAAGAGTAGATCTACCATGAGATCGAGAGGCTAAACCCTAGAAGCTAGCCTATGGTATGATTGTTGTTAGCCCCTCGGACTAAAACCCTTCGGTTTATATAGACACCGAATAGGGTTAGGGTTACCTGAGTCGGTTACAATGGTAGGAGATCTACATATCCGTATCGCCAAGCTTGCCTTCCACACCAAGTAAAGTCCCATCCGGACATGGGACGAAGTCTTCAATCTTGTATCTTCATAGTCCAGAGTCCGCCAGCGGTGATAGTTCGCTATCCGGACACCCCTAATCCAGGACTCCTCGAGTAGCCCCGAACCAGACTTAAATGACGCACGAGTCCGCGTAGCATATTGTCTTCGCATTGCAAGGCGGGTTCCTCCTCCGAATACTTCATAGAAGATTTTGAACACAAGGATAGTGTCCGCTCGCAAAACAAGTTCCACATACCACCGTAGAGAGAATAATTTTTGCACAGATCTGCTGACGTATTCCGCGGCGTGACATCACACCACGGCCAAGCCTTTATTCGAATCGTTTTTTACTGTCCCACCTCAGCGCGTTTAGCGAGGCGGTTTCCTTGGCACGTCTTATCAAAGCGTAGATCATGCCCCCTTACTCCGGGATTCTCATCAATACGGACGTGGGTAACCCAACCGTGCCCGTTGGCACGCCTCCTCTATCGAAGGTGATTCCCAATCGACCACGGGGAGGGCTCTTGGTATTCAACCTCTTTATAATGAGACCAAGGCCCTCTTCTTTTTTCCACCCTCCATCGAATTCCCCTCGCGCTTCAAGTTCTAACACCCAAAGCTTCAGATTTAGGCGCTTCGGACCTTCGACGATGTCCGGCTCCGACCAGCTCGGCCGATGGATGTCTTCTTCCATCACAGAAGAAGATGTGCTAAAGCTGCGAGACGCCAGGTATCTAACCGGCGAGATTTCGCATGGGCTGCCTGCTCCAGAGCAGGTCATTCCCACTCCCGAGCCCGGCGAGAGCATGGTGTTCGTGTCTCACTTCCTTCGGGGTTTAGGCTTCCCGACGGATCCCTTTGTGCGGGGGCTCATGTTTTATTATGGGCTGGATTTCCATGACTTGAATCCGGAGTCCATCCTCCATATCTCGTCATTCATTGTCGTATGTGAAGCCTTCCTCCATATTACCCCTCACTTTGGATTGTGGCTCAAGAGCTTCAAGGTGGAGCCGAAGATGATCGAGGGCAACAAGCAGAGTCTTGAAAGGGGCGGTGATAAGCAAGTGTGCTGATGCTCCGTGGTCCGAGGGCTCTTTTCAAGAGGAGCTTGGTTTGTGGCAGCGGAGTGGTTTTATATCACCGCTCGGGGCACCAAATGGGTGGCGCCACCCGCCTTTCGCCAGTCCACCATAGCGGCTGGCATCATGGGTCAACCGGGGCTCGACTGGGGCCGCCCAAGGGCGTTCCTCTGTTGCAGGGCGTGATTCGAGACCTCCAAGAAAGAGAGATCAATCTGGTCGTGGCGGCGCAGGTTATGTTGATTCGGCGCCTTCTGCCCCGCAAACGTCGCCCCCTTCGTCTGTGGGAGTTTAATCCGGAGGGACCACGAGCTCTCCAATATTTTATGGGCGCGACGCCCAAGGAGATGTAGAAACTATTCTTCGGATCACAAGAGAAGTGTCCGGACTTGACCGAGGACGCAGGTCTAAGCTGCAATCACCCAGATACTCAAGTAAGTAACCCTGTAACCGGACAGGCTGTTCATTCATTTATCATATATATGCCCTTTAAGGGAGCCGTTTCTTGAACAGGAGTGGATAGCCAAGGCAAAGTTGATAAGGTGTCGGCTCCTCCCGGAGACCACGCCGGATCCCATCTTGACCAAGATGTTGAAGGCGCGCCTTTTAAAGAAAGCGAAGGGGGAGCAGGAAGCAAGCGCCTCCTTGAAGGAGGCTTTTAAGGAAGAGGGATCGGGGATCCTCCTCCAAGGGGAGAAGAGGACCGCTTCCGAAGACCCGGAAGCCAAGGCCTCCAAACGGGGAAAGAAGTCTTCGTCAGAAAGTCCGGCGCCGGGAAGTACCCCAGCCGCACTATTTCCCCAAGGGGATCAGCCCTCTAGCGAGCCGTAAGTAAAAAGAAGGGGTCATGTGAATAAAGAACATCCCTGTATTTATTTTTGAAGATAACCGAAATTGTACCTTGTAGTTCGGATCTCATCCCTTCTCAGCAGAGCTCGTCTTCGGGGGATCTTCGTCCGGAGATGATAGAGAGCGAAAGGCCTCCACCTATCGCGCCTTCATGCGAGGAGGGCGACCCTGAAGTGTCGTCATGGAGAGTTTCCCCGAGTCCGGCGGGGCCAGACGGTCCGGCGCCAACTGGCGTGCGGTCGGAGGAGCTGAAGGACCTGCTCGGGCGAGCGTATATCTCAGAAGATCACCGTGCGCTAATGGCTATGGTAATTGAAAGAATTGCGTCCGCTGAGAGCGGATTGCATGAAGCCACCAGAAGATTACTGACGGGGTTTGAGGTACGAAAAAATGATGTACCTTCTGACAGTTATGCATATAGAATGGGCCCTGTATAGATAGTAGCCCCTGAGACTCGGTATCTTTGTCTGGCCGACAGCGTGTCGAGGATCATAATCGATACTAACATGTCGCCGTTCCTATGTAGGTGGCGGGGCGTCCCGTGGCTAGCCGGACTGATGAATTTGCCTAGCTGAAGCGGCAACTTGGCGTGGCGGATGCGGACATCACGCTTGTTAATAAGCGGCTTGACGAGTCACAAGGCATGCGACTTCTCCGCGGACACCTGGTAAGGGAGCTTGACGCCCATGCCTTACAAC
This sequence comes from Aegilops longissima, assembly GCA_021605205.1. Taxonomy (NCBI): domain Eukaryota; kingdom Viridiplantae; phylum Streptophyta; class Magnoliopsida; order Poales; family Poaceae; genus Aegilops; species Aegilops longissima. The sequence continues at coordinate 423,137,740 of CM038676.1, forward strand.
ATGTATGCTTAATGCAGATGGTGCCGCTGCTATGGAGAGCCTTCGGGCGGAGCTCGCCCAAGCCAAGGAGCAAGCCAGAAAAAGTGATGCGGCTGCTTTAAAGGCGGCCGCAGAGCTAAATGCCAAACAGGCTGCTCACTGCCAAAGCAAGAAAGAGATGGCCGATATGGCCGTGAAATTGAAGAATGCTACTGACCGTTGGGAGCTTCTTGAAAAAGAAGATCAAGCGAAACAAGAGGACCTGAAAAAGGCCACCACCGAGGCCAAGGATACTCGCGCTGCGATGAGAGCTATGAAGGAAGAGCTACGTCAGGCCGAAGACATTGCGGCTGGAAAGCCCTTTCTGCTGCGGAGGAAATTCATGGATCCTAAGTACGCTCAATTGGACAGGCTGTGGGGTGCGGAGGATGCTTATCTGGACTTGGCGGCGAGTGCCGCAGACGCGACCGAACACTTCCAAGGTCAAAAGGATCACGGAATGGAAGATCTTTTTTGGTCGCAGTTCCATAGTCCGGAGCGTCTACTTTCGTTAACCGATCGTTTGGCCGAATGGGCAGAGCTGAATAGGTTGTCCGGACTTGCCATGAAGGCTGTCGTGACTCAATTGTGGCCGAAAAGCCCCAAGCCGAAGAGTTATTTTGGCTTGATGCAACAGTTCCTTGGTGCGGTGCCGCATATCGATGAAATGTAGCGGTCAGCATGCATAGAGGGAGCGCGAATGGCTCTTGCCCGTGTCAAGACAGACTGGACGGAGATGAAGGCCACCGACGTTGCATCCCAAGATTCGGACAGAAGCCGAGTACCTGCCGAGCACTATTTTGAGGAAGTCCTGGAGGGTGCTCGTTTAATAGAGACGCAGTGCTCGAAGGATATTATGTTTAAATGACATGTATAATTTGTGAAAACAATGTTTCAATATAATATAAGAGCTTTTTATACTTGTGCGTTCAAGTATTAAAATGCCTCCTGTGCGGTCGTTAATGTATATGTGTATATAACCTGAAAGATGGCAGTCTTTGGCTTCAGCCCCCACGCACAGAGTGCGGGGGTGTTTGCAAAAAAGGCGCATTTTCACACTTAATCCAACGTCTCGGTCCTGTGAAGGAGGTGATAGCGTAGCAAACTAGGCAACCAGACTATAATGCTTTATCACTTTCACTTAGCCATAGGAGTTCGATGGTGGGGCTACTATATAGCCCCTAGGGGCACCAGCGCTCTCCGAATTGGGCGCGTATGTGCTGACCGAAACGACCCTTCGTCAATCGGGGAATTCTAAACATTCCGCTGGGTCATCAGTGGTTGACCAGTCTCATGCTATATCATGATGATCAGTTTTAGCTTTCTCCATCGAGGTGCTCAACCCAGCTCAACAGGGGCACAATCGCGGTGGTTCTCCAGCGCTACCTTAGCCGATATAGCGGGCGTAAGGTACCAAAACATGGGAGCAGGCAAACCCAACATTTGACCAAAGACATGATTCAGAGCTGATGCATGTAAGGACTAACTCGAGACGCTGAACACTCCCTAAGGTATTCGGTCTTTATGAAAACGGGCAGAATAATGCCCTAAGCCCCTGGTGTCCAGGTACGCGCAAAAATTCTAGTGCGGCCGATGCCAAAACGCCAGCCTCCTCCTCGGTTATAGTAAGAAACCGGGGGATGTGTATCAACAAGAGACAGTAAAAAAGGTTTACGCAGGTCTTAATCGAAAAGAATCCTTGCGGCGGATCCCTGCTACGTGCGTATGCGTGTCTCCGTTGTGCCGTATCTGGGCGGGTGTATACGGTGTTCATCTGTGAAAGAGAAGAACTTAGTTGAAAAGAAAAAATATCGTGCGAGAAATGTACTTTATATTAAATAAACAGAGTACGGTTCGGAAGGTGAATAAAATTGAGCTTTATTGTCTCTTGTTGTACGTGTGTGCAGCCCCTTGTATGGGGGTGTGCCGCTAGTAGGCGCCGGACTCGTCTAGCCGTGTCCGGGGTTTGAATGACCTATTCAGGTGCTTTGATTAGCGGAACCGGATTGGTGTGGGGCTATCAAGGCAGTCTCACGTTCTTCCGTGCTTGAGTAACACTTAATACTCCCTTTTAATGAGATGATGCCACGTGGACCGGGCATTTTAAGTGTAAGAGATGCATAGTACGGTATTGCGTTAAAGCGGGAGAAAGCTTCACGCCCCAGTAGTGCTTGTTAGCTACTTTCGAATGGGGCGATGTGGAAGGTTAACTTTTCGTTGCGGAAGTTGTCGGATGAGCCGAACACAACTTCTAGCAGTAGGGAGCCCGTACAATGGGCATACAGGCCTAGCATTACCCCTTTGAAGGAGGTGTTGCTATGGCGAATTTTGGTTGGGTCTATCCCCATTTTGCGAATTGTGTCCTGATATAGCAGGTTTAGATCGCTACCTCCGTCCATTAGGACTTGTGTAAATTGGAGTCCGTCGATTATAGGATCTAATATCAAGGCAGTCCATCCTGCGCTCCGGATACTTCCGGAATAGTCCTGATGATCGAAGGTGATTGGTTTTGACAACCATTGTTGGGACTCTGCTGGGATAGACCATGCGGCACGTGTTTCTATGGGCGCCGCTCTGTTTTTCCCTTTTGTCACTTGAAGTGAGTTCACTGTTTTGACTTTTTGTGGGAAATTCTTTTGTTTTCCGGGGCTCTGCTTGTGGTGCTCGTCATCATCCTCACTTGGTGTGTCGAGCCACTTGTGTTTGGCATTGAGTCTGCCGGATTGCTTGAAGACCCAACAATCTCTGTGGGTATGGTTTGCAGGCTTCCCGGGAGTACTGTGGATTTGGCATATCTTGTCCAAGATTTTGTTTAAGTTGGATAGCTCATCGCTATTGTCCTTAGGGGCAGTTTTTTATTGTTTGCCGTGCTCTTTTGAATCGGCGTTGATTGCGCGCTCTTTGGACCGTTCCTTAATCTGGCGCTGGTCCTTGCTGCGTCGTGGCTTCCCATTCCATCCCCGACTTGGATGTACTTGGGTCGCTGGTACTGCATCTTGCTAGCCAGCTATCCTCTCCCGCGCAAAAGCGGGTCATGAGGCTTGTTAGTGCGGCCATTGTTCTTGTCTTTTCCTGGCCAAGGTGTCTAGCGAGCCATTCGTCCCGGACGTTGTGTTTAAAAGCTGCTAAGGCTTCGGCGTCCGGACAGTCGACTATTTGGTTCTTTTTGGTGAGGAACCTGTTCTAGAATTTTCGAGCTGACTCTCCGGGCTGTTGGGTTATGTGACTTAGATCGTCTGCGTCCGGAGGTCGGACATAGGTTCCCTGGAAATTGGCCCGAAAAGGATCCTCAAGCTCTTCCCAACTACCAATGGTGTTTTCGGGGAGGCTTTTAAGCCAATGCCGGGCTGGCCCTTTGAGCTTGAGGGGTAGATATTTTATGGCGTGGAGATCATCTCCTCTGGCCATGTGTATGTGGAGGATATAATCCTCAATCTAGACTCCAGGGTTTGTCGTTCCGTCGTATGCCTCTATGTTTACGGGCTTGAATCCCGCTGGAAATTCATGATCCAGCACCTCATCGGTGAAACATAGAGGATGCTTGGCGCCCTATTTGGGTGTGCCGTGATGTTCGGATATTTGGCGTGTTGTATTGCTCGCTGAACTTGTTTCCTTGGCCCGTAGATAGATCTAACTGGGCCATCCTTTTAGTCTGAATCCTTATGCGGATCGCGTCTTTGGCTTGTGTCTTGGCGCGCTTGCGCTCTGCGTTTGCCATGTGGTCGTCTATCCGACCCGGCGGCCTCTTTGTTTTTTGATCGTGGGGGCTCTACGGCCTCCTCATCGAATTCGGTCAGTAGTTTGCACTTTGGGTAGCTCTTTGCTTGGCGGCTATCGCCATATTTGTCTGTAGTGTTGAGTAATTTACTCCACTCATTTGGAGTGCGTCTTCCGCTGTTCTGAGCCTCTATTTCTGCTTTTTCAAGCTACGCGCAGTAGTGAGGAGCTCTTTGTGGAGGTTCTTCTGATCCAATGACGTGTCCGGCGTGAGATCGTCCGGACTGTTGACCTTGCCGGGGACGGGTTGTTTGTCCAAGTTGGCCTGTTCGTCGTCGGCCGGCTCACCCTGCTCTATAGCTGGGTCTGTGTGGGCGCTATCTTTGTCGAGGTGGGGTTTCGAGCGGCGCTTACGCCGCCGCTTTGACTGCTTCCTGAGGGAATTTTCTTTCGCAGCATCTCGTCGTTCCTCGTTGTCGCTTCCCTTAGGTGTGTCCACTATATATATATATCGTAAGTTGAGGTGGCCATTAGGTGCCTTGTGGGCGCTGGTTCTTGGTCGTCTCCGGCGTCGTCGTCCATATCGTCGATGTCCTCGGAGTCGAAGTCGAGCATGTCTGTTAAGTCATCGACAGTGGCTACAAAGTGGGTGGTGGGTGGGCGTTGAATTTCTTCGTCGTCCGAATCCCAACCTTCCTAACCGTAGTTCGGCAGGGCTTCCCTGACAAAGAGAGAGACTTTAATGAGTTCAGGATATCGCCAAAGGGCGAGTGCTGAAAGATGTCCGCGGCGATGCACTCCATAACCTGCGCCTAGTCGGATTCGACTGGCAGGGGCGCGGGAGGTTCGAAGTCCAGAAAGGAGTCCGGCACCTGGGAGTCACGAGCTTCGCCGTAGAGATTTCATCCCCCGAGGCGTTGTCTAAACAATCATCCTCGATTGGCAAAACCGGCTCCGGATTAAGGGTCGGAGCGGGCACTGGTGCGGCCTCGTGGGGCCTTTGGTGGCGAGCTAGATCGTACCCATCGAGACAGTGCGGCACGCTCGGCTGTGGCTCAAATCCGTCGAAGATCAAGTCTCCGCGGACATCGGCCGTATAGTTCAAGCTTCCAAATATGACCTGATGGCCAGGGGTGTAGCTTTCGATCTGCTACAGATGGCCTAGCGAATTGGCCCGCAGTGCAAAGCCACCGAATACGAAGATTTGTCCGGGGAGAAAAGTCTCACCCAGGGCTGCGTCGTTGCTGATGATTGAAGGAGCCATCGGGCCTATAGGTGACGACACAGAGGAACTCTCAATGAAAGCACCAATGTCGGTGTCAAAACCGGCGGATCCCGGGTAGGGGGTCCCGAACTGTGCGTCTAGGCGGATGGTAACAGGAGACAAGGGACACGATGTTTTTACCCAGGTTCGGGCCCTCTCGATGGAGGTAATACCCTACTCCTGCTTGATTAATATTGATGATATGGGTAGTACAAGAGTAGATCTACCACGAGATCAGAGAGGCTAAACCCTAGAAGCTAGCCTATGGTATGATTGTTGTTCGTCGTACGGACTAAAACCCTTCGGTTTATATAGACACCGAACAGGGTTAGGGTTACACAGAGTCGGTTACAATGGTAGGAGATCTACATATCCGTATCGCCAAGCTTGCCTTCCACGCCAAGGAAAGTCCCATCCGGACACGGGACGCAGTCTTCAATCTTGTATCTTCATAGTCCAGGAGTCCGGCAAACGGTGATAGTTCGGCTATCCGGACACCCCCTAATTTCTTCCGCTCAATATTTTTTGTTATTTCCAAAAATAACTTTCGTGGAGTTTCAGGACTTTTGGAGTTGTGCAGAATAGGTCTCTAATATTTGCTCCTTTTCTAGCCCAGAATTCCAGCTGCCGGCATTCTCCCTCCTTATGTAAACCTTGTAAAATAAGAGAGAATAGGCATAAGTATTATGACATAACGTGTAGTAACAGCCCATAATGCAATAAATATCGATATAAAAGCATGATGCAAAATGGACGTATCAGCCCTCTCTTGCCTTAAGCCGCAGCTCGCAGAGCGACTGTCCGGCTGGCAAGAGATAAAGGCAGGAAAGGGTGTCCTTCCCTTACCTTCCGGCTGTTGAGCAGCCGGCCGGCCAGCTTCTCATTTGACTTGCTACGTTCTAAGCGGCCAAAGTACTTGTCTTCTTGAGCGGCCAAGTACCTGACCCAGCCACTGACCGCAGAGCGGCTGTCCGGCTGGCAGGGTGGTAGCCAGAGGAAGACAACAAAGGAAAAATCCAATACGGAAAAGAAAAGCAAGGCAAAGTAGTACCCGGCAAAGCACAGACTTGTGTGAATAAATTAATTTACATATGCAAAAGGCCCTCGGCCAGCATTCAATAGAGTTTTAATACACCCCCATGTTGGGGAACGTTGCAGAAAATAAAAAATTTCCTATGGTTTCACCAAGATCCATCTAGGAGTTCATCTAGCAACGAGTGATAGGAGTGCATCTACATACCTTTGTAGATCGCGAGCGGAAGCGTTCAAGTGAATGGGGTTGAGGGAGTCGTACTCGTCGTGATCCAAATCACCGATGACCAAGTGCCGAACAGACAGCACCTCCGCGTTCAACACACGTGACGGGCGGATGGCGTCTCCGCACCTTGAGCCAGCAAGGAGGAGGAGAGGTTGATGAAGATCTAGCAGCCTGACGGCGTGGTGGTCGATGCAGCAGGGTTCGGCAGAGCTTCGCCGAGCTTCTCGAGAGGAGAGGTGTAGCAGGGGAGAGGAGGCGCCAAGGCTTCAGGTGCGGCTGCCTCCTCCCCCTTTATATAGGCCCCTGGGCGCCCGCCCTGGAGATCAGATCTCCCAAGGGGCGGCCAAGGGGGGAGGCTTGCCCCCCAAGGCAAGTGGGGTGCCCCCACCCCTAGGGTTTCCAACCCTAGGCGCAGGGGGCCAAAGGCGCACCAGCCCACCGGGGCTCGTTCCTCCCACTTCAGCCCACGGGGCCCTCCTGGATAGGTGGCCCCACCCGGTGGACCCCCGGGACCCTTCCGGTGGTCCCGGTACAATACCGGTGACCCCCAAAATTCTCCCGATGGCCGAAATAGCACTTCCTATATGTAATTCTTTACCTCCAGACCATTCCAGAACTCCTCGTGACGTCCGGGATCTCATCCGGGACTCCGAACAACATTCGGTTTGCTGCATACTCATATTCATACAACCCTAGCGTCACCGAACCTTAAGTGTGTAGACCCTACGGGTTCGGGAGACCCGTAGACATGACCGAGACGGTTCTCCGGTCAATAACCATCAGCGGGATCTGGATACCCATGTTGGCTCCCACATGTTCCTCGATGATCTCATCGGATCAACCACGATGTCGAGGATTCAAGCAACCCCGTATACAATTCCCTTTGTCAGACGGTATGTTACTTGCCCGAGATTTGATCGTCGGTATCCCAATACCTCGTTCAATCTCGTTACCGGCAAGTCACTTTACTCATACCGTAATGCATGATCCCGTGACCAAACACTTGGTCACTTTGAGCTCATTATGATGATGCACTACCGAGTGGGCCTAGTGATACCTCTCCGTAATACGGAGTGACAAATCCCAGTCTCGATCCGTGTCAACCCAACAGACACTTTCAGAGATACCTGTAGTGCACCTTTATAGTCACCCAGTTACGTTGTGACGTTTGGTACACCCAAAGCACTCCTACAATATCCGGGAGTTACATGATCTCATGGTCTAAGGAAAAGATACTTGACATTGGAAAAGCTCTAGCAAAACGAACTACACGATCTTGTGCTATGCTTAGGATTGGGTCTTTGTCCATCACATCATTCTCCTAATGATGTGATCCCGTTATCAACGACATCCAATGTCCATAGTCAGGAAACCATGACTATCTGTTGATCAACGAGCTAGTCAACAAGAGGCTCACTAGGGACATGTTGTGGTCTAAGTATTCACACGTGTATTTCGATTTCCGGATAATACAATTATAGCATGAATAAAAGACAATTATCATGAGCAAGGAAATATAATAATAATCCTTTTATTATTGCCTCTAGGGCATATTTCCAGCAGTCTCCCACTTGCACTAGAGTCAATAATCTAGTTACATTGTGATGAATCGAACACCCATAGAGTTACGGTGTTGATCATGTTTTGCTTTCATGGAAGAGGTTTAGTCAGCGGATCTGCGACATTCAGATCCGTATGCACTTTGCAAATTTCTATGTATCCATCTTGAACATTTTCACGAATGGAGTCGAAGTGATGCTTGATGTGCCTGGTCTTCTTGTGAAACCTGGGCTCCTTGGCAAGTGCAATAGCTCCAGTGTTTTCACAGAAGAGTTTGATCGGCCCCGACTCATTGGGTATGACTCCTAGGTCGGTGATGAACTCCTTCACCCAAATTGCTTCATCGCTGCCTCCGAGGCTGCCATGTACTCCGCTTCACATGTAGATCCCTCCACGGCGCTCGCTTGCAGCTGCACCAGCTCTTGCTCCACCATTCAACATATACACGTATCCGGTTTGTGACTTAGAGTCATCAGATCTGTGTCGAAGCTAGCGTCGGCGTAACCCTTCTGACGAGCTCTTCGTCACCTCCATAAACGAAACATGTCCTTAGTCCTTTTCGGTACTTCAGGATATTCTTGACCGCTGTCCGGTGTTCCTTGCGGGATTACTTTGGTACCTTCCTACCAAACTTACGGCAAGGTTTACATCAGTGCAGTACACAGCATGGCATACATAATAGATCCTATGGCTGAGGCATAGGGATGACACTCATCTATTCTTTATCTTCTGCGTGGTGGGACATTGAGCCGAGCTCAATTTCACACCTATGTCTGAGGCAAGAACCCTTTCTTGGACTGATCCATTTGAACTTCTTCAATATCTTATCAAGGTATGTGCTTTGTGAAAGACCTATGAGGCGTCTCGATCTATCTCTATAGATCTTGATGCCTAATATATAAGCATCTTCTCCAAGGTCCTTCATTGAAAAACTCTTATTCAAGTAGGCCTTTATGCTGTCCAAAAGTTCTATATCATTTCCCATCAAAAGTATGTCATCTACATATAATATGAGAAATGCTCTGAGCTCCCACTCACTTTCTTGTAAGCGCAGGCTTCTCCATAAGTCTGCATAAACTAAACGCTTTGATCATCTCATCAAAGTGAATGTTCCAACTCGAGGCGCTTGCACCAGCCCATAAATGGATCGCTAGAGCTTGCATACCTTGTTAGCATTATTAGGGTTGACAAAACCTTCCGCTGCATCATATACAGTTCTTCCTTAAGATAGCCGTTAAGGAATGCCATTTTGACGTCCATCTGCCATATCTCATAATCATAGTATGCGGCAATTGCTAACATGATTCGGACGGACTTCAACTTCGCTACGGGAGAGAAAGTCTCATCGTAGTCAACCCCCTTGAACTTGCCGATAACCTTTAGCGACAAGTCGAGCTTTATAGATGGTAACATTGCCATTCGCATCCGTCTTCTTCTTAAAGATCCATTTGTTTTCTATCGCTCACCGATCATCGGGCAAGTCTGTCAAAGTCCATACTTTGTTTTCATACATGGATCCTATCTCGGATTGCATGGCTTCAAGCCATTTGTTGGAATCTGGGCCCGCCATCGCTTCTTCATAGTTCGAATGTTCACCGTTGTCTAACAACATGATTTCCAGGACAGGGTTGCCATACCATTATGGTGTGGAACGTGTCCTTGTGGACCTACGAAGTTCAGTAGCAACTTGATCCGAAGTACCTTGATCATCATCATTAATTTCCTCTCCAGTCAGTGTAGGCACCACAGGAACATTTTCCTGAGCTGCACTACTTTCCGGTTCAAGAGGTAGTACTTCATCGAGTTCTACTTTCCTCCCACTTACTCCTTTCGAGAGAAACTCTTTTTCAAGAAAGGATCCGTTCTTGGCAACAAAGATCTTGCCTTCGGATCTAAGGTAGAAGGTATACCCAATGGTTTCCTTAGGGTATCCTATGAAGACGCATTTTTCCGACTTGGGTTCGAGCTTTTCAGGTTGAAGTTTCTTGACATAAGCATTGCATCCCCAAACTTTTAGAAACGACAGCTTAGGTTTCTTCCCAAACCATAATTCATACGGTGTCGTCTCAACGGATTTAGACGGTATCCCCAAAATGATAGCGGTAAATCTGTAAGAGACATCATAGATCGCACCATATCCAATAGAGTGCGGTTACGACGTTCGGACACACCGTTACGCTGAGGTGTTCCAGGCGGCGTGAGTTGTGAAACGATTACACATTTCCTTAAGTGTGCACCAAATTCGTGACTAAAATATTCTCCTCCACGATCTGATCGTAAGAACTTTATTTTTCGGTCACGTTGATTCTCTACCTCATTCTGAAATTCCTTGAACTTTTCAAAGGTCTCAGACTTGTGTTTCATCAAGTAGACATACCCATATCTACTCAAGTCATCAGTGAGAGTGAGAACATAACGATATCCTCCGCGAGCCTCAACGCTCATTGGACCGCACACATCGGTATGTATGATTTCCAATAAGTTGGTTGCTCGCTCCATTGTTCCGGAGAATGGAGTCTTGGTCATTTTGCCCATGAGGCATGGTTCGCATGTGTCAAATGATTCATAATCGAGAGACTCTAAAAGTCCATCAGAATGGAGCTTCTTCATGCGCTTGACACCAATGTGACCAAGGCGGCAGTGCCACAAGTATGTGGGACTATCGTTATCAACTTTACATCTTTTGGTATTCACACTATGAATATGTGTAATATTATGTTCGAGGTTCATTAGGAATAAACCATTGACCATCCGAGCATGACCATAAAACATATCTCTCATATAAATAGAACAACCATTATTCTCCGATTTAAATGAGTAGCCATCTCGTATTAAACGAGATCCTGATACAATGTTCATGCTCAAACTTGGCTCTAAATAACAATTATTGAGGTTTAAAACTAATCCCGTAGGTAAATGTAGAGGTAGCGTGCCGACGGCGATCACATCGACCTTGGAACCATTCCGACGCGCATCGTCACCTCGTCCCTTCGCCGATCTCCGTTTATTCCGCAGCTCTGCTGTGAGTTACATATATGAACAACGGCACCGGTATCAAATACCGGGAGTTACTATGAGTCTTGGTAAGGTACACATCAATTACATGTATATCAAATATACCTTTAGTGTTGCCGGCCTTCTTGTCTGCTAAGTATTTGGGGCAGTTCCGCTTCCAGTGACCCTTCCCTTTGCAATAAAAGCACTCAGTCTCAGGCTTGGGTCCATTCTTTGACTTCTTCCCGGCAACTGGCCTACCGGGCGCGGCAACATCCTTGCCGTGCTTCTTGAAGTTCTTCTTTCCCTTGCCCTTCTTGAACTTAGTGGTTTTATTGAGCATCAACACTTGATATTCCTTCTTGATTTCTACCTCTGCTGACTTCAGCATTGAAAATACTTCAGGAATAGTTTTCACCATCCCCTGCATATTGTAGTTCATCACAAAGCTCTTGTAGCTTGGTGGGAGCGACTGAAGGATTCTGTCAATGACCGCCTCGTCCGGGAGGTTAATGTCCATTTGGGACGAGCGGTTGTGCAACCCGGACATTTTGAGTATGTGCTCCTTGTGAACTATTTTCCTCCATCTTACAACTATAGAACTTGTCGGAGACTTCATATGTCTCGACCCGGGCATGAGCTTGGAAAACTAGTTTCAGCTCCTCGAACATCTTGTATGCTCCGTGTTGCTCAAAACGCTTTTGGAGCCCGGTTCTAAGCTGTAAAGCATGCCGCACTGAACGAGGGAGTAATCATCAGCACGAGACTGCCAAGCATTCATAATGTCTTGGTTCTCTGGGATGGGTGCTTCACCTAGCGGTGCTTCTAGGACATATTGTTTTCTTGGCTGCTATGAGGATGATCCTCAGGTTCCGGACCCAGTCCGAATAGTTACTGCCATCGTCTTTCAGCTTGGTTTTCTCTAGGAACGCGTTGAAGTTCATGGTGACATGAGCGTTGGCCATTTGATCTACAAGACATTTTGCAAATATTTTAGACTAATGTTCATGATAATTAAGTTTGTCTAATCAAATTATATAATGAACTCCCACTCAGATTTGACATCCCTTTATTCATCTAAGTGTTTACATGATCCGAGTCGACTAGGCCGTGTCCAATCATCACGTGAGACGGACTAGTCATCGTCGGTGAACATCTCCATGTTGATCTTATCTTCCATATGACTCATGTTCGACCTTTCAGTCTCTTGTGTTCCGAGGCCATGTCTGTACATGCTAGGCTCGTCAAGTTAACCTAAGTGTTTTGCATGTGTAAAACTGTCTTACACCCGTTGTATGTGAACGTAAGAATCTATCACACCCGATCATCACGTGGTGCTTCTAAACGACGAAGTTTAGCAACGGCGCACAGTTAGGGAGAACACTTTCTTGAAATTATTATAAGGGATCATCTTATTTACTACCGTCGTTCTAAGTAAACAAGATGCATAAACATAATAAACATCACATGCAATTATATAGTAGTGACATGATATGGCCAATATCATATAGCTCCTTTGATCTTCATCTTCGGGGCTCCATTATCATCTTGTCACCGGCATGACACCATGATCTCCATCATCATGATCTCTATCATCGTGTCTCCATGAATTTGCTCGCCAACTATTACTTCTACTACTATAGCTAACACATTTAGCAATAAACTAAAGTAATTTACATGGCGTTTCTCAATGACACGCAGGTCATACAAAAAAAATAAAGACAACTCCTATGGCTCCTGCCGGTTGTCATACTCATCGACATGCAAGTCGTGATTCCTATTACAAGAACATGATCTCATACATCACATATATATCATTCATCATTCATCACAACTTTGGCCATATCACATCACAAAACACTTGCTGCAAAAACAAGTTAGACGTCCTCTAATTGTTGTTGCATGTTTTTACGTGGCTGCAATAGGGTTCTAGCAAGAACGTTTTCTTACCTACGTGAAAGCCACAACGTGATTTGTCAACTTCTATTTACCCTTCATAAGGACCCTTTTCGTCGAATCTGCTCCAACTAAAGTGGGAGAGACAGACACCCGCTAGCCACTTCATCCCACGTGGCTCATGATGGTGGAACCTGTCTCACGTAAGCGTACGTGTAAGGTTGGTCCGGGCCGCTTCATCCCACAATACCGCTGAAGCAAAATAAGACTAGTAGTGGCAAGAAAGTTGACAACATCTACGCCCACAACAAATTGTGTTCTACTCGTGCAATAGAGAACTACGCATAAACCTGGCTCATGATGCCACTGTTGGGGAACGTTGCAGAAAATAAAAAATTTCCTACGGTTTCACCAAGATCCATCTAGGAGTTCATCTAGCAACGAGTGATAGGAGTGCATCTACATACCATTGTAGATCGCGAGCGGAAGCGTTCAAGTGAACGGGGTTGAGGGAGTCGTACTCGTCGTGATCCAAATCACCGATGACCAAGTGCCGAACAAGGAGGAGGGAGAGGTTGATGAGGATCCAGTAGCACGACGGCGTGGTGGTGGATGCAGCAGGGTTCCGGCAGTGCTTCGCCGAGCTTCTGCGAGAGGGAGAGGTGCAGCAGGGGAGAGGGAGGCGCCAAGGCTTCAGGGTGCGGCTGCCCTCCCTCCCCCCCTTTATATAGGCCCCCTGGGGGGGTGCCGGCCCTAGAGATCAGATCTCCCAAGGGGGGCGGCGGCCAAGGGGGAGGCTTGCCCTCCAAGGCAAGTGGGGCGGCCCCCACCCCTAGGGTTTCCAACCCTATGCGCAGGGGGGACCAAGGGGGGCGCACCAGCCCACCAGGGGCAGGTTCCCTCCCCACTTCAGCCCACGGGGCCCTCCGGGATAGGTAGCTGAAGGAAATATGCCCTAGAGGCAATAATAAGGTTATTATTTATTTCCTTATACCATGATAAATGTTTATTATTCATGCTAGAATTGTATTAACCGGAAACATAATACATGTGTGAATATATAGACAAACAGTATGTCACTAGTATGCCTCTACTTGACTAGCTTGTTAATCAAAGATGGTTATGTTTCCTAACCATGAACAAGGAGTTGTTATTTGATTAACAAGGTCACATCATTAGTTGAATGATCTGATTGACATGACCCATTCCGTTAGCTTAACACTTGATCGTTTAGTATGTTAATGCTTTCTTCATGACCCATACATGTTCCTATAACTATGAGATTATGCAACTCCGTTTACGGAGGAACACTTTGGTACTACCAAGCGTCACAGCGTGCTGGGTGATTATAAAGGAGTACTACAGGTGTCTCCAAAGGTACTTGTTGGGTTGGCGTATTTGAGATTAGGTTTTGTCACTCCGATTGTCGGAGAGGTATCTCTAGGCCTTCTCGGTAATACACATCACTTAAGCCTTGCAAGCATTACAACTAATGAGTTAGTTGTGAGATGATGTATTACGGAGCGAGTAAAGAGACTTACGGTAGCGAGATTGAACTAGGTATTGGATACCGACGATCGAATCTCGGGTAAGTAACATAACGATGACAAAGGAACAACGTATGTCGTTATGCGGTTTGACCGATAAAGATCTTCGTAGAATATGTAGGAACCAATATGGGCATCCAGGTTCCGCTATTGGTTATTGACCGAGAATGGTTCTAGGTCATGTCTACATAGTTCTCGAACCCGTAGGGTCCGCACGCTTAACGTTCGATGACAGTTCATTATGAGTTTATAAGTATTGATGCACGAAGGTTGTTCGAGTCCCGGATGTGATCACGGACATGACGAGGAGTCTCGAAATGGTCGAGACATAAAGATTGATATATTGGAAGCCTACATTTGGACATCGGAAGTGTTCCGAGTGAAATCGAATTTCTCGAGTACCGGAGGTTACCGGAACCCCCCGGGAAATACATGGGCCATAGTGGGCCTTGGAGGAAAGGAGAAAGGGCCAGCCCTAGGTGGCGCCGCCCCCTTCCCTAGTCCTATTAGGACTAGGAAAGGTGGGCCGGCCCCCCTCTCTCTCTTTCCCCTCAGGAATCCTAATCCAACTAGGATTGGGGGAATCCTACTCCCGGAGGAGTAGGACTCCTAGTGCGCCTCCCCTTGGGCCGCCACCTCCCCTTGGCTCCTTTATATCTGGGGCAGGGGCACCCCATGACACACAAGTTGATCTACGGATCTTTCCTTAGCCGTGTGCGGTGCCCCCTTCCACCATATTCCACTTCGGTCATATCGTCGCGGAGCTTAGGCGAAGCCCTGCGCCGGAGAAGTCATATCGTCGCGGAGCTTAGGCGAAGCCCTGCGTCGGTGGAGCATCAACACCGTCACCACGCCGTCGTGCTGACGGAACTCATCCCCGACACTTTGCTGGATCGGAGTCCGGGGATCGTCATCGAGCTGAACGTGTGTAGAACTCGGAGGTGCCGTACGTTCGGTGCTTGGATCGGTCGGATCGTGAAGGCGTCGACTACATCAACAGCGTTGTTATAACGCTTCGCTTTCGGTCACGAGGGTACATGGACGGACACTCTCCCTCTCGTTGCTATGCCATCACCATGGTCTTGCGTGATCGTAGGAAAATTTTGAAATTACTCGTTCCCCAACGATGGCATCGAGCCTGGTTTTATGCGTTGATGTCATATGCACGAGTAGAACACAAGTGAGTTGTGGGCGATACAAGTCATACTACCTACCAGCATGTCATACTTTGGTTCAGCGGTATTGTGAGATGAAGCGGCCGGACCGACATTACGCCAGACGCTTACGCGAGACTGGTTTCACCGCTCCGAGCACTTTCGTTGCTTAAAGGTGACCGCGGGTGTGTCTCTCTCACTTTAGTTGAATCGAGTGTGGCTCGCCGGTCCTTGAGAAGGTTAAAGCGGAGTCTATTTGACGAAATATCGTTGTGGTTTTGATGCGTAGGTAAGAACGGTTCTTGCTCAGCCCGTAGCAGCCACGTAAAACTTGCAACAACAAAGTAGAGGACGTCTAACTTGTTTTTGCAGGGCATGATGTGATGTGATGTGGTTAAGGCGTGATGCTATATTTTATTGTATGAGATGATCATGTTTTGTAACGAGTTATCGGCAATGGCAGGAGCCATATGGTTGTCGCTTTATTGTATGAAATGCAAGCGCCATGTAATTGCTTTACTTTATCACTAAGGAGTAGCGATAGTCATAGAAGCAATAGTTGGCGAGGCGACAACGATGCTACGATGGAGATCAAGGTGTCGCGCCCGGTGGCGATGGTGATCATGGCGGTGCTTGGCGATGGAATCACAAGCACAAGATGATGATGACCATATCATATCACTTATATTGATTGCATGTGATGTTTATCCTTTATGCATCTTATCTTGCTTTGTTTGACGGTAGCATTATAAGATGATCTCTCACTAAAATTATCAAGAAGTGTTCTCCCGAGTATGCACCGTTGCCAAAGTTCAGTAGTACCCGGACACCACGTGATGATCGGGTGTGATAAGTTCTCGTCCATCTACAGCGGGTGCAAAACAGTTGCACGCGAGAATACTCAGGTTAAACTTGACGAGCCTAGCATATAACAGATATGGCCTCGGAACACGGAGACCGAAGGTCGAGCGTGAATCATATAGTAGATATGATCAACATAGTGATGTTCACCATTGAAACTACTCCGTCTCACGTGATGATCGGACATGGTTTAGTTGATTTGGATCACGTGATCACTTAGATGACTAGAGATGTCTGTCTAAGTGGGAGTTTTAATATGATTAATTGAACTTAAATTTATCATGAACTTAGTACTGATAGTATTTTGCTTGTCCATGTTTCTTTGTAGATAGATGGCTCGTCTTTGTTGTTCCGTTGAATTTTAATGCGTTCCTTGAGAAAGCAAAGTTGAAAGATGATGGTAGCAATTACGGACTGGGTCCGTAACTTGAGGATTATCCTCATTGCTGCGCAGAAAAATTACGCCTGGAAGCACCGCTGGGTGACAGGCCTGCTGCAGATCTTGAGCCGAAGTTGTGAGCGTCGGCAAAGCAAAGCTGATGACTACTCAATAGTTCAGTGTGCCATGCTACGGCTTAGAACCGGGTCTTCAACGGCGTTTGAGCGTCATGGAGCATATGAGATGTTCCAGGAGTTGAAGTTAATATTTCAAGCAAATGCCGGATTGAGAGATATGAAGTCTCCAATAAGTTCTATAGCTGCAAGATGGAGGAGAATAGTTACATCGGTGAGCACATACTCAAAATGTCCGGGTATAACAATCACTTAATTCAGCTGGGAGTTAATCTTCCGGATGATAGTGTCATTGATGAATTCTCCAATCACGCCACCAAGCTACAAGAGCTTCGTGATGAACTATAATATGCAAGGGATGACTAAGACAATTCTCGAGCTCTTAGCGATGCTAAAAGCAGCGGAGGTAGAAATCAAGAAAGAGCATCAAGTGTTGATGGTCAACAAGACCACTAGTTTCAAGAAAAGGGCAAAGGAAGAAGAAGGAAACTTCAAAAGAACAGCAAGAAAGTTGCTGATCAAGAGAAGAAACCCAAGTCTGGACCTAAGCCTGAAACGAGTGTTTTCTTGCAAGCAGGATCGACCTTTGAAGCGGAACTGCCCCAAGTATTTGGCGGATAAAAGGATGGCAAGGTGAACAAAGGTATATGTGATATACATGTTATTGATGTGTACCTTACTAGAGCTCGTAGTAGCACACTGGGTATTTGATCTGGTTACATTGCTAATATTTGCAACTCGAAGCAGGACTACGGAATAGACGAGCAATGGCAAAGGGCGAGGTGACGATCGCGCGTGGGAAATGGTTCCAAAGTCAATGTGATCGCGGTCGACACGCTACCTCTACATCTACCTTGGGATTAGTTTTAGACCTAAATAATTGTTATTTGGTGCCAGCGTTGAGCATGAACATTATATCTGGATCTTGTTTAATGCGTAGAGGCGGTTATTCATTTAAATCAGAGAATAATGGTTGTTCTATTTATATGAATAATATCTTTTATGGTCATGCACCCTTGAAGAATGGTCTATTCTTGTTGAATCTCGACGGTAGTGATACACATATTCATAATGTTGAAGCCAAAAGATGCAGAGTTGATAATGATAGTGCAACTTATTTGTGGCATTGCCGTTTAGGTCATATCGGTGTAAAACGCATGAAGAAACTCCATCTTGATGGGCTACGGAATCACTTGATTATGAATCACTTGGTACTTGCGAACCGTGCCTCATGGGCAAGATGACCAAAACGCCGTTCTCCGGAACTATGGGCGAGCAACTGATTTGTTGGAAATCATACATACCGATGTTTGTGGTCCAATGAATGTTGAGGCCTTGGCGGGTATCGTTATTTTCTCACCTTCACAGATGATTTGAGCAGATATGGGTATATCTACTTAATGAAACACAAATCTGAAACATTTGAAAAGTTCAAAGAATTTCAGAGTGAAGTGGAAAATCATCGTAACAAGAAAATAAAGTTTCTACGATCTGATCGTGGAGGAGAATATTTGAGTTCTGAGTTTGGTTTACATTTGAAACAATGTGGAATAGTTTAGCAACTCACGCCACCGGAACACCACAGAGAAATGGTGTGTCGAGCGTCGTGTCGTACTTTACT
Source organism: Aegilops longissima (assembly GCA_021605205.1). Lineage (NCBI taxonomy): Eukaryota > Viridiplantae > Streptophyta > Magnoliopsida > Poales > Poaceae > Aegilops > Aegilops longissima. The sequence goes on from CM038676.1 coordinate 423,156,143, forward strand.
AGATATGGTGCGATCTATGATGTCTATTTCGATTTACCGCTATCGTTTTGGGGTTATGCTTTAGAGGCGGCCGCATTCACGTTAAATAGGACACCGTCAAAATCCGTTGAGGCGGCGCCTTATGAACTGTGGTTTGGCAAGAAACCAAAGTTGTCGTTTCTTAAAGTTTGGGGCTGCGATGCTTATGTAAAGAAACTTCAACCAGATAAGCTCGAACCCAAATCGGAAAATGTGTCTTCATAGGATACCCAAAGGAGACTATTGGGTACACCTTCTATCACAGATCTGAAGGCAAGATTTTCGTTGCTAAATTCGGATCCTTTCTAGAAGGAGCTTCTCTCGAAAGAAGTGAGTGGGAGGAAAGTAGAACTTGATGAGATAAGCAGATCTGCTCCCTTATTGGAAAGTAGTTCATCACAAGAAATGGTTCTGTGACAACTACACCAATTAGTGAGGAAACTAATGATGATGATCATGAAGCTTGAGATCAAGTTGCTCTTGAACCTCGAGGTCAACAGAGTAAAATACGCACTGTGAGTGGTACGGTAATCCTATTCGGAAGTCATGTTACTTGACCATGGCGAACCTACAAACTATGAAGAAGCGATGGTGAGCCCAGATTCGCAAAATGGCTGGAAGCCATGAAATCTGAGATGGGATCCATGTATGAGAACAAAGTATGGACTTTGGTTGACTTGCTCGATGATCGGCAAGCCATTGAAAATAAATGGATCTTTAAGAAGAAGGCTGGCGCCGATGGTAATGTAATCGTCTACAAAGCTTGACTTGTTGCGAAAGGTTTTCGACAAGTTCAAGGGGTTGACTACGATGAGACTTTCTCACCCGTAGCGATGCTTAAGTCTGTCCGAATCATGTTAGCAATTGCCGCATTTTATGATTATGAAATTTGGCAAATGGATGTAAAACTGCATTCTTGAATGGATTTCTAGAAGAAGAGTTGTATATGATGCAACCAGAAGGTTTTGTCGATCCAAAGGGTACTAACAAAGTGTGCAAGCTCCAGCGATCAATTTATGGTGCAGTGCAAGCCTCTCGGAGTTGGAATAAGCGCTTTGATAGTGTGATCAAAGCATATGGGTTTATCTGAGACTTTTGGAGAAGCCTTGTATTTACAAGAAAGTGAGTGGGAGCTCTGTAGCATTTCTAATATTATATGTGGACGACATATTATTGATTGGAAATGATATAGAATTTCTGGATAGCATAAAGGATACTTGAATAAAAGTTTTTCAATGAAAGACCTCGTGAAGCTGCTTACATATTGGGCATCAAGATCTATAGAGATAGATCAAGGCGGCAATTGGACTTTCACAAAGCACATACCTTGATAAAGTTTTGAAAAAGTTCAAAATGGATCAGGCAAAGAAAGGTTTTTACCTGTATTACAAGGTGTAAGATTGAGTCGGACTCAATGCCCGACCACAAGCAGAAGATAGAGAAAATGAAAGATGTTCCTATGCTTCAGCCATAGGCTCTATCATGTATGCAATGCTGTGTACCAGACACGACGTATGCTTAGCTGTAAGCTTGGCAGGAAGGTACCAAAGTAATCCAGAGTGGATCCTTTGGACAGCGGTCAAGAACATCTGAAATACGAAAAGGACTAAGGATATGTTTCTCGTATATGGAGGTGACAAAGAGCTAGTCGTAAATGGTTACGTCGATGCAAGCTTTGACACTGATCCGGACGATTCTAAATCGCAAACCGGATCGTGTTTTTATTAAATGGTGGAGCTGTCGGTTGGTGCAGTTCTAAACAAAGCGTCGTGGCGGGATCTACATGTGAAGCGGAGTACATAGCTGCTTGAAGCAGCAAATGAAGGAGTCTGGATGAAAGAGTTCATTTCGATCTAGGTGTCATACCTAGTGCATCGGGACCGATGAAGATCTTCTGTGACAATCTTGGTGCAATTGCCTTGGCAAAGGAATCCAGATTTCACAAGAGGACCAAGCATATCAAGAGGCGCTTCAATTCCATTCGGGACCAAGTCCAAGTGGGAGACATAGAGATTTTCAAAATACATACGGATCTGAATGTTGCAGACCCGTTGACTAAGCCTCTTCCACGAGCAAAACATGATCAGCACCAAGACTCCATGGGTGTTAGAATCATTACTATGTAATCTAGATTATTGACTCTAGTGCAAGTGGGAGACTGAAGGAAATATGCCCTAGAGGCAATAATAAAGTTATTATTTATTTCCTTATACCATGATAAATGTTTATTATTCATGCTAGAATTGTATTAACCGGAAACATAATACATGTGTGAATATATAGACAAACAGTATGTCACTAGTATGCCTCTACTTGACTAGCTTGTTAATCAAAGATGGTTATGTTTCCTAACCATGAACAAGGAGTTGTTATTTGATTAACAAGGTCACATCATTAGTTGAATGATCTGATTGACATGACCCATTCCGTTAGCTTAACACTTGATCGTTTAGTATGTTAATGCTTTCTTCATGACCCATACATGTTCCTATAACTATGAGATTATGCAACTCCGTTTACGGAGGAACACTTTGGGTACTACCAAGCGTCTACAACGAAGCGGGTGATTATAAAGGAGTACTACAGGTGTCTCCAAAGGTACTTGTTGGGTTGGCGTATTTGAGATTAGGTTTTGTCCTCCGATTGTCGGAGAGGTATCTCTAGGCCTTCTCGATAATACACATCACTTAAGCCTTGCAAGCATTACAACTAATGAGTTAGTTGTGAGATGATGTATTACGGAACAAGTAAAGAGACTTACGTAGCGAGATTGAACTAGGTATTGGATACCGACGATCGAATCTCGGGTAAGTAACATACCGATGACAAAGGAACAACATTATGTCGTTATGCGGTTTAACCGATAAAGATCTTCGTAGAATATGTAGGAACCAATATGGGCATCCAGGTTCCGCTATTGGTTATTGACCGAGAATGGTTCTAGGTCATGTCTACATAGTTCTCGAACCCGTAGGGTCACTTACGCTTAACGTTTGATGACAGTTCATTATGAGTTTATAAGTATTGATGCACGAAGGTTGTTGAGTCCGGATGTGATCACGGACATGACGAGGAGTCTCGAAATGGTCGAGACATAAAGATTGATATATTGGAAGCCTACATTTGGACATCGGAAGTGTTCGAGTGAAATCGAATTTATCAGAGTAGGGAGGTTACGGAACCCCGGAAATACATGGGCCATAGTGGGCCTTGGAGGAAAGGAGAAAGGGCCAGCCCTAGGTGGCGCCCCCCCTTCCCTAGTCCTATTAGGACTAGGAAAGGTGGGCCGCCCCCTCTCTCTCTTTCCCCTCAGGAATCCTAATCCAACTAGGATTGGAGGGAATCCTACTCCCGGAGGAGTAGGACTCCTCAGTGCGCCTCCCCTTGGGCGGCCACCTCCCCTTGGCTCCTTTATATCTACGGGGCAGGGGCACCCCATGACACACAAGTTGATCTACGGATCTTTCCTTAGCCGTGTCGGTGCCCCTTCCACCATATTCCACCGGTCATATCGTCGCGGAGCTTAGGCGAAGCCCTGCGCCGGAGAAGTCATATCGTCACGGAGCTTAGGCGAAGCCCTGCGTCGGTGGAGCATCAACACCGTCCTGCGTCGTCGTGCTGATGGAACTCATCCCGACACTTTGCTGGATCGAGTCCGGGGATCGTCATCGAGCTGAGCGTGTGCAGAACTTCGGAGGTGCCGTCGTTCGGTGCTTGGATCGGTCGGATCGTGAAGGCGTGCGACTACATCAACAGCGTTGTTATAACGCTTCCGCTTTCGGTCTCACAGTGCGTGGATGGACACTCTCCCCTCTCGTTGCTATGCCATCACCATGGTCTTGCGTGATCGTAGGAAAATTTTGAAATTACTACGTTCCCCAACAGTAGCCCCACCCGGTGGACCCCCGGGACCCTTCCGGTGGTCCCGGTACAATACCGGTGACCCCCGAAATAGCACTCCTATATATAGTTCTTTACCTCCAGACCATTCCGGAACTCCTCATAACGTCCGAGATCTCATCCGGGACTACGAACAACATTCGGTTTTCTGCATACTCATATTCATACAACCCTAGTATCACCGAACCTTAAGTGTGTAGACCCTACGGGTTAGGGACACACGTAGAAATGACCGAGACGGTTCTCCGGTCAATAACCAACAGCGGGATCTGGATACCCATGTTGGCTCCCACATGCTCCTCGATGATCTCATCGGATGAACCACGATGTCGAGGATTCAAGCAACCCCGTATACAATTCCCTTTGTCAGACGGTATGTTACTTGCCCTTATTCGATCGTCGGTATCCCAATACCTCGTTCAATCTCGTTACCGGCAAGTCACTTTACTCGTACCGTAATGCATGATCCCGTGACCAAACACTTGGTCACTTTGAGCTCATTATGATGATGCACTACCGAGTGGGCCCAGTGATACCTCTCCGTGTACGGAGTGACAAATCAGATCTCGATCCGTGTCAACCCAGCAGACACTTTCGGAGATACCTGTAGTGCACCTTTATAGTCACCCGATTCGTTGTGACGTTTGGTACACCCAAAGCACTCCTACGGTATCCGGGAGTTACGATCTCATGGTCTAAGGAAAAGATACTTGACATTGGAAAAGCTCTAGCAAAACGAACTACACGATCTTGTGCTATGCTTAGGATTGGGTCTTTGTCCATCACATCATTCTCCTAATGATGTTATCCCGTTATCAACGACATCCAATGTCCATAGTCAGGAAACCATGACTATCTGTTGATCAACGAGCTAGTCAACAAGAGGCTCACTAGGGACATGTTGTGGTCTAAGTATTCACACGTCTATTACGATTTCCGGATAATACAATTATAGCATGAATAAAAGACAATTATCACGAACAAGGAAATATAATAATAATCCTTTTATTATTGCCTCTAGGGCATATTTCCAACACCCCAGCGGGTGGAATTGCGTGAATTTAACATACTTGTTCAAAAGTTTACAAGAACAAGAAAGAAAGATAAGTTGGCCGCCTAGGCCTGAGGAGCAGCATCCGGATATGATGGGTCGGCGGAGGCTGAGGCGCCGGGTGGTGGAACGGCCGACTGGTTAGCCTCGGCCTGGTCGACACCAGCAGCAGTCGGCCTGCGGACACGCGGCTTGTTGGTTGAGACTTGGTCAGGCTGAGGCCGACTGTCTGCTCCATCGTGCGGTGCGTCATCTTCGTCGTCCTCATCTTCTTCATCCTCGCCCTCATCACTGGAGGTGATCTCCTCCGCCGAGCTCCCCATACTCCGGGTTCAGGCCGAACCAGTTGGGCGACACTTCAGCGCCCTCCTCGTTCAGCTCAGGGATGAACACAGTGGTGTTGGCATATTCGGTGATCGCCGCCGCATGTTGAGTAAGCTCGCGGCTCGCCACCACCAACTCCGGTGCGGCCTCCTGCCAGAAGATGGCCAGCTGGTCCAGGTCCAGGCTCGGGTACCATGCCTTGACGAACTCCAAGGCCCTCCGAGCGCAAGCCCAAGCCGCGGCGCCCTTCCAAGCCTCGAAGCGGCCGACTGCTAACTCTATCCAGTCGGCAGTCCGGCAGGGGGTGCGTGGGATCTGGGCATCCGACCAGAGGGCGGTGAGCACCTGAGCCCCGATGCGCTGCAGGCGGTGGAGCATCCGATGAGCCGGCTGCAGGCGCGCTTGGACGCTGAGAAGCTGCTCGTCGAGAGTCTGGGGTGCGTTAGGCGCGACTCCTCCGCTCGTTGCGGCGTGCCTCGATGGCCTGGCTAACGGCAATGGCCTGACCAGGAAAGAAATCTTCGCAAGAAGAAAAACGAAGTCATGAAGCCAGAAGCCGGCTCATATAGCAGTCGGCGGCTGAGCGGAAGGAAAAAATAACTCACCATCGATCATATCCTCGATCTCGCCGTAGCCATCAGACAGGGCCTTCTCCTTCTCGGCCCAGTTCGAGCGATGAGTCTCGAACTCGGCTTGGAGGTTGGCCTCACTAGCCTTAAGCTTCTGGAGCTCTGACATGTGCCGCTCCGCCAGGTCTGCCAGCTCCTTGGCCGCCTGGTTGCGCTCCTCCTCCTTGGCATGGAGCACGGTCTCGGCCTCACCCAGGCTCTTCCGCAGATCTGCGGCGGCCTCTGCCAAGACGGAGAAAAATTAGAAAACATCAACACCAAATAAAGATAGTTGCCAGAAGATCCAGCCCGACAGCTCGGTATTCGGCCCGAATCTCGGGGGCTACACCCAATGGGTGGGCTGGCGCGCCCCTGCAAGGAAGAAGATCAAGTACTTACTATGGCTCTGGGTCAAGTCGGCGGTCCGCTTGGCCAGCTCCTCGACCTGGGAGTTGAAGGCGGCCGCACGGATGTTGTGGTAGTCTTGCAACAAAGGCAACAGAAGAAAAAATAAGTTAGCACTCGGGACTTACTTCAAAGTTCCGAGGCGCCTGCTCAGCAGCCGACCCGGAAATCGGGGGCTACACCCAGTGGGTGCGCTGGCGCGCCCCCACGGAAGACTTCCAAAATCAAAAGCAAGCAGCAAGAAGCATACCCGAATGGTCGTCCGCGTCGCCAGGAACTCCTGCATGTACTAATACGTCTCCAACGTATCTACTTTTCCAAACACTTTCGCCCTTGTTTTGGACTCTAACTTGCATGATTTGAATGGAACTAACCCGGACTGACGTTGTTTTCAGCAGAATTGCCATGGTGTTATTTTTGTGCAGAAATAAAAGTTCTCAGAATGACCTGAAACTTCACGGAGAATATTTTTTGAATATATAAAAAATACTGGCAAAAGAATCAACACCGGGGGGCCCACACGCTGTCCACGAGGATGGAGGGCGCGCTCACCCCCTGGGGCGCGCCCCCTGCCTTGTGGGCCCCCTGAGGCTCCACTGACCTCAACTCCAACTCTATATATTCACGTTCGGGGAGAAAAAAAATCGAAGAGAAGGATTCTTCGTGTTTTATGCTATGGAGCCGCTGCCAAGCCCTAATCTCTCTCAGGAGGGCTGATCTGGAGTCTGTTCGGGGCTCCGGAGAGGGGAATCCGACGCCATCGTCATCATCAACCTTCCTCCATCACCAATTTCAAGATGCTCACCGCCGTGCGTGAGTAATTCCATCGTATGCTTGCTGGACGGTGATGGGTTGGATGAGATTTACCATTTAATCGAGTTATTTTTGTTAGGGTTTGATCCCTAGTATCCATTATGTTCTGAGATTGATGTTGCTATGACTTTGCTATGCTTAATGCTTGCCACTAGGGCCCGAGTGCCATGATTTCAGATCTGAACCTATTATGTTTTCATGAATATGTGAGTTCTTGATCTTATCTTGCAAGTCAATAGTCACCTACTATGTGTTATGATCCGGCAACCCCGAAGTGACAATAATCGGGACCACTCCCGATGATGACCGTAGTTTGAGGAGTTCATGTATTCACTAAGTGTTAATGCTTTGGTCCGGTACTCAATTAAAAGGAGGCCTTAATATCCCATAGTTTCCGATAGGACCCCACTGCCACAGGAGGGTAGGACAAAAGATGTCATGCAAGTTCTTTTCCATAAGCATGTATGACTATATTCGGAATAGATGCCTACATTACATCGATGAACTGAAGGTAGTTCTGTGTCACCCTATGTTATAACTGTTGCATGAGGAATCGGGTCTGACATAATTATCCATCATTGATCTTGTGACTATGAGCTTTTCACATATTGATCTTTGCTTAGTTACTTTTCCGTTGCCATTGTTACAATTACAACAAAAACCACTACTGTTACTTTTGCCACGTTACCGTTACTTCCATACTACTTCGCTACTAAATATTTTGCTGCAGATATTAAGTCTTCTAGGTGTGATTGAATTGACAACTCAGCTGCTAATACTTGAGAATATTCTTTGGCTCCCCTTGTGTCGAATAAATAAATTTGGGTTGAATACTCTACCCTCGAAAGCTGTTGCGATCCCCTATACTTGTGGGTTATCAAGACTATTTTCTGGCACCGTTGCCGGGGAGCATAGCTCTATTCTTTGAGTCACTTGGGATTTATATCTGTTGATGATACGTCTCCAACGTATCTATAATTTATGAAGTATTCATGCTATTATATTATCCATCTAGGATGTTTTATGGGCTTTATTATACACTTTTATATTATTTTTGGCTCTGTTGGAAAAGGCAGTGCCTAGGAGGCGCTTAGGCACGCCAAGGCGCTAGGCAATGGCCAAACGCCTCGCCTAGGGCATAAATGGAATTCTAGGCAGGGTAAGCAACAAATTGTTTACCCAAGCAAGAAATCATGCCATATTGCACTAAAATGCCAAATATGACACATTCAAATGGTAGTAGCTGGTAGTTAACTTATTTATCAGCCCTAAATTAACATCAATACACATATAATAACCCCAATAACCCTGATAGTAGAAGCTATATTACCGCCTAGGCCACGCCTAGTGTGCTTAAGCACCACCTGGGCACTAGGCAAAGGCCAACCGCCTCGCTTACGCCTACCGCTTTTCCAACCTTGATTTTTGGGACTAACCTATTAACCGGGGGGCCAGCCCAAATTGTTGTTTTCTTGCCTATTTCAGTGTTTTAAAGAAAAGGAATATCAAACAGAGTCCAAACAGAATGAAACCTTCGGGAGAGTTATTTTTGGAACGGAAGAAATCCAGGAGACTTGGAATAGACGCCAGGGAAGCTTCGAGGAAGCCACGAGGTAGGGTGCCGAGCCCTACCCCCCTGGGCGCGCCCCCACCCTCGTGGGCCCCTCGTGGCTCCCCTGACCGACTTTTTCACCTATGTATATCCATATACCCTAAAAACATCGGGGAGCACAATAGATCGGGAGTTCTTCTGCCACAAGCCTCTGTAGCCATCGAAAAACCAATCAAGACCCTGTTCCGGCACCTTGTCGGAGGGGGATCCATCACCGGTGGCCATCTTCATAATCCCGTCGCTCTCCATGACGAGGAGGGACTAGTTCACCCTCGGGGTTGAGGGTATGTACCAGTAGCTATGTGTTTGATCTCTCTCTCTCTCTCTCTCTCTCTCTCTCTCTCTCGTGTTCTTGAGGTGGTACGATCTTGATGTATCGCGAGCTTTGCTATTATAGTTGGATCTTATGACGTTTCTCCCCCTCTACTCTCTTGTCATGAATTGAATTTTCCCTTTGAAGTTATCTTATCGGATTGAGTCTTTAAGGATTTGAGAACACTTGATGTATGTCTTGCATGTGCTTATCTGTGGTGACAATGGGATATTCACGTGATCCACTTGATGTATGTTTTGGTGATCAACTTGCGAGTTCCATGAACTTATGCATAGGGGTTGGCACACGTTTTCGTCTTGACTCTCCGGTAGAAACTTTTGGGCACTCTTTGAAGTTCTTTGTGTTGGTTGAATAGATGAATCTGAGATTGTGTGATGCATATCGTATAATCATACCCACGGATACTTGAGGTCACCTTGTAGTATCTAGGTGACATTAGGGTTTTGGTTGATATGTGTCTTAAGGTGTTATTCTAGTACAAAATCTTGAATAGATCGATCCGAAAGAATAACTTTGAGGTGGTTTCGTACCCTACAATAATCTCTTCGTTTGTCCTCCGCTATTAGTGACTTTGGAGTGACTCTTTGTTGCATGTTGAGGGATAGTTATATGATCCAATTATGTTATTATTGTTGAGAGAACTTTCACTAATGAAAGTATGAACCCTAGGCCTTGTTTCCGAGCATTGCAATATCATTTACGCTCACTTTTATTACTTGTTACCTTGCTGTTTTTATATTTTCAGATTACAAAAACCTATATCTACCAGCCATATTGCACTTGTATCAACATCTCTTCGCCGAACTAGTGCACCTATATAATTTACCATTGTATTGGGTGTGTTGGCGACACAAGAGACTCTTTTTTATTTGGTTGCAGGGTTGTTTGAGAGAGACCATCTTCATCCTATGCCTCCCACGGATAGATAAACCTTAGGTCATCCACTTGCGGGAAATTTTCTACTGTCCTACAAACCTCTGCACTTGGAGGCCCAACAACGTCTACAAGGAGAAGGTTGCGTAGTAGACATCAAGCTCTTTTCTGGCGCCGTTGCCGGGGGAGGTTATCGCTTGAAGGTATATCTTTAGATCTTGAAATCGAATGTTTTACTTTCTTGTTTCATCACTAGTTTAGTCTATAAAAGAAAACTACAAAAAATGGAATTAAGGGTGCCTGATATGCTTCATCTTTTTAGTGTCTTTCATGAAAATGATGGGAAGGAAAATTGTGCTCAAGTACTAGAAGAAGAATTACATAGAATGCTTGGCATAAAATATGTGAATGATGAGCATGATTGCAATGTTGTTAGTATGAATTCTTTGAATAACCATGATGCTAATGATATGCAAAGCCACAAGCTAGGGGATGCTATGTTTGATGAAGATGATATTGTCGGCGTTCTGGGAACGGGGGTCACCAGACTTGCCTGCCTGCGGCCCGCAACGTGGCTCAGAGGAGGCCCAGGACAGCCCATCTTCATCAACGCAAGCTCAAGACCCTCGCGAGGGGCCAAGCCTCGCGGGGCGGACGACCAGGAGCTTCCTCAGGCATGACCTCGTCAGGCTGGCTCATGAGGAGGCGGAGAGTTCAAGGCGGGGTACCTCGCGAGGTGCCCATGACGCAAGCCATGACGACCAAGGGCGCCAGTCGGGCACCAGCCCGCGCAGCGTCCTCCTTTCCTCTTTGGTGCAAAGGGAGCAAGCGCAGGCGAGAGCATCAAGCAAAGGCATCCGTTTCAATGCAACAAGACCAAGACCAGCCCCAATGGCTGGAAGGAGTCATTAATGGAGCCAGCAAAGGCGTCATCACGAGCCTTTGGCGGCGAGGACCAACTTTAGTCAGGATAAGTGTACCCGCTGTTCCCCTTCAAAATGGCCAATTGTTGGCGCCCTTCCCGCTCAATATTTGGGGAGAGGCCCAGGGCCTCCGACTATATAATTAGAGCTAGCCACCATAGTAGAGGGGATCGAAGATCCAGCATTTGGAATCCAGAGGGAGAGAGATAGAGACCCGATCCTCAAGCTAGAGCGACGGGACACCACTTAGCAGTTCATCACACCCACCAGAAGCAGACCCTCGCGAGGCTGTTCTTCCCTATCTTGTTCTTCATCAGCCCGAGGCAATCCACCACACCACAAACTAGAGTAGGGTATTACACCTAGCGGAGGCCGAACTAGTATAAATCTCGTGTCTCTTGTGCTGTTCTTCCGAGTAGTTTAGGTCCCTGCGATTGGCGAGTGCGAGATGGTGGAGGTCGGATCTCGTAGCGCACCCCAAAGTTCGAACCTTAAGTGCGGAACCGAAATCGACATTTGGCGCGCCCGGGTAAGTGCGCGGAATCGCCTTCTGCCACCTCGTGTCTCGTCGCATCGTCATCACCATGTCCGGCGACCAAGCGGCAACCCGGATCCTTAGGCGGTGTGGCCATACCACCGAGCCGCTTCGCCTCGGCGACCACATGCCCAGGCAGCTCGCAGTCCCGGTCCCTGGGCGCTGCACGGGCGGCGGCAGACAGGCCTCAGCAGCTCTCCACCGCGGCGGCGCGGTCGGCAGCAAACCTCCAACCACGCCGCGACCACATCACCGTACACCCGCCGGGGCAGGCGAACTCAAGGGCCGCGCTCACGGTGGCCGAGCTGCTGCGTGCAGGCTCTTTGGAGAGTGGCGGCGGCGTCTGCTGGGGCGAGTGGCGGAGCTCACTGGCCGCCGCCTCGAGGCTCACCCCTGCACCCAACTCCCACCTCGGGCCGAGGCGGCCCGCGCAGGGGCTCCACAGCGCCCGCGGGCTCAAAGCTACTCCGGCACCGGCGAAGCTGTCGGCGCCGGGCGGCGGGGTTGCCCTCGCCCCGGCCCGAGAGAAGAAGGACTCGGCGCAACTCCGGCCTGGTGGGCCGCCGCGCCTTCACCCCGGCGGGCGCATCAAGCGAGCGATGAGGCACGCTCAGCACTACTGGCGTGGCCCGGGATGCGGCGCCAGAAGAATCGTGCCCCACATGATGGACCAAGGGCACCGCGCGAGGAGAACAAGACTCGCTCCTCAGCCCAACTTTGGGGATGAGGCGCTGGCCAGCGCCCTTCAAGAGTCTCGAGATGGTCCCACTTTGGTCATGCCGGGGCGGCGATTATCGGTACCTCTACTTCCTCAAGAGCAAACATCGCTAACCATAGGTCGCAGGAGGTACAGGTCACCCACGAGCGGCTGCCCGCTCCGCGTGTCCTACCCCTCGGGAGGGGGGCGCAGGGGGCTGCCGGAGAGGGGCAGAGATCCGACATCACCACCGCGGCGTTCGGAGCAAGGCGTTCTCAGGAGGTAGGCCCTCTGCTGGGGAGGTGCCTCAGGGCCTGCCCCTGGCGGAGGACCCGTGGTCGTCGGGGGAACCGCTGGCGACCGCTCTACCCCACCGGCGGCGTCCTGATTTTCGTCGTTGGTGGCACTAGAGTGTGGCGCAAGGCAGGGCCCTCGTCTGGCGATATGAAGCAAGTCCGGTACCTGTGAATAAGGCCCAGTGCCCGTGAAGCTCGCCGCCCCGTGACACTCTCACGTAATAATGAATGGGGCTGTACACGCCCCGGAGTCTCAGGGGTGCCGGCCTCAGGCCCTGGGGCTCCCTCCTACGCCTAGTAGCAGCACTTAGCTCCGCGCTGTTGAGAAGACGTCCAAGACTAGACTAGGTGCCGGACGCGGCCTTTTTCTGCTTTCATTGGTTTTCCCTCTGGCTGTCGTTTCCCCTGTTGGATTTAAGTTGAATTTGAGCTCGAAGATTTGCACGTATTCGGGGAAGGGGTGCTTAGTCTCCTTCGAGCAAATCTCTCGCGTTTCGGTTACAACTCCGCCTCAGCTGCCTCCCCTCGCGAGCCCCTCGCGAGCCGGGCCAGGCCACGCTCGCGCGCAGCCTAGCCTGTCGCCGCCGCGTCCTCTCTGGAGGGTTTTTACTGCAGGTCCTACGGATTCGATCAGTGGAGACTCAGATCGCCTCAGCCTCCCACAGGCTATCTCGGGGCTCGTACGAAACAAAGGTAAACCATCCAACTAAGCGCCCGCTTAGCCAACCACTTGGCGGGCGTATGGGCGATGTAACACCTGCTATCTGAAGAACACAAGTTTTACATGAGGCTCCCCTCCCAAAATGCTCTCACCTCCATCAGGCCAAAACCTGAGTTCTATTCATGCAGGGTAATGGAGCAAGGACAATACATGATCAGTCGGACAAATCCCCCAATTCATCCTCAGGAGCACCTCCCGAGCCGTTGCTGGCCTCGCCGTCGCTGTCTGCGTGATCGTCGGCGGCGTCTGGGCCGTTCAGCACGCCGCCCTCATCGGCGGCCACGACCACGCCGTCGTCGTCCGGCGAAGGCCGGACGAGGCATCCACGTTGTCTTCCACCCGGTCGCCCGAGTCGCCCCGGACGGCACGGGAAGGCTGAAGCGATAACTGCGTCAAAATCAAGTGAGGTCCATGTCCGGAGATGGCTGAAGACACGAGGAAGGCGCACCGAGCAGCGCGCCTCCTCTCCTCCACCAACACAGTCGGCCCTGGCGAGCCCGCGCCTCAACCGCACCACCACATCGGTGAAGAACGAAGGTTGCGGCGTAGTTAACGCGTCGCGGCATGCTGCCGCCTCGCGAGATATTATCCAAGGCTGCGTTAGCTCTTTCCGGGCGTGGCGAGCATGGGACCATGCTCATGTTCGAGATTCGCCACTAACGCATCTTGTCCGCATTCGGCGCGCTTCTGGCCTCGGCCTCCTCCACCCGTTGGCGAAGAAGGCGCCTCGGCTTTGAAGGTGGAGGACTCCTCTGCGCCACCTCGAGGCGGCCGAAAACACCGACCCGCGCGTCGCTTCCTCGGTTTGGCCCTCAAGGCAGCAGTCCTGCACTCAGCCTCGGCCGTGATCAACCCCAACCGCTCCTCAAACTTCGCGCTCGAGGTTGGCGCGCCGCCGCCACTCGGCGTCCAGACCTCCTCCATGACACGGGCTTCCCTGCTGCAACCTCATCCCGCCCCGGCGCCAAGCTCCCTCGTCTCAAGCGCTCGTACTCGCGGCGTGTTGGCGGCTTCAGCGTCGGCGCCTCCTCACGCTTCGGAGCTCGCCCGAGTCGCGCGGAGGCCACCTTCATCGGCGCAAGGGCTGCCTCGCGCAGCTCCACTTGCTCCTCAACGAGTGACACCGGGCAGGAGTTCCGTGCCGCTCCTCCGCCGCCTCTCGGTGCTGTTAGCTGCCGGGCCTCCTCGGCGGCCAGAGAGCAGGCCTCCCGAGGCAGCCAGCGATGCCTTGGCCCCTTCATCATCAAGATCGCTGGCGGCGCGCAAGGCGGCAGTGCCCTCCAGCTCGCGCCTCTCTGCGGCGGCGCGGGCCTCGGCCTCAAGGCAGCGTCTTCGTCGACAAGCTTTTCACCAAGAAGGCTCACCACGTCGGCCGCCCTTCAAAGAAATCCTTGGCGAAGGCGCGACACTCCCGAAGGCCTTCGCGCGCCCTCCTCCACCATCGACCGCCCAGACAGGCGCCGGAGCCAGCGATCAACACTCCCCTCCGGGCGGGCTGGGGCTGGCACCCTCGTGGCCCGGCAGGCGCCGCGCGCGGAAGCCCGACATGGAGCCAACCCATCTCCAGATGAGGGGCGCAGGAAGTGCCTCAGCCAATCGCCGTCCACGACCAGGCGAGAAGCCCACGGCAGGCTAGCTATGCCTCGGGAAGGCTCGCGAGGAAGGATCGAGAGGCACGCAGGGCCACGACGCGCCTCGGGACAGCTCACCTCCCTGGTCGCCCTCACCACAAGGGCTCCACTGCTTGGAGCACTCAAGGACGGGGGAGGGGGCGAGGCCGAGGAGGACGGCCCCTCACCCGTCTCCGTGAGCTCGGCAGAAAGGGGCCTGCAGGGCAGGATCAGTACAAGCAGCGAAGAATCGGGAGCTGGAGAAGGAGAAGGCACTCATCGATGGCGAAGTACTTCCTGCGCTTCTTGAGCGACAAGGGTAGTGTGCCCAGGGCCTCCCTTCTCTTCCGGAGGGCCTCGAAGTTCAGTGAGCGACCCAAGATTTGGCCAGGGGTCAGCTGCGGCGGCGAGACCATCAAGGCGACCCGTGTCGAGGCGTCCGCTGACCTTGTGTGCTGATCGCCTCACCAAGAGAAGCAGCGGGGGCCTCAGGGGCTTCATCCGCAGGCGCTGCGGGCGGCTGCCTGCCGCCCTCAGCCACGGCGGCATGAGCCTCAGCAGCAGCCCCCTCACGAGCGTCGCCCGGCGCTGTCACCCTGGCGGGGGTCCCTTCCGCCTCTGGCGGCCCGTGCCTCCCTGCTCCGCCACTCGAGGAGGAGTCGCCTTGGCCAACTGGAAGGGCTGTCACCACCACTGGATTCTCGCGGGGCCCCTGGAGACCAGCGGGGCGCAGCCCCCATTCGTCGAAGATAGGCATCTAGGTCACCAAATCACCCCTGTTCTGGCAGAGGTACAGCAAGGCCCCTTCATGCCGGATGCCACCGGGGTTAGGGTCGCCGGTCAGGACCATGGGCACTTTCCTTAGCGCTTCTGGCGTCAGGTCTTCTTCCTGGAGCCTCATACGATCACCAGGCCCACTGAAGGCTCACATCCGGTGGGAATGGCGTTGGTCTCACATCCCAGTTAGACCATGCATTAGGGTGTGCATCATGTTTAAATTTCATTTGAATTTGAAATGGGGAAGGCAGGAAACCCCCAGAACACCACCCCCCCCCCCTTAATTCAACTAGGGTTTACTAAAAATTATTTCAATGAACCTGAAATGCCCTTCAAAATGCTCATCATCTTTGCTTTGGTTCAGAGCCTATGTCAAGGTGGTGCATCATTTTTTAGGTCATCCAAAGGTCCTTGGATTAATTCATAAGTTTTTGAATTTGAGCATTTCAAATTATATAA
Source organism: Aegilops longissima (assembly GCA_021605205.1). Lineage (NCBI taxonomy): Eukaryota > Viridiplantae > Streptophyta > Magnoliopsida > Poales > Poaceae > Aegilops > Aegilops longissima. Next base: position 423,172,099 of record CM038676.1, read on the forward strand.
AATATTTTAAAAGTCCAAAAATTGCCAAACCAAAATGTTTCATGTTGGAAATATTCCAACAATGGACCAGGAGCATTTTGGTGATTTTTAAAACTGTTTTGGTATTTTAGAAAACCCCACAAAGTTGCAGGAAATTAGAAAAGATAAAAAAACAGAAAGACTTACAGGCGCCTCCCTACCCGGCCCTGCGGCCCAGCCAACAGCCGTGCCGTGAGCTGCTTGGCTCGGCTTGACAGGCAACCAGGTGCTCGGCGGCGGGCACCGCATGGGTGCCACGCACCTGGTCGCCGCCTTGCCGCCCCTCTCGCCAGCTGCCGCTGAGGATCGCCTCCTCTCTCTCCCCCGAACCCCCTGGACACCTCCTCTTCGCCCCGGTTCCTCTCCATCGTGCTCCCCCGCCTTGGCCGACGCCGCCGCCGCCGCACCATCATCGCAACCGTGCTCCCCGCCGCCCATGCTCCTCCTCACCATGTCCATGAGCACCGCCGCACTCCACTACCCCTAACCATCCGAGCCCCGCTCGCTCTAGTGCACCGAGTCCATCCCACCGACCTCGACCGAGTTCGCCGTCGCCGGAGATCCCTTTCGTCGTCGCCGTCGCTCCGGTTCGTCCCCGACCTCGATGACAGCTTCTACGCGTCGCCCGTGAGCCCATCTAACTCCCCTTCCCTCTCTCTCGCGCCCTCGAGCGGTGTAGCAACCAAACCACGCTCACCCGCACCCGCCGCCGTGGAGCTCATCGCCGACGTGCTCCCGGTCACTCTCCGGCCGCACCATGGTGTCCATCACACTCACCGCACCCCAAGGGGTCTACCCCATGCACTCCCCGCACCTCACCGACCCCTCTAACCCCAAGCTCATCGTTGGCCGAACCCCGGTGGCCGCCTAGCTCGCCCCCGGCTCAACTCCGGCCACCCGACCCCAACCGGCTCCACCAATAGCAGCGGCTTGCACCCAGCTACTGTAGCCACCTTCCATGAGCTCATTTGGTGGCGGAATCGCCAAAGCACTCCCTCCGCCGCGTCGGGCTCGCCCGGCGGCTAGTCGCCAGTGCAGCCGGCGTGGACTTTGACCACGTGGGCCTCGTTGACCCGACAAGTCAGCGGCAGATGGGGCCCGACCCTGCTAACTAAATAGGTTAGTTTAATTAAACATTAGTTAAGTTAATTACCCGACATGCGGGACCCACTATCAGGTTTGACACTGGGCGTCCCTGTTGACCTGGCGTCATCTTGGACGCATGGTGACGCATTAATCTAATTTCTGGATTTATTCTAATCTGATAAATTCAGAATATAATTAAATTTCAAATGCTTATAACTTTTAATCTGTAACTCCAAATGCAAAGATTTATATATGAAAAATGATCAGAAAAATCCATTCTATCCATTGGTACAGGTTTCATGCATGTTAAATCAAGTTAACCTTGCTGTTTAACCAGAATAAGATAATGCACCTTTAGGGTTATTTCAAATGAGCTATCATTTGAATCTTTGATTCAAATGAGTTCATCCCTATTATTTCAGCTTGCATTAGGCCAACACACATCCATATTGCCATGTCATAGCATGCATCATATTGTTGCATATTGTCATGTGTGTTTACTTTCGGTATGTTTTTAGTGATAGGTTACATCCCGAGGATAACCTCGACTATCCATCGAAGGCGTACTCTACCCACGTTCCATCGGGCAAGCAACTCATTGATCATTCGATACAAACCCATGTTCTACCTTACGCTCTCGTTACTGCATTAAGACAACGCGATTCAAACTATTGTGTGCTGCGGTAGTTGAACCCACTTCCTTTGCATGACTGTCATTGCCACGATAACTAGATGAAACCCGCTAGTATGTGTAGGAGTTGATTGAGCCATGTTTGTGATTCCTACCATGTTATGCTTGCTATGCTTAGGGTTGTGTCGGTCGGCTCATCGGGATGATGAGCTGGAGTGAAAGGTTGTGTTGGTTCGAGAGTGAAAGTGTTGAACACGTTTTGGTAAAGGTATCGATGAGAGGCCATGTAGGAGTACATGGTGGGTTGTTTCATTGAAGCCGATCCTAAGGCTGAGATCTGTGTTTGTGATCCATGAAACAGTTACTACCACGCATTGGGATCATAATTGACCCTCTCGGCTTCTTAACCACCCTTGTTCTTAGTCAGGGAGTTGCAAGTAGTTTACGGTGTTTGTAGTATCTTTGGGGGCCGCCGCATAGCGCTGACCTTAGGGGTGGGTTGTGTTGCGGTGAGGCACGTGGCCCGTGTGTGCAGTGCCCGTTTGGTATCTCGGGAACCTGCACACATCGTTCGGGGCTGTATGGGAAACCTCGGCGGACTCCTGCGGATGGAACCGAATAGGCGATAAACCTAGACTAAGGACTTGAGTGTTTAGGTAGGCTGTGGCCGACACCCACGTTGGGCTTCCGCTTGAAGGTTGCGAGTACATGTTGTGTAAGCGGCGGTAAGTGGTGAGCGTGTGTGAAGAAGTACACCCTGCGGGGTTTGATATGATCTATTGAATAGCCGTGTCCACGGAGAAGGACTTCGGGTTACCTATATCAGTTCATAGACAAGTAAATGGATACTACTAAAAGCCTCAAGATAAGTGTGAGTATCGTGGATGGCCCTCTCGTGGGATGCGAGAGAGGATCCACTGGTGGAGTATTGTGATGGTGATTAATGGACTCGTGTACGACAAATGCTTTACAAAGTGGTGTCATGTAGGATAGCTTAGCCAAGAGTCAACGCTGGCTTGCTGCAAATAACTCCACCACCTTCTTGAGAATGAGCATGTATGATAGGATTACGTGGTAAGACTTGCTGAGTACCCCGTACTCATGTTTGCCTAATTAATGTTTTTAGGAGGACAACACTACCCCCTCCGATGGATTCTATGTAGATCTCGACTTGACAGTGAACTAGCCACCGGTGGCGATCTAAGACTTGTGAAGGGCCATTGTAGATAGAAAGGCTCCAACAAGCTTTCTTTCTTTCTAGAGTCGTACTCGAGACTAGTTTGCTTCCGCATGTGCTTGTATGATTGTATGACTTGAGTGTTGGGTCATGTGACCCCTACGTGTATGAATATGTTATGTATGGCTCCTCGGGCCTCTTAAATAAAGTACTTTGAGTTGTAGAGTTTTGTTGTGATGCCTTGTTGTATTTACTCATATCGGGCATATTGCGTGTATGATTGAAATGCTTGGCATGAGTGGGATCCGACAAACAAGTTGTTTATCCTTGGCAGCCTCTCATATGGGAAATGTAGTCTCGTGCTTACGGCGATAGTAGTCGCTTCTGCCGGTTCACGGAGTCTGCTAGCCCAGCACTCTGCTTGGACACTTGGTGGCGGCATGTGTTTCGCCGTTCCTATATACATCCCCGGGAAATGTCACGCGGTGGTATTGAGTCCTGCCTAGCCTGCTGGGCGGGATACCGAGTCTGTTAGCCAGTGCTACAGCCCGAATACATACGTTGATGACCGACATGCTCGATGTGATTCATGTATGCCTGTCCTCATAGGTTAGCGCCGCTTTGGGTTCACGACTAGCCATGTCGGCCGGGTTCTTTGTCATGTGGATGCTAGCGACACTATCATATCGTGAGCCAAAAACGCATAAGCGGTCCGGGCCATGGTAAGGCGACACCGTGGGAATACCGTCGTGAGGCGCAAAGTGATATGAGGTGTTACCGGCTAGGTCGATGTGACTTGGAATCGGGGTCTGACAGCGTTGGCATCGAGCAGGGCTGCTGTAGGTTCACTAAGCCAAACTGGTGAAGTTGAGTCTAGAAATGCTTTAGTTATATGTAGGGAATTGATTGTGGGAGGAGCGTAAGGCTCTTTTTACTCCTTTACCTTATGCCCTCTGATCTGAGTCATCCTCTTCTCATTCGACGTGGGTATAGGACTAGGCTCTCTTCTCTCTATCAAGTTCACGTGTTACTAATCCGTAGTAACTTATAGGATTGTTGGTTACATCCTCAGTTCCGTGCTACTAAATTTTTAGTATGCCATCAGTTGAACCAGAACCTTGATATGATGTTGTTGAGTGGTTTTGCAATCTGTTTTTGAATGTCTCAAATCTGATTTTGAGCATTTACAGATGTTATGCTGCCCGATTTTCCCTAGAAATTCTAATGTCTTTGCAATTGTGGCTGTGCTTTCAGATGGCCACCCGTGCCCAGAACCAAGTGGTTCGTCTGACCCGTTGCGTTGATGTGTGTGGTCACACGGCAATGCTGGTTGAGTGATGATTGAGTCAGTTATCGATGGTATCCTGAATATACCGTCGAGGAGCAGTTTAGGATTTCAACCAAAGCCAATATCTATGCACGGTCGGTTTATCCATCTTATCCAGACTCTTGAACCACTTCACTGCTCTTATGGTCTCGGAATCACTATTGGAATGTCCGTGCAAGATGCAGCCTATTCTATGATGACTATTATTCGAGCGAACGCCTTGCTGGGCAACAACGATTTCCGCTACATGCGGCATCCCTTCACTGGGCGCATGGCTACCTTCGGGTTTGTACAGCGATGCATCCCATGAGGACTCACTCCTTCGCACCACTCTTGAGATCTTTGGAGGACAAGGACCGTGAGAACCGGCCTTGCGCATGGAGCTTTAATGCCGGTTCGATCACTGGGCTACTCGACTAGGTTTGCACTGCCGTGCAAGCGGATATATGGACATGAGGACTTGTACCTGTGCGGGCGAGTCTGCGGACTTTATTGAGTGGCGTGAGGTTGGGGCATTACTCCTCCTCGTGGGCCTCGTCGCCACCGTTCGTTGGACCATGGCCACATCCGAGTCCTTATGGTCCACAGGCCCCCAGGATTATCATTTCCGGATGATCATGTTCCACTTCGAGCTTGGGTGGTGACTTCTATGAGGACTACTATGGAGCTATGCGAGTTAGTAGTAGTATCCCTAGTGTGGTAATAGTTGTATTTCCACCGTCCTGCGTGACTTGTGGAATATGACTTAGTGTGTATCGTTCCGGAAGTGTAGAAAATAATGTATAGGAGTTGGAATGCTTCCGATGAGATGTAACGCCTTTCCTTATAGTTGTACTCCGTCAGGCTTGTACTAAACTATGAATGGTGTGTATGACCGTTGGTATATATATATGGCAGCTTTATATTACCATGTCATACGGATGAACATCTTTGCATTCCATGCTATCCATTACCTTCGCACTTGCTTGTTAAATTCTGCCATCCTGGTTTAAACCTTTGCTTTGTCTCCTAGGATGGTCAACACTACATAACACTCCTGCTGCTCCGGGCAGGGAGAAGCTAGTGCAGCCAGAAATGTGAATCTGCATAACCGCCATCTTTGGCGAGGTTATCTTTGGAAGCAAAAGCATAATAAGCGTGAAACCAATCGCCTACTGGAGCGGATTGAACAGAACACCGCACACCAGCCGAGAAATGATGTGGTTTCACTCAATGACTTCGTCAAGCTGTATCCCCCAAAGTTCAAATATTCCGTTGAGCCTCTCGACGCGGATGATTGGCTTCGCAGCATCCACCACAAGCTGCGTTCTGCCGACGTGGCTGAGGCTGACAAGGTTACCTTTGCCGCTTATCATCTTGAAGGCCCTGCTAGTGTAACGCCCCAGATTCGATGCGCCAGGTGTCTGCCAGTTATTCGCCGTCTTTGCCATGTCATGTGCTTGTGTGTTGCACTTTGCCATGTCATCATCTGCATTTTTATCATGTCATCATGTGCATTTCATTTTGCATACGTGTTCGTCTCATGCATCCGAGCATTTTCCCCGTTGTCCATTTTTCAATCCGGTACTCCTATGTCTCCCGGCGCCCCTTTTTACCTCTTTTCGTGTGCGGGTGTTGAACGGTCTCGGAATGGACCGAGGTTTATAGCGGCCTTGGTATAGCACCGTGAACCGCTGTCAAGTTTCGTGCCATTTGGAGGTCGTTTGGTACTCAGCAGTTAGCAGGGTAACCGCAAAAGTCTCTTTTGTTGCAGCCCAACACCCTTTCTAAGTTGCCCAAAACCCACCAAACTCCCTCCATGCTCTCGATCGTTCGATCACGATCGCGTGGCAAAACCGCACCTCATTTGGACTCTCCTAGCTCCCTCTACCTATATAAACACCTCCCCATCCGAAATTCGCGGTCAAACCTACCTAACCCTAGCTTCTTCCTCCTCCGGCCGCGGACATGTCGCGCCCACCAGAACATGTCCAGCCGCCGCCCGCCGGCCAACCACAAATCGCCACGTCGCCGCCCGCCCCCCCTCTCTCTCCTCGCCGCCAGGGCCAGCAGGGGCCCAGATCCGGCCAGCAGGGCCCGGCGGCCGCCCGCCGCCGCCCGATCCGCGCCTCCGGCCGCGCCCGCCGCCCGGCTTCCCGCCGCCCGGCTCCGGCCGCCTCGCCGGCTCCGCCGCCTCCAGTCGCCTCGCGAGCCCAGCCCCGCCGGCCTTCGCCGAAACCACCGCCTCGCGCCGCTGAAGCCGCCCGGCCGCGCCGCCTCCGCCCGCCCTCTCGTGGCCCCTCACGCCAGCCGGCGCCGCCAGCCGCCCCTCGCCCGGACTGCCCTGCGGAGCTCCACTCGGCGGATCTACCCGGTGGAGAGATCCACGGGAGATGATCCAAACACGCGCCCCGATCCCGGACCTCCTCGTCCCGCTTCTCTCCATCCCGAGTTGACTTCGGAGGGTATAAATTCATCTAAGTCCTGAAATCTGCAGTAATTTTGTTCCATTTTCATTGCATAATATCTCGGTCATCGTTGATCCGTTTTGCGCGTGTAATATGTCAAAATGTTCGCCTCGAAGAGTAGATCATTTCATCTCATTGCATCATTTTCATTTGAGCTCATCTTGATGCCCGAAATGCTGTTGCAAGAGTGCTATGTGATGTTAGTTTCTGATTTTTATCAGAACTTGCACTTTTGTCATTTTTGCCATGATTGATGTGTGCATCCTATGGACTTGAGCCCTACATGTGTTTTGCAATATGCCATGTCTTCTTCCCAGTGGTGCTTGCTATGTATTTTTGTGATCTATGTGGTGACTAGCACATGCATGCAAACTAGGTGTCTTGTTGTTGCTGTTTCCAGCCCTGTTTTGCTGATATTTTGATGCCATGTTAACTTGATTCTACATAGAGTTCCATGCATATTTTGAGATACTTCAGTAAGGATGTTTTGTAAAGCATGTCTTGTTCTATACATCCATGACCTTTTTTGCAATTATGGAGTGCCATAGCTTGAGTCAATCGAGCTCTACTTTTGCTATCAAATGTTTCCTGGCAGATTGTTTACATGTTATTCAATTTTGCCTAGGTTGTTGTGGTTGATCCATGTATGCTATGTTATTGTTCTTGCCATGTATTTCTTCTATGACATGTCTTCTTGATGTATGTATGCTTAGTTTATCATTTAAGGCTCTGTAGTGAGTGCATTGAGCTTGTAAACATGCCTACTTGTTATCAGTTTTTGACATGACATATTGCTGAATCTGTTAACGAAACTTTCGATATTGACGTGGGTGTTACTATATTTTCTGATCCTTCTTGGCTTATGGTCACTAAAGGACTTTTGTTCTATGCAATTAGTAGATTCATGCCATGCCTTTGTTTGCCATTATAAGTTCCTGTAACATGTTGTTTCATAGCTCTAAACATTGCAACCTGTTGTTATTTCTGCCAATGCCTGAAACTGTTATTACTTGCAATCTTGCCATGTGTTTTTGAGCATGTTCTAGTTGTTTCTGGAGGTAGCTCAGTTCTCATGTTTTGTAATACTTTACCTGTACATCATGCCCATGCCTTTTGTTTTCATATTGAGGTGCTGTAGCATATTGTTTTGACGCTTGCAATATGCCTAGTTGCTGTTTTGGACAGATTGTGGCTATAACTTGTATAGGGTGTATGTGTTGAACCGTTGCTCCGTTTTGAGTGTGCTCTATATGAAACTTGCTTGATTTTGCATGTAGTTTCATATTATCATGTTGGATCCTTGTTTTGAGGTGTTTTCTTGATGTTTGTATGCATATTGCATCAATGCCATGTTTATCTTGTTTTGCTCATATCTTCTAGGCCGTAGCTCCGAATCTAATGAACTTTATATGTAACTTGACTAGAATTTCGTGTAGATCATCGTGGTGCATATTAAATTGCTGTTTAACAACTTGAACATAATGTTTATTCAGATCTGGACCAATTTCGAAATTTGCATATGAGGACTTACCGGAATTGTTATATGTTGTTTCCGGCCTCATTTAAACTTGCCTTGATGTGTTGTTCTTGTTTGCACCATCTCTTGCCGTGAGTAGCTTCATGTAGCTGTGTCATGCATCATGCTTGTTTATGCATCATGCATTGTTCATGTGTGGTGTGTTTACCTATGTTGTGTGCTTCTTCTTGTTAGTTCCTGTTTCGTTGCGATCGTGAGGATTAGTTCGTCTACGCTTGGTTCGGCTTCATCCGTTCGTCTTCTTCATGGACTCGTTCTTCTTCCTAGCGGGATTTCAGGCAAGATGACTGCTACCCTGGATCTCACTACTATCATTGCTATGCTAGTTGCTTCGTTCTATCGCTATGCTGCGCTACCTTTTACCTGTTTATCAAGCCATCCCAATTGCCATGCCAGCCTCTAACCTTTTGAACCCTTCCTAGCAAACCGTTGTTTGGCTATGTTACCGCTTTGCTCAGCCCCTCTTATAGAGTTGTTAGTTGCAGGTGAAGATGAAGTTTGTTCCTTGTTGGAACATGGAGATGTTGTTCCTTGTTGGAACATGTTTACTTGTTGGGATATCACAATATATCTTATTTAATTAATGCATCTATATACTTGGTAAAGGGTGGAAGGCTCGGCCTTATGCACTGGTGTTTTGTTCCTCTTGCCGCCCTAGTTTCCGTCATATCGGTTTTATGTTCCCGGATTTTGCGTCCCTAACGCGGTCGGGTGATTTATAGGACCCCTTGACAGTTCGCTTTGAATAAGACTTTTCAGCAAGGCCCAACATTGGTTTTACATTTGCCTCACCTAGCCTTTTTCCTTGGGAGTCGCGCATCCGAGGGTCATCTTTATTACCCCGGGCGGTGCTTGTCTAGCGTTGGTCCAAACTAAACACCGTCTTGGGACCATCCCTTGGCAACTTGGGTTACGTCGGTACTGTACACTTAGCTTATCCGGTCGTGGCACGAGGCGAGATCTGTGCGGTTACTATCGAGGGTGTCGGCACGCGGGAGGTCTTCTTGGACTTGTTTTATTGCTGTGAAATGTCTTGTAGCGGGATTCGAGACTGATCGAGCTTCCGGGAGAAGGTCTATTCGCTTCGTTGATCGCGAGAGCTTATCATGGGCTAAGTTGGGACACCCTGCAGGGTTTGAACTTTCAAAGCCGTGCCAGCGGTTATGTGGCAGATGGGAATTTGTTAATGTCGGTTGTAGAAAACCGAAGTCGATCTTAATTAAAATACACCAACCGTGTGCGTAACCGTGAGTGTCTCTTTTGGGGTTGATCGAGAGGAGAACACGGTTTCGGGTTATGTTTGGCGTAAGTAGGAGTTCAGGATCACTTCTTGATCATTACTAGTTGTGACCGTTCCTTTGTTTCTCTTCTCGCTCTCATTTGCGTATGTTAGCCACCATATATGTTTAGTCGCTGCTGCAACCTCACCACTTTACCCCTTCCTTTCCCATTGAGCTTTGCTAGTATTGATACCCATGGTAATGGGATTCTGAGTCCTCGTGGCTCACAGATTACTAAACCACCGATTGCGGTACATGTTTGCGATGATCATGGCGTGAGAGCGATGTTTGCTTGTGTTGGAGTTCTTCTTCTGCTTCTTCGATCAGGGGATAGGTTCCAGGTCGGCAGCCTGGGGTAGCAGGGTGGATGTCGTTTGATTTTCTGTTTATGTTTCATCCGTAGTCGGATGTTGATCTTGTATATGATGTTGATCTATTCTTGTGGCATTTGTGCCTTATGTATGTATCCCCATCTATTATGTAATGTTGATGTAATGATATCCACCTTGCAAAAGCGTTTCAATATCGGGTCTATCCTTGGTGGGACCGTCGAGTTCCTTTTGGATAGGGTCGCATATTAGGCGTGACAAGTTGGTATCGAGCCTCGACCGACCCTAAGAGCCCCCTTGATTGATCGTGTAGTTTGGCCGTTGTTGAGTCTAGAAGAAAACTGATTTTGAGTCTAGTTATATCGGAGTAGGAATTCTTTTAATCCTCTGCCCTTAAATCGCTCGGTGAGGAATCTTGAGTAGGTGTTTTGAATTGCTTCTCTTCCCTTCAAATTTTCTTTAGGTTCACGCAGTTGGTTTTCGATCGTTGTTCCTCTGCTCTTTTATCCGGTGCATTTCTCGTCAAGTCGACTCGAACCTCTTTGTCTTTTGCAAGATCAATCCTCAGTTCTTCCTCGGCGTCGTTGTTTTCCTTGTCGAAGTTGTCCTTGTTTTTCCCACCGCCCACCCTTCTTCTTCTCGGAACGGAGTCCGTGTCAGTATCCATTCTACTCGTGTGAAGTCTTTGCCTTCTTTCCTCCATGATTTCAACCAGTGTTTCCTCTTCAAGATATTCGTCGGTTTTCCCTTCCAAGTTGTCTTTGTTTTCCGCCCTCCCACCCTATTATTCCCGGAGTTCGAGTTTCTTCCGACCATCTATTTCATTCGTACGGAATCTCTTCAGTCTTCCCTCAACCATTTCAACCGGTGAATTCTTGTCTTGTTCGTCATTCTTCATTCCTTTTTCTTTTTCCGGTGCACTCAATTCAAGTTTTTCGGGTTGATCACATTCTTTTCCTTGGATCAAGTGTTTTTCCCTTGCTCGTTCGCCTCTCGCCAGTTAATCATTCCGGAGTTCCGAAGACATCTCAGGAGATTCATCAGTGTTCCATTTAATTCGACGTTGTCACCTCAGTCAAATATTTCATTTGTTTCGGTGCATCATCTATCTGTTCATCATCCCTTTCCAACGGTGTTTTTCTTTTAGTGGGCCCTAACCCACAGGTCTTTTCCCAGGATCTTACCTGACTCTTCTATTTCCCCGAAGCTATTCTCAATTCTTTTCAAGTTTGACGTAAGTATGATTTCATTAGTCACTTGCTTTTCCAAGATCTCGTTCAAATTCTTTCATTGTTGGCGCAACCTCTTCGCTTTCATTCTACCGGGGTATCTCAACAATTTTGGCGGTGTTTATCGTCGTCCTTTGAAGATCGAAGTAGAGTTTCTCTTAAATTTTGTCCGTTCCCCCGGAGATTCATGTTGCTAGCTCGATGTGATCCTATCTAATTGTTTCCAGTCATGCAATTCTTTTCATCCATCCGGAGTATTTCAGAAGTTGATTTCTATTTCTTTTCACCGGAGGCCATCATTCCAGTTATCGTTCTCTATTTATCCGGAGCTTCGTTCAAGTGTTCTTTAATCAGCTCATGATCTCTTTGTTCTTTTGCATCTAAATCCCTCGAGCATATTTGTTTTCTTATTCTTCCGGTGGTTCATCCTCTTTCATCAGTCATTTTCGAATTCTAACGTTGGTTCGTTCAAGATTCTTTTTCTTTGATTATCATATTAATCCATTCCTTCTTTCAATCCTACCGGTGGTTCATGAAGACCTTCTCAAGTTTGCGTTATGTCACTTCTCATTTCTTTTTCAAGAAGAATAAGTAAGATGCGAAATCCTTTGTTGGTCATCAATTTAATTTGATGAAGGATAAGCATACAATAAATCTTATTCTTATTCCATCCAAGCTGATTAATCCCTTCCTTCGGAGTTTGTTCTTGAGGAATAAATTATAGTTCCAAGTATTTCCATCTTTTCTTTTCCGGAGTCAATTTCCTCAGCCTTTTCGTCGGAACCTCCATCTAAATCATCGCAAGGCTCATCTTATTCTTTCACCCTCCAATTCTATCTCATCATCCTTTCGTTACCGGAGTTCTTCATGGTGGTTCTTCATGATTTAATTCTTTCTTCAAGAGTTTCATCAATATTTTGGTGGAATTCAAATATCTTTTCTTCTCGCGTCTCGAAGTGCAATTAATTCTCCGTATTCTTTTGAAGTGGAGTTTTGCATTTCTTCGTTCTTCTCAGCTATTTAATCTTTTCCGTTTGTGGTCGGCATCACCTTATGATTTTGAGATGTTTTCCATAAGTCCACAACAATCTTATTCTTTCGTTGTTGATTTTCTCAACAACTCCAGTCAATCCTTCCTTATAAGTTCTTTTCATTCAAATTCTTTCAATTCTTCCGGAGGTATTGTGTTGTTTATCTCGTCAAGTGTCATTCCATCTTGTGAAGCGCATGTTCTTTTCCTTCCATGTTTCAGCCGGAGTGCTGCCTAAATCCTTTCAGTCTTATCCGTTTCTTTTCTCATCCTAACCACTCCGGTTAGAACGAGTTGTTTCATAGCCTATCTGACTCCGTGAGCTTTTGATTCTAGTCATTCTCGTCGTTCCTCTCTTCTTCTCGTGTGCTCTCGATTCTTTGCTTCTTCTTTCAATTTTTTTGTTTCACCTCATTCCTTTTCTCTTCCGTCTCGGTCCTAAGATCTCGGGACGAGATCTCTTGTTAGTGGAGGAGTGTTGTAACGCCCCAGATTCGATGCGCCAGGTGTCTGCCAGTTATTCGCCGTCTTTGCCATGTCATGTGCTTGTGTGTCGCACTTTGCCATGTCATCATCTGCATTTTCATCATGTCATCATGTGCATTTCATTTTGCATACGTTTTCGTCTCATGCATCCGAGCATTTTCCCCGTTGTCCGTTTTTCAATCCGGTACTCCTATGTCTCCCGGCGCCCCTTTTTACCTCTTTTCGTGTGCGGGTGTTGAACGGTCTCGGAATGGACCGAGGTTTGCCAAGCGGCCTTGGTATAGCACCGGTAGACCGCCTGTCAAGTTTCGTGCCATTTGGAGGTCGTTTGGTACTCAGCAGTTAGCAGGGTAACCATAAAAGTCTCTTTTGTTGCAGCCCAACACCCTTTCTAAGTTGCCCAAAACCCACCAAACTCCCCTCCATGCTCTCGGTCGTTCGATCACGATCGCGTGGCCGAAAACCGCACCTCATTTGGACTCTCCTAGCTCCCTCTACCTATATAAACACCTCCCCATCCGAAATTCGCGGTCAAAACCTACCCTAACCCTAGCTTCTTCCTCCTCCGGCCGCCGGACATGTCCGCGCCCCACCGGACATGTCCAGCCGCCGCCCGCCGGCCAACCACAAGTCGCCACGTCGCCGCCGCCGGCCCCCTCTCTCTCCTCCGCCGCCAGGGCCAGCGAGGCCAGATCCGGCCATGGGGCGAAGCGACCGCCCGCGCCGCCGCCCGATCCGCGCCTCCGGCCCGCGCCCCGCCCGGCTTCCCGCCGCCCGCTCCGGCTGCCTCGCGAGCCAGCCCCGCCAGCCTTCGCCGAAACCACCGCCTCGCGCCCGCCGAACCCGCCCGCCCGCGCCGCCTCCGCCCGCCCTCGTAAGCCCCTCGCGCCAGCGGCCGCCAGCCGCCCCTCGCCGGACTGCCCTCGCCGGAGCTCCCTCGGCGGATCTACCGGTGGGCGAGATCCACCGGAGATGATCAAACACGCGCCCGATCCCGGACCTCCTCGCCCCGCTTCTCTCCATCCCGAGTTGACTTCGGAGGGTATAAATTCATCTAAGTCCTGAAATCTGCAGTAATTTTGTTCCATTTTCATTGCATCATATCTCTGTTATCGTTGCTCCGTTTTGTGCGTGTAATATGTCAAAATGTTCGCCTCGAAGAGTAGATCATTTCATCTCATTGCGTAATTTTCATTTGAGCTCATCTTGATGCCCGAAATGCTGTTGCAAGAGTGCTATGTGATGTTAGTTTCTGATTTTTATCAGAACTTGCACTTTTGTCATTTTTGCAATGATTGATGTGTGCATCCTATGGACTTGAGCCCTATATGTGTTTTGCAATATGCCATGTCTTCTTTCCAGTGGTGCTTGTTATGTATTTTTGTGATCTATGTGGTGACTAGCACGTGCATGCAAACTAGGTGTCTTGTTGTTGCTGTTTCCAGCCCTGTTTTGCTGATATTTTGATGCCATGTTAACTTGATTCTACATAGAGTTCCATGCATATTTTGAGATACTTCAGTAAGGATGTTTTGTAAAGCATGTCTTGCTCTATCCATCCATGCCCTTGTTTGCAATTATGGAGTGCCATAGCTTGAGTCAATCGAGCTCTACTTTTGCTATCAAATGTTTCCTGGCAGATTGTTTACATGTTATTCAATTTTGCCTAGGTTGTTGTGGTTGATCCATGTATGCTATGTTATTGTTCTTGACATGTATGTCTTCTATGCCATGTCTTCTTGATGTATGTATGCTTAGTTTATCATTTAAGGCTCTGTAGTGAGTGCATTGAGCTTGTAAACATGCCTACTTGTTATCAGTTTTTGACATGCCATGTTGCTGAATCTGTTAACGAAACTTTCGAGATTGACGTGGGTGTTACTATATTTTCTGATCCTTTTTGGCTTATGGTCACTAAAGGACTTTTGTTCTATGCAATTAGTAGATTCATGCTATGCCTTTGTTTGCCATTATAAGTTCCTGTAACATGTTGTTTCATAGCTCTAAACATTGCAACCTGTTGTTATTTCTGCCAATGCCTGAAACTGTTATTACTTGCAATCTTGCCATGTGTTTTTGAGCATGTTCTAGTTGTTTCTGGAGGTAGCTCAGTTCTCATGTTTTGTAATACTTTACCTATACATCATGCCAATGCCTTTTGTTTTCATATTGAGGTGCTGTAGCATATTGTTTTGATGCTTGCAATATGCCTAGTTGCTGTTTTGGACAGATTGTGGCTATAACTTGTATAGGGTGTATGTGTTGAACCGTTGCTCCGTTTTGAGTGTGCTCTATATGAAACTTGCTTGATTTTGCATGTAGTTTCATATTATCATGTTGGATCCTTGTTTTGAGGTGTTTTCTTGATGTTTGTATGCATATTGCATCAATGCCATGTTTATCTTGTTTTGCTCATATCTTCTAGGCCGTAGCTCCGAATCTAATGAACTTTATATGTAACTTGACTAGAATTTCGTGTAGATCATCGTGGTGCATATTAAATTGCTGTTTAACAACTTGAACATAATGTTTATTCAGATCTGGACCAATTTCGAAATTTGCATATGAGGACTTACCGGAATTGTTATATGTTGTTTCCGGCCTCATTTAAACTTGCCTTGATGTGTTGTTCTTGTTTGCACCATCTCTTGCCATGAGTAGCTTCATGTAGCTGTGTCATGCATCATGCTTGATTATGCATCATGCATTGTTCATGTGTGGTGTGTTTACCTATGTTGTGTGCTTCTTCTTGTTAGTTCCTGTTTCGTTGCGATCGTGAGGATTCGTTCGTCTACGCTTGGTTCGGCTTCATCCGTTCGTCTTCTTCATGGACTCGTTCTTCTTCCTAGCGGGATTTCAGGCAAGATGACCGCTACCCTGGATCTCACTACTATCATTGCTATGCTAGTTGCTTCGTTCTATCGCTATGCTGCGCTACCTTTTACCTGTTTATCAAGCCATCCCAATTGCCATGCCAGCCTCTAACCTTTTGAACCCTTCCTAGCAAACCGTTGTTTGGCTATGTTACCGCTTTGCTCAGCCCCTCTTATAGCGTTGTTAGTTGCAGGTGAAGATGAAGTTTGTTCCTTGTTGGAACATGGAGATGTTGTTCCTTGTTGGAACATGTTTACTTGTTGGGATATCACAATATATCTTATTTAATTAATGCATCTATATACTTGGTAAAGGGTGGAAGGCTCGGCCTTATGCAGTGTTTTGTTCCACTCTTGCCGCCCTAGTTTCCGTCATATCGGTTTTATGTTCCCGGATTTTGCGTCCCTAACGCGGTCGGGTGATTTATGGGACCCCTTGACAGTTCGCTTTGAATAAGACTTTTCAGCAAGGCCCAACATTGGTTTTACATTTGCCTCACCTAGCCTTTTTCCCTTGGGAGTCGCGCATCCCGAGGGTCATCTTTATTACCCCCGCCGGGCGGTGCTTGTCTAGCGTTGGTCCAAACTAAACACCATGCGGGACCATCCCTTGGCAACTTGGGTTACGTCGGTACACATGACGCTTAGCTTATCCGGTCGTGGCACGAGGCGAGATCTGCGGCTACTATCGGGGTGTCGGCACGCCGGGAGGTCTTGCTGGACTTGTTTTATTGCTGTGAAATGTCTTGTGGCGGGATTCGAGACTGATCGGGCTTCCCGGGAGAAGGTCTATTCGCCGTTGATCGCGAGAGCTTATCATGGGCTAAGTTGGGACACCCTGCAGGGTTTGAACTTTCGAAAGCCGTGCCAGCGGTTATGTGGCAGATGGGAATTTGTTAATGTCGGTTGTAGAAAACCGAAGTCGATCTTAATTAAAATACACCAACCGTGTGCGTAACGTGAGTGTCTCTTTTCGGGGTTGATCGAGAGGAGAACACGGTTTCTGGGTTATGTTTAACGTAAGTAGGAGTTCAGGATCACTTCTTGATCATTACTAGTTGACGACCGTTCCTTTGTTTCTCTTCTCGCTCTCATTTGCGTATGTTAGCCACCATATATGCTTAGTCGCTGCTGCAACCTCACCACTTTACCCCTTCCTTTCCCATTGAGCTTTGCTAGTATTGATACCCATGGTAATGGGATTGATGAGTCCTCGTGGCTCACAGATTACTACACCACCAGTTGCAGGTACAGGTTTGCGATGATCATGACGTGAGAGCGATGTTTGCTTGTGTTGGAGTTCTTCTTCTGCTTCTTCGATCAGGGGATAGGTTCCAGGTCGGCAGCCTGGGATAGCAGGGTGGATGTCGTTTGATTTTCTGTTTATGTTTCATCCGTAGTCGGATGTTGATCTTGTATATGATGTTGATGTATTCTTGTGGCATTTGTGCCTTATGTATGTATCCCCATCTATTATGTAATGTTGATGTAATGATATCCACCTTGCAAAAGCGTTTCAATATCTTGGGTCTATCCTTGGTGGGACCGTCGAGTTCCTTTGGATAGGGTCGCATATTGGGCGTGTGACTAGTCTCTGGTGGGAGAATTATGAGGCTATCGTCCGGTTGGACAAGTTACAACTTGGGCGAATTCAGTGCCGCCTTAGTGAGCATCATATCCTAGAAGGTCTTATGGACCATAAAGGGAGGAATTCTGCAGTTTCACCCAAGGTAGGGTGACGGTGGATGCCTCTGACCGTGAATTTGGGAGGTTAGCACGTTATGCTCGAAGAAGTTTCTACCGACGCCAAGAAGCGAGGCAAGGTTCCGCAAGGACTTAGCCACGAGCTACGCCGAGACCTTAAATGCGCATGAGTGTACCTCTTTTCGAAGCTAGTCAATAAGGCTATCGGCCTTGGCTGGGCAGACTGATTTTGAGGCTTCACATAAGCACATCCGTGACTCTGGATCTTCATCCGGCTCTGGATCCCGAAGCGCCGGGTTTGGATTCAAATCTGCTCTACCACCTGAGTTCACCCGAGGCCATCCTTTGAGGCGCCTCGCCCCAACCAGCAGTATGTTCCACCCAAGACTTATGGAGGCCCCATTGCTAATGCTGCTCCACGCCCAAATGTGATAACTTGCTTCAAGTGTGGAGGCAGGCCACTACATCCGTGAGTGTCCCCAAAACAACCCAGATCAAGTTGGAAAGTCATTGGCCGTGGCAAGCCAGCGAGGAAAGGTGCCCTATGCTAAACCAGTTGCCCTTTGCTCGTGGCCATGTCAACTATGTTTCTGCTGAAGAAACCTATGAGGATCTAACGCCGTCCTCGATGCGCTCCTTGTTAATTGCCATCCCGCAGCTGTTCTTTTTGATCTTGGAGCATCTCATTCATTTATTTCGAGAGCTATGCTCATTGCACAACACCACATTACGTGACATGCATACCTCCATGGAAATTCAAACTCCTGGTTCTAGATGGCAAACCTCTAGAATAAGTCATGGGAATGAAATTCTTGTCGACAGATTAGTCTTTCTTGCATCTCTAATAGCTCTCAAGTCCTCGGACATAAACATCATCTTGGGTATGGGTGGATGTCAGCCCATTACGCTAAGATTGATTGCTCTACTAGAACTGTTCAACTCACCCATCCTTGGGCAAGGCGGTGAATGTTTTAACCCGAGTGTCTAAGCGCCGACTTTACTCATAAATGCCAACCCTCTTCCGGACCTCGAAGATATTCCGGTAGTCCGTGATTTCCCGGATGTCTTTCGGAGGAACTGCCGGTGTTCCACGGCGGGGATGTCGAGTTCGTGATAGATCTTGTTCGGAACCGTCCCAATATCTAGAAGACCTTATAAGATGGCACCCTAGAACTAGCTGAACTTAAGAAACAACTCGATGAGTCCTTGCAAAAGGTTTCATCCGTCCTAGTTCATCTCCATGGGCTTGCCCCGTCCTCTTCGTCAAGAAGAAGGGTGGTACGGATCGGATGGTTGTAGATTACCGACCTGTCAATTTGGTCACCATCAAGAACAAGTATCCGCTCCCCAGGATCAACGATCTGTATGATCAGCTCGCTGGATCCTCAGTCTTTTCCAAGATGGATTTCAGGTTGGGCTACCATCAAATCAAAATCAAGAACGGGGACATTCCTAAAATGGCCTTTGTTACTCGTTATGGCCAATCTGAGTACACCGTCATGTCCTTCGGATTAACCAATGCTCCAGCCACCTTATCTCGGTTAATGAACTCAATCTTCATGGAGTATTTGGATAAATTCGTCGTGGTATACCTCGATGATATACTCATCTACTCCAAGAATGAAGAAGAGCATGCGAACATCTACGGCTAGTATTGATGAAACTTGAGAGCACCGCCTTTATGCCAAATTCTCTAAGTGTGAATTCTGGTTGAAGTGACCTACCTAGGCCATGTAATCTCGGCAAGGGCATTGCTGTCAATCGGCGAGTTCAAGCCGTCCTGATTGGACTCCACATGATCGGTCAAGCAAGTTCGGAGTTTCCTCGGTTTAGCGAGCTATTGCCGCCGCTTCGTCGAGAATTTCTCTAAAGTTGCTAAACCTCTAACCGAACTCCTCAAGAAAGATAAAAGGTTGAATGGGCGCCATAAAGGCGCGAGTTCAGCTTCGAGGAACTGAAAAAGCGCTCGACATCTGCTCCGTACTTGTTCCACCAGATTTCTCTAAGGATTTTATTATCTATTGCGGCGCCTCGCGACAAGGACTAGGTTGCATACTCATGCAAGATCGTCATGTGATTGCCTACGCTTCTCGACGATTCGTCCACATGAGGATAACTATCCCACACGATCTAGAGCTTGCAGCGATGGTTCATGCACTCAAAACCTGGCGACATTACCTTCTTGGTAATCGTTGCGAAATCTACTTGATCACCAAAGTCTGAAATATATCTTCACCCAACGGATTTGAATCTCAGGCAAAGGCGTTGGGTCGAGTTGATACAGATTACGACTTAGGAATATCTTACACCGTGCAAAGCCAATGTCATGGCCGGCGACTAAGTCGAAAATCTTATTGTAACAACCTGATGTTACAACAAAATCAACCATTTCTCCACGAGGAATTTCGTAAACTTAATCTCCATATTGTTCCTCGAGGATTCCTTTCCACCACGGTGGCGAAACCGACCTTACGGATCGAATCATAGCTGCTCGGAAGTATGATAGAGGATATCTCGGATCAAGGAGAACATTGCTAGCGGAGCTGCTAAGTGTTTCTCCATAGATGAACAGGTGTTGTCTTCTTTGAAAACCGTTTGGTGGTTCCCAAGAAACAACAGCTACGGCAATTGATCCTTAAGGAAGCTCATGACTCTCCTCTCACCATTCATCCGGTAGTACTAAAATGTATCAAGACCTCGCCAGAGGTTTTGGTGGACTAGGATGAAGAGAGAAATCGCTCAATACATTGCTAATTGCGGCGTCGTCGTCGAGTTAAGCGAGCATCAACGGCCTGCTGGTACCCTTCAACCTTTGGAAATTCCTGAATGGAAATGGGATAAAATCGGTATGGATTTCATTACGGGTTTCCCAGGACCAAGAGAGGAATAACGCTATCTTCGTTGTCGTTGATCGTCTTTCCAAAGTAGCCCACTTCCTACCGTTCGTGAGAGTATAACCGCTAACCAGCTAGCTGATTTGTACATCTCTCGAATAGTATCTCTTCATGGTGTTCCATTAGAGATTAACTCAGACCGTGGAAGTCTCTTCACCTCTCGATTTTGGGAAAGTTTCCAAAACGCTATGGGAACTCGTCTCTCCTTTAGCACCGCTTTCCATCCTCAATCAAGTGGTCAAGTAGAACGAGTCAATCAAATCCTAGAGGATATGCTTCGAGCTTCTGTCATCTCTTTCGGCATGAATTGGGAAAAATGCCTTCCATTCGCCGAGTTCGCTTATAACAATATTTATCAAGCCAGCTTAGGCAAAGCCCCTTTCGAAGTTCTTTACGGACGAAAATGTCGAACGCCTCTTAACTGGTCAGAAACCGGGGAGAGACAACTCTTTGGCCCGGATATGATCCAGGAAGCAGAAGAGCAGGTTCGCGTTATTCGTGAGAAATTGAAAACAGCCCAATCTCGTCAAAAGAGCCAATATGACCGCAAGCATAAGCCTATGGCTTATGAAATTGGCGAGAATGCTTACCTCCGGGTTACCCCTTTGAAGGGAACCCATCGATTCGGTATCAAAGGCAAGTTGGCTCCACGTTACATTGGACCCTTTCGCATTCTTGCCAAACGAGGAGAAGTTGCCTACCAATTGGAACTACCTCCGCATCTTTCCAGAGTCCATGATGTCTTCCACGTTTCCCAAATCAGGCGTTGCTTCTCGGATCCTATCCGTGGAGTGGACCACGAAACGCTTGATCTCCAAGATAACCTCACCTATCGAGAATATCCCATTCGTATTCTCGATCAAGCCGAGCGTACCACTCGACGTCAGAATATCAAGTTTCTAAAGGTTCAATGGTCAAACCATTCCGAGCAAGAAGCAACTTGGGAAAGGGAGGATCGTCTTCGACTTGAGTATCCCACCTTTTTCGCAACAGATCCTAAATCTCGGGACGAGATTCTTTTGAGTGGGGGTGAGTTGTCACATCCCAGTTAGACCATGCATTAGGGTGTGCATCATGTTTAAATTTCATTTGAATTTGAAATGGGAAGGCAGAAACCCCGAACACCCCCTTAATTCAACTAGGGTTTACTAAAAAATATTTCAATGAACCTGAAATGCCCTTCAAAATGCTCATCATCTTTGCTTTGGTTCAGAGCCTATGTCAAGGTGGTGCATCATTTTCTAGGTCATCCAAAGGTCCTTGGATTAATTCATAAGTTTTTGAATTTGAGCATTTCAAATTATATAAAATATTTTAAATGTCCAAAAATTGCCAAACCAAAATGTTTCATGTTGGAAATATTCCAACAATGGACCAGGAGCATTTTGGTGATTTTTAAAACTGTTTTGGTATTTTAGAAAACCCCACAAAGTTGCAGGAAATTAGAAAAGATAAAAAAATAGAAAGACTTACCTGGCGCCTCCCTACCCGGCCCACCTACCGGCCCAGCCCAGCAGCCGCGCCAGCGAGCTGCTTGGCTCGGCCAGGCAGGCAGCCAGGTGCTCGGCGGCGGGCACCGCATGGGTGCCACGCACCTGGTCGCCGCCTCGCCGCCCCTCTCGCCAGCTGCTGCTGAGGATCGCCTCCTCTCTCTCCCCCGAACCCCCTGGACACCTCCTCTCCGCCCCGGTTCCTCTCCATCGTGCTCCCCCGCCTTGGCCTACGCCGCCGCCGCCGCACCATCGTCGCAACCATGCTCCCCGCCGCCCGTGCTCCTCCTCACCATGTCCAGGAGCTCCACCGCACCCCACTACCCCTAACCATCCGAGCCCCGCTCGCTCTAGTGCACCGAGTCCATCCCACCGACCTCGACCGAGTTCGCCGTCGCCGGAGATCCCTTTTGTCGCTGCCGTCGCTCCGGTTCGTCCCCGACCTCGACGACAGCTTCTACGCGTCGCCCGTGAGCCCATCTAACTCCCCTTCCCTCTCTCTCGCGCCCTCGAGCGGCGTAGCAACCAAACCACGCTCACCCGCGCCCGCCGCCGTGGAGCTCGTCGCCGACGTGCTCCCGGTCACTCTCCGGCCACCCCATGGTGTCCATCACACTCACTGCACCCCAAGGGGTCTACCCCATGCACTCCCCGCACCTCACCGACCCCTCTAACCCCAAGCTCATCGTTGGCCGAACCCCAGCGGCTGCCTAGCTCGTCGCCGGCGCCAACTCCGGCCACCCCGACCCCAACCGGCTCCACCAATAGCCGCGGCTTGCACCCAGCTACCTGTAGCCACCTTCCGCGGCTCATTTGGTCGCGGAATCGCATAAAAGCACTCCCTCCGCCGCGTCGGGCTCGCCGGCGGCTAGTCGCCGGTGCAGCCGACGTGGACTTTGACCACATGGGCCCTCGTTGACCCCGACAAGTCACTGAAAGATGGGGCCCAGCCCTGCTAACTAAATAGGTTAGTTTTAATTAAACATTAGTTAAGTTAATTACCCTGACATGCGGGACCCACTGTCGGGTTTGACCTGGGACGTCCTGTTGACCTGGCGTCATCTTGACGCATGGTCGACGCATTAATCTAATTTCTGGATTTATTCTAATACTGATAAATTCAGAATATAATTCAAATTTCAAATGCTTATAACTTTTAATCAGTAACTCCAAATGCAAAGATTTATATATGAAAATGATCAGAAAAATCCATTCTATCCATTGGTACAGGTTTCATGCATGTTAAATCAAGTTAACCTTGCTGTTTAACCAGAATAAGATAATGCACCTTTAGGGTTATTTCAAATGAGCTATCATTTGAATCTTTGATTCAAATGAGTTCATCCCCTATTATTTCAGCTTGCATTAGGCCAACACACATCCATATTGCCATGTCATAGCATGCATCATATTGTTGCATATTGTCATGTGTGTTTACTTTCGGTATGTTTTTCATGATAGGTTACGTCCCGAGGATAACCTCGACTATCCATCGAAGGCGTACTCTACCCCGTTCCATCGGGCAAGCAACTCATTGATCATTCCGATACAAACCCATGTTCTAGCTTCTGCTCTCGTTTACTGCATTAAGACAACGCGATTCAAACTGTTGTGTGCTGCGGTAGTTGAACCCACTTCCTTTGCATGACCTGTCATTGCCACAGTAACTAGATGAAACCCACTAGTATGTGTAGGAGTTGATTGAGCCATGTTTGTGATTCCTACCATGCTATGCTTGCTATGCTTAGGGTTGTGTCAGGTCTGGCTCATCAGGATGATGAACTGGAGTGAAAGGTTGTGTTGGTTCGAGAGTGAAAGTGTTGAACACGTTTTGGTAAAGGTATCGATGAGAGGCCATGTAGGAGTACATGGTGGGTTGTTTCATTGAAGCCGATCCTAAGAACTGAGATCTGTGTTTGTGATTCATGAAACAGTTACTACCACGCATTGGGATCCTTAATTGACCCTCTCGGCTTCTTAACCACCCTTGTTCTTAGTCCGGGAGTTGCAAGTAGTTTCTGGTGTTTGTAGTATGCTGGAGGCCGCACGCAACGCTGACCTTAGGGGTGGGTTGTGTTGCGGTAGGCACGTGGGGTGTGTACCGAGTGCCCGTTTGGTATCTCGGGAACCCTGCACACATCGTTCGGGCTGTATGGGAAACCTCGGCGGACTCCTACGGATGGAACCCGAATAGGCGATAAACCTGGACTAGGGACTTGAGTGTTTAGGTAGGCTGTGGCCGACACCCACGTTGGGCTTCCGCTTGAAGGTTGCGAGTACATGTCGTATGTGGCGGTAAGTGGTGAGCGTGTGTGAAGAAGTACACCCTGCAGGGTTTGATATGATCTATTCGAATATCCGTGTCCACGGAGAAGGACTTCTGGGTTACCTATATCAGTTCATAGACAAGTAAATGGATACTACTAAAAGCCTCAAGATAAGTGTGAGTATCGTGGATGGCCCTCTCGTGGGATGACGAGAGAGGATCCACGATGGAGTATTGTGATGGTGATTAATGGACTCGTGTACGACAAATGCTTTACAAAGTGGTGTAACGTAGGATAGCTTAGCCAAGAGTCAACGCTGGCTTGCTGCAAATAACTCCACCACCTTCTTGAGAATGAGCATGTACGATAGGATTCTGTGGTAAGACTTGCTGAGTACCCCCGTACTCATGTTTGCCTAATTAATGTTTTTCAGAGGACAACACTACCCCCTCCGATGGATTCTATGTAGATCTCGACTTCGACGAGTGAACTAGCCACCCAGGTGGCGATCTAAGACTTGTGAAGGGCCATTGTAGATAGAAAGGCTCCAACAAGCTTTCTTTCTTTCTAGAGTCTGTACTCAGACTAGTTTGCTTCCGCATGTGCTTGTATGATTGTATGACTTGAGTGTTGGGTCATGTGACCCCTACCTGTATGAATATGTTATGTATGGCTCCTCGGAGCCTCTTAAATAAAGTACTTTGAGTTGTAGAGTTTTGTTGTGATGCCTTGTTGTATTTACTCATATCGGGCATATTGCGTGTATGATTGAAATGCTTGGTATGAGTGGGATCCGACAAACGAGTTGTTTATCCTTGGCAGCCTCTCATATGGGGAAATGTAGTCTCGTGCTTACGGCGATAGTAGTCCGCTACTGCCCGGTTCACGGAGTCCTGCTAGCCCAGCACTCTGCTTGGACACTTGATTGGCGGCATGTGTTTCACTTTGTTCCTATGTACGTCTTCGGGAAATGTCGCGGTGGTATTCGAGTCCTGCCTAGCCTGCTACAGCCCGGGATACCGGAGTCCTGTTAGCCAGTGCTACAGCCCGAATACATCTGTTGATGACCGACATGCTCGATGTGATTCATGTATGCCTGTCCTCATAGGTTAGCGCCGCTTTGGGTTCACGACTAGCCATGTCGGCCGGGTTCTTTGTCATGTGGATGCTAGCGACACTATCATATCGTGAGCCAAAAAGCGCAAGCGGTCCGGGCCATGGTAAGGCGACACCGTGGGAATACCGTGCGTGAGGCCGCAAAGTGATATGAGGTGTTACCGGCTAGGTCGATGTGACTTGGAATCGGGGTCCTGACAGTTGGAGAGGAGCAATGTGGCGCATCAGGAACTCCTTCACCACCTTGGGTGCTGTTACAGCAAGCGACCTTAGGAACACGAAGCGGCGCCAGACGAAGATGAGCCGAGGGCTTGAAAGCGTCTCCTGGCCCCAGCCTGAATTGGGGACACAGGCGAGGTTGGCTCCGACAGCAGGGGGCTGGGCACCCCCATATCCTTGTACAACCACCTCTCGCGGAACTCAGCCGCAGGCGGAGGCAAGCTGAAGTCAATCCCCGAGGCCGCTGTCTCGGGCGCGGCGACGAAGCTCACGCACGCCGAGCATTGAGTGGGGTCGATAAGGCGCAGAGAGAAGAAGTGGCGCAGCAAGGCAACCGAGGGAAGGATGCCCATCATTGCCTCACAAGCGAAAGCGAAGACAGAGAGGAGAGTAATGGACTCGGGACCCGGATGCATCATGTGGATCGATGGTGGGAAAGCACGGCATTGAAGAAATCGAGAAGGGGGAACCAGCCCGCCCACGAGGCGTCGTGAAATACGACCTCGGTGACTATCCTGTCGATGGAGAAGTGGTACGCGGGCCAAGCCGTCGTCCTTCCGCATTCGTTGAAGGAGGTAGCCAGAGCCGAACTGACCTTGCCCAAGCCCTCTAGATTGAGTATGATTGACGGGTCAATAGCGGAGGCCGCCGGCGGCGGCGAGCGAGGCGGAGGCACAAGTTTCTTCCCTTTCCCCTTCTTCATCGGAGCCATGGCGATCGAAAAGGGGGGGGGGAGATTCGGGATTGGATTGAAAAAGGAAGCTGGAGTTCGAGAGAGGGAAGGACAGGAGCGCACAAGCAGCAGAGAGGAGAACGGATGTGTACAGCACCATGTCCGCCTACCAAGGCACGAAATAAGGAGGCGTGGGGAACAGTGCCGCCCACGTCGAATCAACCGCCATACGTCGCCCAAGGCCACAGGCTGTTAGGGCCCGTAACGCTTCACACTTGCCCTTTCGCTTCTCTGCTCGGCCATGTTCGGCGCGCCCAGGCCTGGGCTCTTGTCGGCGTGTTCGGGAGCGGGGTCCCCAGACTTGCCTGCCTGCGGCCCGCAGCGTGGCTCAGAGGAGGCCCAGGACAGCCCATCTTCATCAACGCAAGCTCAAGACCCTCGCGAGGCGGACGACCAGGAGCTTCCTCAGGCACGGCCTCGTTAGGCTGGCTCATGAGGAGGCGGAGAGTTCAAGGCCGGGTACCTCGCGGCGTGCCCATAGCGCAAGCCATGGCGACCAAGGGTGCCGGTCGGCGCTAGCCAGCGCAGCTCCTCCTTTCCTCTTTGGTGCAAAGGGAGCAAGCGCGGCGAGAGCATCAAGCAAAGGCATCCGTTTGGTGCAACAAGACCAAGACTAGCCCCAACGGCTGGAAGGAGTCATCGTGGAGCCCAGCGGCGTCATCACGAGCCTTTGGCGGCGAGGACCAATAGCGGTGTCTGGACTAGGGGTACTCACCACGCGTCTCCCGATCAGTTGGATTGGGCGAGACCCCATGGCCGTATACTCATGGGCCAGTCCGGACAGTTGCCGCATACAAGGAAGATTCCACAAGACTTGGCGATCAAGACAAGGACTCCTCCCCACCGGCGTATTCGGCTAGGACTCTTGTTATCCTAGGCCTCTGGTGCATTATATAAACCGAGGCCATGCTAGTCGATGGAGATATTCAATATAAAATATACAATATACAACAATCATACCATAGGCTAGCTTCTAGGGTTTAGCCTCTTTGATCTCGTGGTAGATCTACTCTTGTAGCACACATCATCAATATTAATTTAGCAGGACGTAGGGTTTTACCTCCATCAAGAGGGCCCGAACCTGGGTAAAACATCGTGTCCCTTGTCTCCTGTTACCATCCGCCTAGACGCACAGTTCGGGAGCCCCTACCCGAGATCCACCGGTTTTGACACCGACATTGGTGCTTTCATTAAGAGTTCCTCTGTGTGTTCGACAAAAGGTCGATGGCTCGCCTGCAGGTCAACTGCGACTTCGGCATCTTGGTCACCAGCTCGACTGGTCACCTTGGTTCAACCAAGGACTGCGCCCTACCTCCGATCATCATGTTCGGATGAGGGCCTTCATCAACATTAACTCCGATCTCTATCAAGATCATGGAGGAATCATCCAGGGAGCCCGGGGGCTCAACGTGAACATTGCCCTCGGGCGACCGTACTGTTTTTCTGGACAGCGGAGTTGTGTCCGCCGCCACCGCCTCCTCAAGCGTCGTTTTAACGATTGCTTCGGTGGAATTGTGCGGAATTGAGTCTACAACAACCCTGGAAAATTTCGTCGAATTCCGATGGAGGAATCTCTGGCAATCTCCGGTATACCGGAGCCGCATTGAATCTGGACGAGAATCCGGACGAGTTTAGGGCGTGGTGTCCAGCTTCTAGCTCGGACTTCCTTTGGAAGATCCAACCGTTGATCGGCTGCGGAATTCCTATATCTACCACCCCTCAAAATTTCAACTCGATCCGACCGTCCAAACTCCAGGAACCTTCCGATTAGCGCATCGCTTTTGGATCTGTTTTCGCGCGAAACGAATCCGACCGAGTTAAATCTTTTTATGAGCGGGATTTGGACATCCTTTTGAAGGAAGTTTTGTATGGGGTATTCTGTTTTGTTTCCGAACACATCGCACTAACTTTAAGATCTTTTGAACATGATCTTCAACATCATGCTGGTGTCAAACCAGTCCGGCAATATTGCTCCACGGCTGCCGACCTACACTAGACACGTCGTCATTTTGTTGAGCCGAGCTCAACTTCTTCGGATCATCATCTCGGCAAGCCGAACAAGAGTCCGGCATCGCGAAGGATAAATCATCACCAACATCGTCGCCCCACGGATTACACGGAGCAGGCATACTGGCATCGCCGCACGGTCGCTTCATCAAGCCGGCATCAACCACGTCACGACCTGCGTCGGCAGGGCCGCACTATTGCTTCTTCAAGCTGGTGTCCATCACGCCGACCTACTTCGACATCTCGGCTGGACCAGGGGCTTCACCATCTCTTCATCAACCTACTCCGGACACTTCGGCGTCACTAGCCGACCAGGCAATGGGTGCGCGGATCGAGTCCCAATTTTGGGAATCACCTTCCTTCGGATTGCTACAACAAATAAACCAGGTGCTATTAATCCTAGTATTTCTTTTTGCTTGTTTGGGTTAATTTTTCCCAAGGAATTATTACTCTGGTTTGTCCACATATGTACATAGGCCTATCAAATGGTGGCCGCATTATCGACAGTCGCATGATGGTTCGGTCAGTTTCGTACATAGTCCGTGACGCCGCATCCGAACTTCGGACCGACACAGTGAATCCGAGCTTTGCGGCGCCTTTATTGCATTACGCCGACAACCTGCATCGACATCGACTTCGGCGCCAGGCCATATTTCTTTTATTACTCACTTTGCATAAATTATTTATTATGCAACGATTTTTTTATTTTATTACTATTATCTCTGGTTTGCACTATTTTTTGTGCACAGGAAAATGATCCAGCCGGACTACATCCTTTGATGTCACCTCGGCTGGACGGGGGGCTTCGTCAACACTTCATTACCCCATGCCAGGGACTTCGGCATCACTCTGCCGTCCTTCATTGACCGTGCTATGTCACCACTTATGCCGAGCTCTTTGCTCCGCCACCTCGGGACCGGCTTGGGGGATGGAACCTTGTCCCGCATCAAGCTCAGACCGCGTCGTCAATACCGAACACATTAACCAGCTAAGTTGCCATCATGCTCAAAGTTTTAAATTTCTAACTTGTGTTCGGTTCGACCAAGAATTATACTTTTTTTTAAAAAAAAGTTGCTTGTAAAATTTTTTCTTGTCCAAACTTTGTTCGCACATACTTGACGCGCTACCTGCGCTCATTATACCTGGGGGCTTCTTTAACAAAAGCTTATTAATACGGGCTTTATGCCCAACACATGTGTCACACTTCCGCATGTACCTTTTATTCACCATTATATGCATCGTTATGACTTAAGTTTTGGCCAAGCTGGGTTGCTCGGCTCTGTGCTTACCCCTCGTTCCCGATTGTTCGGCTAGGTGGTAAAGGAGCACCTCTGCGATTATTCTTGCCGGGTCAGCGGATGTGTACCTCGACTAGGTGAAGCGAAAGCTAAGCGTTCTTAAGGGAATACTCGGTCGGTGAACTAAAAGATGATTTCTTACCTATTTATTTACCTGCCCCAGATGTTTTTCTACTCTTTTCGCAGTCGGACATGCACTTTAGGGCATGCCTCCGAGAAGCGAACCCCTAACGGAACTATTCTCCTGGAAGATGTTTCTTACTAACCATGTAATATAACATAACTAGTTGGGCACTTGTCTGATAAAGCACTAATGACCCCTACGCCTGGTCTCCACGCATGCCCCGGTTTTTATAACCGCGAGGGTATTCGGACACACTCAGGACTATTGGGTCCAGAGGTTGAAGCGAAAAGTTCCGCTACGACAAACGATCTACAATCCGGCTAGAAGGCATTCTACATGTCACCTTACATTATATAGTCAACTTTTACCCAAGTCACTTGGGGGCTCTTATGTTTATTTGAGCCGTTTTATAATAAGTGTTTTTCTTCTTAGTCGTTGCAGAGTTTTTATTATTATTTATCACTCCTTTTCTCGACACGAGTGTGCGGTCACTAGCCGGGGAGCCTAATTTCTCTCTCAAAACCGCTAGAGTTTAGTTTTCTAAACTGGCCCAATGAGAAGTACTCCGCCTTCGGGATGGGAGACTGAAGCCGTAGGATGACCCGCTTGAAGTCTTGAGATAGGATGTGTCATGTTAAAGCACGGCAGAAGCACTTTTTTTTTCTAAAGTCCAATTTTCGGATTGGCACCGAACACTTGATCTTGCTCGGACGTCATGTTTTTACTGACGTTTTTTGGTTTTCCAAGCCTTTGGCACTTTTTAACTATTTGTGGGTTTTCAGCACAAGTCTCGCAGTGCAACGCCGGACACCTTTAGAGGTTCGGCAAAAACATTCTCGAATATTGCTATATATGCATCAGTTTCGAATTGTGTCTTCGGTCAATTGTTGGGTTGCCCGGCTCCCGCGCTTGCCTCCTACAATCCGCTTCGTTCGGCTAGGTGTGCAAAGGGAGAACCACTGCGATTGTGCTTCCAGCTCGCATGGTCAAGCACCTCAGTGGAGAAAGCCGAAAACTGACTGTCACAATTGGTGTAAACTGGTCAGCGATCCGATGACTATATTAAATGATGGGCCATTCATAAAATTGGCCGAAGTGTTTCCGGCTTGACCTCGACTGTCGACGAACACTACGGGGGCTATTAACTGGCCTCCCAAACTAAATCCTTGATCTTTTTCTCTTACATTGGAGCTGAGGTTTCATGATCATGCTTAGCATGACAACCCAAAGAAAGGAACCGATAGCGGGACTATTTTCTTTGGAAGACATTTCTTCTATTCAACAGTAATATAACATATTTCTCTGCGTACCTTTGTTTATAAAACCGTATGGCCAGACTGCCTTGTTTGTCATAAATCTTTGCCCTCATAATGGCTTTATAAAGTAGGACAAGCACTCCTCGGCTACTGGCCGAGGAGGTTGAAGCCGATGGTCGGTCAACAAAGTTTTGTACAATGCGGATCCGAGCATTAATGACATAAAGTACTTGGATACATTGAGTCATTACATAATTTGTGATTTTACTATGGATATCGATCCTTAATTGCCACCGTGCCGCATTAAGGCTCGGAACTCTTGGGCTTCGGGCTTATTATTTATAAATATTAAAGGGCACATCAATCCCACGACCTGGTGTTTCCACCCGACCCGGTGTCTCGGGGGCTCTTGCATTGCCTGTTCTATGCGAGAAAATTTTAAGTGCAATCAGTTTCGAGGAGATTTTGATCCTCGGGTTGGTCGGCCGCACCCAACCCGAGTCTCGAGGACGAGCACGCCGCTTTTGTGTCCAAGTATTCTGCGAGTTAGGACTTGATCCTCTGGTCGATTTTGCAAATCAACTTTGAGTCTCGGTGACTCTTGGGATCAGCGGTCTTATGTCATCCTTCATGTGCATCTCGGGTTTTAGACCGATACACACCTTGAGGGCTACTGGCTATATATCTCATCAGAGAATAAATTGCATCAATAAAAAATATTGACCAAAATCAGCCCACATTCGGGGTGGTGCACCACCTCGGAAGCAGTCCGGCATAAAGCTCGGGCACTAGTGGCTGGCTCCATAGAGGGCATTTCCGGCATTAAGCTCGGCTAAACTCCTTCAAATTGCTTTGAACCAAGGTGATTTACGACACCTCGGATACAGTCCGGTGTTAGAGCTTGGATACATAGTCCGGCGTTGGAGCTCGGATACAGTCCGGCATTGGAGCTCGGATACATAGTCCGGCATTAGAGCTGGGAAGCAGTCCGGCATTGGTGCTCGGCTGCAAAATATACCTCGAATGCAGTCCGGCGTTGGAGCTCGGACGCAAGAGGACACTGCCTCCCGGGAATAACTTCAAACCCGAGGTGTGGCATAAAAATAACAAGGCATTGATAAAGGCCGGAAACTTAAAGGGGCTCCTCGGATACCCGACATGTAAACTCGTCGAATGCATTTTGGCGATCCTCAAGATCGAAGATGAGAAGATTTGTTGAACCAGTTTTCAAGACCGACGACCGAAGATGAAGAACAGTTCGGAAGAATCGAGGCGTCCCTAACGAAGACCGGTGCGGGGGCTCTTGGCGGTGTCTGGACTGGGGGTACTCACCACGTCGTCTCCCGATCAGTTAGATTGGGCCGAGGACCCCCATGGCCGTATACTCATGGGCCAGTCCGGACAGTTGCCGCATACAAGGAAAATTCCACAAGACTTGGCGATCAAGACAAGGACTCCTCCCCACCGGTGTATTCGGCTAGGACTCTTGTTATCCTTGGCCTCTGGTGCATTATATAAACCGAGGCCAGGCTAGTCGATAGAGATATACAATATACAATATACAATATACAACAATCATACCATAGGCTAGCTTCTAGGGTTTAGCCTCTTTGATCTCGTGGTAGATCTACTCTTGTAACACACATCATCAATATTAATCTAGCAGGACGTAGGGTTTTACCTCCATCAAGAGGGCCCGAACCTGGGTAAAACATCGTGTCCCTTGTCTCCAGTAACCATCCGCCTAGACGCACAGTTTGGGACCCCCTACCCGAGATCCGCCGGTTTTGACACCGACAACCAACTTTAGTCAGGATAAGTGTACCCGCTGTTCCCCTTCAAAATGGCCAATTGTTGGCGTCCTTCCCGCTCAATATTTGGGGAGAGGCCCAGGGCCTCCGACTATATAAGTAGAGCTAGCCACCATAGTAGAGGGGATCGAAGATCCAGCATTTGGAATCCAGCGGGAGAGAGATAAAGAACCGATCCTCAAGCTAGAGCGACGGGACACCACTTAGCAGTTCATCACACCCACCAAGAACAGACCCTCGCGAGGCTGTTCTTCCCTGTACTGTTCTTCATCAGCCCCAGAGGCAATCCACCACACCACAAACTAGAGTAGGGTATTACACCACAACGGCGGCCTGAACTAGTATAAATCTCGTGTCTCTTGTGTTGTTCTTTCGAGTAGTTTAGGTCCCTGCGATTCGGCGAGGTACGAGATGGTGGAGGGTTGGATCTCCGCGCGCACCCCAGAGTTCAAACCTTAAGGGTCTGCCGGAACCCGAAATCCGACAGATATGTTTAGTCCCCCAAGTTTTGATGAGCAAATTTATTATGATGATAGCATGCCTCCTACTTATATATGATGATTATATTGATGAAAGTAGGTTTGGAAGAGTGTCAACTTTAGGAAGTAATGATCCCACTATTTTGGAGGGTGTCGAATCGTATTCAATTATGAAAGTGGATTTGGAGAGGTCATGACTTTATTTAGTAATGATTCCACTATCTTGGAAGAGGTTTCAGTTGAGTATGATGAGAACAAAGTTGCTACCTATGATGATTATTGTGATGATATTTATGCTATAAGGAGTAGTGATATTTATATTTATAAAACTTGTCATGATTATGACTACCCTTTTTCTGAATACTACTCTTTTAACATGGAAACAATTTATAGTATTCGAGTCTCTTATGATACTCCCACTATTCTGATTGAGAAGAAATTTGCTTTTGTGGAGAGTAAAAAAATTTCTATGCAAGTAGATCATGAAAAGAATGCTTTATGTGCTGGTTATATGGTTGGATTCATTCATGATGCTACTGAAAATTATTATGAGAGAGGATCATATGCTTCTACATATTGCAATAATATCAAGTTTCCTCTCTATGTGCTTAAAATCTTGAAGTTATGCTTGTTTTGCTTTCCTATGCTAGTTGATTATTGTTCCCATAAGTTGTTTGCTCACAAAATCCCTATGCATAGGAAGTGGGTTAGAATTAAATGTGCTAGTAATATTCTTCATGATGCTCTCTTTATGTTTCAATTCTTATCTTTTATGTGAGCATCATTGAAATTATCATGCCTAGCTAGGGGCGTTAAACGTTAGCGCTTGTTGGAGGCAACCCAATTTTATGTTTGTTCTTTGTTTTTGCTCCTGTTTAGTAATAAATAATTCATCTAGCTTCTGGTTGGATGTGGTTTTATGTTTTAATTAGTGTTTGTGCCAAGTAGAACCTTTGGGAAGACTTGGGTGAAGTCTATATGATCTTGCTGTAAAAAAACAGAAACTTTTGCGCTCACGAGATTGCTACCATTTTTTACTGGACAATGCCTTAAAGTTGATTATTTTCGAAGAATACTAATAGACAAATTCCTCAGGTCCACCAATTTATTTCAGAATTTTTGGAGTTCCATAAGTATACGTTTGATACAGATTACTACAGGTTGTTCTGTTTTTGACAGATTCTGTTTTCTATGTATTGTTTGCTTATTTTGATGAATCTATGAGTAGTATCGGAGGGTATGAACCATAGAGAAGTTGCAATACAGTAGATATTACACCAATATGAATTTAGAATGAGTTCACAACAGTACCTAAGTGGTGATTTATTTTCTTATACAAATGGAGCTTACGAGTTTTCTGTTAAGTTTGTGTTGTGAAGTTGTCAAGGTTTGGGTAAAGATTCGATGGACTATGGAATAAAGAGTGGCAAGAGCCTAAGCTTGGGGATGCCCAAGGCACCCCAAGGTAATATTCAAGGACAACCAAGAGCCTAATCTTTGGGATGCCCCGGATGGCATCCCCTCTTTCGTCTTTGTTCATCGGTAACTTTACTTGGAGCTTTATTTTTATTCACCACATGATATGTGTTTTGCTTGGAGCGTTATTTTATTTTATTTTGTTTTTCTTTCTATTTGAATAATATCCCAAGATCTGAAATTCTTAAATGTTAGAGAGTCTTCACATAGTTACATAATTATTTAACTACTCATTGATATTCACTTATATCTTTTTGGAGTAGTTTGTCATTTACTCGTGTGCTTCACTTATATCCTATGAGTAAATGGTTGAATGATTTAAATGTCATAAATCTGAAATTATATATGTTTCATATGATTATCCCATGGGGAGTAATGACTTCACATATAAGAAGTAGAGGTGGTAAATTTTTTAGCAAACATTGTATTGGTCACTTGAACAATTCATGAAAGAATATTGAAGGAAGAGAGATTTCACATATAAATATACTATCTTGGACATCTTCTATGATTGTGAGCCCCATTAATTATTTTCAAACCTGAGCAAATTAGTTGAAGTTGGACAAGTAAGATAACATGATGAGTTATGCTTGGGTACTTGTATAGAAGTTATATTGTTATGGATCCTCTAACATGTGGTGCTTGCTATTTAGAATCCTTTGCTAGCCAAAATATCTGTACTAAGCGGGAATACTGCTTGTGCATCCAAAATCCTTGAACCAAGTTCCTTCCATGTGTCCACCATATCTACCTATATGCGGTATTTACCTGCCGTTCCAAGTAAATTTGCATGTGCCAAACTCTAAACCTTCAAATAATAATCTGTTTTTTATGCCTGAATCGCTCTTGTAGCGACTAGGGGCTATCAGTATCTTCCATGCTAGGTGGGTTATTCTCACGATGAGTGGACTCCGCTCATCAATCACGAGAAAATGGCTGGTTACTGGGATGCCCAGTCCTATGATCAAAAGATCAAAAATAAATTCGCAAATAATTTAAACAAACTTCCCCAGGATTGTTGATAGTTGGACGGCACCCGTTGTTTCGGACAAGCCGTGGAGTGTGATTGTTGGTGGAGGGGGAGTAAAATCTTTACCTTTCTGTTTGGGAACTGCCTATAATGTATCTAGTATGGAAGATATTGGGAACTCTTGGTCGTTATGTTGACAATGAAAGCATACCTCTCAAAATTATTTTCATCTCTGTTTTAGCTTCGAGCTCTGGCACCTCTGCAAATCCCTGCTTCCCTCTGCGAAGGGCCTATCTTTTACTTTTATGCAAGAGTCAGTAGTATTCCTTCTCATTCCAACCTACTCTTTAGTTGGAAAGCATCATGTGGTGGAGAAAGATCTTAAGCATATATGGCCATTCAAATATATTTGATCATGCATTATTATTGTTGACAATTATCTATATGATAAATAAGTTGGGAGGCAAAACATTAAGCCCCTATCTTTCTTTGTGTTCGATGGATGCTATTTATTCTAAAAAATATGCTTTGAGTGGTAGCAATCATGCAAGACTATATGATAGTTGAGTATGTGGGATTTGCTAAATCAAAGCTCTTACATATACCCTTCCTGAAAATAAGATGAATTTCAATTGTTTGATGACTAAGAACGGTTTGTTAGTTTTCAAGAAAGTTTATGATCTATACTTTAACATGTGAATAGCTTCTTACTTGATCATGAGAAGCTTTATGATATGAGCTACTGTTATGATATATAATGATGCCAGAAAAAGTTATTGGAACTATCCTTGATCAAACTTATGCACTTGCTAGCATTCACACTTCATAAATTATTTCTTCTATCATTTACCTACTCGAGGACGAGCAGAAATTAAGCTTGGGGATGCTGATACGTCTCCAACGTATCTATAATTAATGAAGTATTCATGCTATTATATTATTCATCTAGGATACTTTATGGGCTTTATTATACACTTTTATATTACTTTTGGGACTAACCTATTAACCGGAGGCCCAGCCCAAATTGTTGTTTTCTTGCCTATTTCAGTGTTTCAAAGAAAAGGAATATCAAACAAAGTCCAAACAGAATGAAACCTTCGGAAGAGTTATTTTTGGAATGGAAGCAATCCAGGAGACTTGGAGTAGACGTCAGGGAAGCTTCGAGGAAGCCACGAGGCAGGGAGGCACGCCCTACCCCCCTGGGCGTGCCCCCCACCCTTGTGGCTCCCCTGACCGACTTCTTTCGCCTATATATATCCATATACCCTAAAAACATCGGGGAGCACAATAGATCGGGAGTTCCGCCGCCGCAAGCCTCTGTAGCCACCGAAAACTAATCGGGACCTTGTTCCGGCACCCTGCCGTAGGGGGGATCCATCACAGGTTGCCATCTTCATCATCCTGGCGCTCTCCGTGACGAGGAGGGACTAGACACCCTCGGGGCTGAGGGTATGTACCAGTAGCTATGTGTTTGATCTCTCTCTCTCTCTCGTGTTCTTGAGGTGGTACGATCTTGATGTATCGCGAGCTTTGCTATTATAGTTGGATCTTATGATGTTTCTCCCCCTCTACTCTCTTGTAATGAATTGAGTTTTCCCTTTGAAGTTATATTATCGGATTGAGTCTTTAAGGATTTGAGAACACTTGATGTATGTCTTGCATGTGCTTATCTGTGGTGACAATGGGATATTCACGTGATCCACTTGATGTATGTTTTGGTGATCAACTTGCGAGTTCCGTGAACTTATGCATAGGGGTTGGCACATGTTTTCGTCTTGACTCTCTGGTAGAAACTTTGGGGCACTCTTTGAAGTTCTTTGTGTTGGTTGAATAGATGAATCTGAGATTGTGTGATGCATATCGTATAATCATACCCACGGATACTTGAGGTGACATTGGAGTATCTAGGTGACATTAGGGTTTTGGTTGATATGTGTCTTAAGGTGTTATTCTAGTACGAACTCTTGAATAGATCGATCCGAAAGAATAACTTTGAGGTGGTTTCGTACCCTACCATAATCTCCTCATTTGTTCTTTGCTATTAGTGACTTTGGATTGACTCTTTGTTGCATGTTGAGGGATAGTTATATGATCCAATTATGTTACTATTGTTGAGAGAACTTGCACTAGTGAAAGTATGAACCCTAGGCCTTGTTTCAACGGATTGCAATACCGTTTACGCTCACTTTTATTACTTGTTACCTTGCTTTTTTATATTTTTAGATTACAAAAACCTATATCTACCATCCATATTGCACTTGTATCACCAACTCTTCGCCGAACTAGTGCACCTATACAGTTTACCATTGTATTGGGTGTGTTGGGGATACAAGAGACTCTTTGTTATTTGGTTGCAGGGTTGTTTGAGAGAGACCATCTTCATCCTACGCCTCCCACGGATTGATAAACCTTAGGTCATCCACTTGAGGGAACTTTCTACTGTCCTACATACCTCTGCACTTGGAGGCCCAACAACGTCTACAAGGAGAAGGTTGCGTAGTAGACATCAGTTGATCATTATGAGGAACTTGAAAGATGAAAAAACCAAGATTTATCTCTCAACTACGAGGGGAGGTAAGGAACTGCCATCTAGCTCTGCACTTGACTCACCTTCTATTATGAGTAAATTTGCGACACCTACTCCTGCTATTGATTCTGATATGTCGCATGTTATTGATGATGCCACTTCTGCTATGCATGATACTTATGATCAAACTACTTCTATGCTTGATACTACTGTGACACTAGTTGAATTTCTTGATGAACAACTTGCTAGGGTTAGAGAGAATGAAATTATTGAAACTGATAATATTGATGAAAGTGATGATGAAGATTCTCCTCCTAGATATGAATTGCCTGATGTGCCTGAGGGTTATGTTATGGATGAAGAAACTACTAGAGACCTTTTTGCTTGCAAGGATAGATAAGATCTTAAGAAACTGTTAGTTAAGTTGAAAGAGAAGTCTTTGAATGCTAGAATGAAATATGACCCTGCTTTTGCTACTTCACCTATCTATATTTCTGATAAGGATTATGATTTCTCTGTTGATCCCGATTTAATTACTTTGGTTGAATCTGATCCTTTTTATGGCTATGAATCAGAAACTGTTGTGGCACATCTTACTAAATTGAATGATATAGCCACCCTGTTCACTAATGAGGAAAAAATTCGTTACTTCTATATCCTTAAGTTATTTCCGTTCTTGTTAAAGGGTGATGCTAAAATATGGTTTAATTCTCTTAATCCTGGTTGTGTGCGTAGTCCCCAGGATATGATTTATTACTTCTCTGCTAAATATTTCCCCGCTCATAAGAAACAAGCTGCCTTAAGGGAAATATATAATTTTGTGCAAATTGAAGAAGAGAGTCTCCCACAAGCTTGGGGGAGGCTTCTCCGGTTACTTAATGCTTTGCCTGATCATCCTATCAAGAAAAATGAAACAATTGATATCTTTTATAATGGACTAACCGATGCTTCCAGAGACCACCTGGATAGTTGTGCTGGTTCTATTTTCAAGGAAAGAACTGTTGATCAAGCTGAATTGCTACTGAATAATATGTTGAGTAATGATAATAATTGGACACTTCTTGAACCAACTCCTAAGACAACTCCGAAGAAAAGGGGTATTCTATTTCTCAATCCTGAAGATATGCAAGAAAAAGGTATTAAAGCTGAAGATGTTAATAA
Source organism: Aegilops longissima (assembly GCA_021605205.1). Taxonomy (NCBI): domain Eukaryota; kingdom Viridiplantae; phylum Streptophyta; class Magnoliopsida; order Poales; family Poaceae; genus Aegilops; species Aegilops longissima. The sequence goes on from CM038676.1 coordinate 423,211,081, forward strand.
TTTACCACCTATTGAAGAAATACATGGTCTTGATAACCCGACACGGGTAGTAAAGGTAAATTCTCTCTATAGATTTGATGAAGGTGATATTCCTCGTTATAAGTCTGCTAGTCAATGCTTAGATGAGTTTGATAATTTTATAGTTAAACAAGAAAACTTCAATGCTTATGTTGGTAGACATTTAAACGAAATGCTTATATGATTGAACACTTGAGTGAATATATGTCTAGCGTTAAAGGTGAACTTAAACTTATTAGTAAACATGCTTCTATGGTTACCACTCAAGTAGAACAAGTGCTTAAAGCACAAGATGATTTGCTCAATGAACTAAATAATAAGAAAAACGATAACGTCGTTAGAGTTATGACTAGAGGGGGTAAAATGACTCAGGAACCATTGTATCGTGAGGGCCACCCTAAGATTCTCAGAGAACTAATATTGATGCACCTAGTCCTTCTAAGAGGAAGAAAAAGAAAAATGATAGGACTTTGCATGCTTCCAGTGAACCTGTTGTTAACACACCTGAGAATCCCAATGATATTTCTATTCCTGATGCTAAAACACAATCTGGTAATGAACATGAACCTACATTACAAAAAAATACACTTCCGTGATGATACGTGTTTGTCACAGTAGGTCGCGTTTTTTGTCATGCATGTACATCCATGACAAATTTATGACAGAATCAAGATAGTCATACCTGTGTTGTCGTAGAAGTGTTCCATGACATTACCAAAATTATGATCATGGAAGTGTCCACTTCCATGACGATAAATCGCGCGTCACAGAAGTGCTTTCGTCAAGGGTGACCAACACGTGGCATCCACCATAACGGAACGCCGTTAAGCTATCAGGTTGGGTTTTGGATCTGATAACCCGTTAACAGCCCCGACCAATGGGGATTTTCCACGTGTAAAATCATCATTGGCTGGAGGAAACATGTGTCGGCTCACCGTTGGGACAGATGTCATCCGCTCATTGGACAGAAGGCGCCTATGATACGGCGGCACGTGCCACGGCCCAACAGAGGCCCATTCCTGTGAAAAGGTCGGCCCGTTTGACTTGGTCAAAAGGTGGCGGGCTGGCCCACAGAAAGCCTGTTAACGGCCTGTTCGCATATAGCCCATTTATAGCCCGCTAAACCAGGGCCCGTTACGCCCTATCTGAATTAGGCCCAGTAGCGTGGGCCTTCCAATATGATTCAGCCCGTTTTAACTTCCGGCCCATGTGTGGCCCATGACTTCTTTCAGCCCATATGAGGACCTTTGTAACTCTTGGCCCATTAACGACCCGTGGTGAAACTGGCCCGTAATGAACAGTGTATCATTTATACCATTTAACGGCCCGTTATTCCATTGGGCCGTTTCCAGCCCAAGTTATCTTTTGGCCTTCTCAGGGCCCATTGATTCTTGGGCTCATTTGCAGCATTCGGTTACATACGGCCCGTTACTGTCATTTTCTGCTTGTGGGCCAAATTCAGCCCGTCGTTACGGTCGGCCCGTTTGCGGACCGTTAATACGTTGGGCCGTTTTCATGTCAAAAAAAACGTTGGGCTGTTTTCATAGAGTTATCAAATACGGCCTATTAACGGCCCGTTATGGTCCACGAATAGTACGGCCCATGATTGGCGAAATGATGATACGCCCCGTAGAAGGCCCATGAATCCTACGGCCCGTATGAGGCCCATGGATAGTACGGCCCGTAGAAGGCACATGGATCGTACGGCCCATAGAAGGCCCATGAATCCTACGGCCCGTAGAAGGCCCATTGATCCCTAAGGCCCGTATAGAAGGCCGATGGATCCTACGGCCCGTATAGAAGGCCAATTGTCCTATGGCCGAACGAAGGCCCATGGATCATACGGCCTGCAGGAGGCCCATGGTTACAACAGTCCGTGTGTTGCCATGATTATTTTGGCCTAGTTACCAAAAATAGGCTATTGTGGCCACTAGAAAAACAGAGAAAAAGAACTGCAGTGACTACAAGCAAACAACTAAACAACACAATAAGGAAATAAATAAGCAAGCAATTAAGGCTAGCCTATTACCGCTATTACACACATTACATCCACTGGGCATCAAAGTTCGCCACCAGTGCAAATATAGGGAACAAAGCAGCATATTACATACACTGGCCGTCAAAAATTGCAACCAGTGCAAATAAATGCGGCAAGAAAACAAGAGCATAACTGAAACGACTTCACAAGAGCTCAAGAAACGTTATCCTGGGTATCCAACATGCTGGCAATAAGCTTAGCAAGCTGATTAGCTATGTCCTGGTTGGCGCTAAAATCCTCCAACGCTTGCTGTTGCACGAGAAAGTATGCATCTGAATGCTCCAGGGCCGCAGTCCTTCCGCTTCTTGTCGCAGCAAAGCTGATCGATGTCTTCCAGCTTGTAGTTGAGACTCAAGAAACCGAACTGATTCAGATAGTGAGTTTGAATAGCTTGTGCATGCGGTAGTGGCCAGTAACTCGAACACTAAACCAAGACAGGACTTTGGGGTTGTCTCGCTATGTTCAAGATAGTCTTCCTTAGCTGTTTTATCAGCTTTGTAGGAGACCAACAAGGATGTGTCACTATCCTAAACCTTATCTGCATTACTTGCTTTACCATTGCTTAATAAGGCACTCTTCCCCAATATTCTGCCAGCATTATAAAAGAAGAAACAAGCTGACACATAACAAGTTTATCATGTACTAGTATATGAAACTCATTTCGGTGAACCAGTTCATTAGTAAGGTGGACAGGATTAAAGTACCAAGTCTTCTATTGCCAAGTACTAGTACATAATAAAAGCATCAAACAAACATATATCTATGTCCTATGGTCACTACATTGTCTTGCCAAATCAAAATAGAGACACGGTTAAAATCATATCAGTTCAAGACAAAGCAGCAGTGAAAGAATACAAAGCGTGGGAAACTACACGGCACAACAAGATTTCAGATGGGTACCACGGGTCTACATGTACAACAACACTATTGGCTCTGTTGTGATGCTAGTAATGTGCATGATATGAAAGTCAACTGTATACACAATTGAAATTGAAATCAACAAAGCTATTGATAAGAGCAAACCTGTTAAAGAAACATGCGTGAACATACCTGCTGTGCCATTGGAGTTTCGATTGGATCCTTCAATTTGAAAATAAATTTGTATGAGTAAATACAGTGATACAAGAGCAAAGCAATCATAGTTAAAAAAAGGCGCGCCTAAGCGAGGTCTTAAGCGCGCCTAGGCTCTAGGCGTTGGCAAAACGCATTGCGCATAACTACGCATAATCTGTGCATAACTGCGCATAAGCATGCGCTTTGGTCAGTAAAGCGCAAGGCGGTGGCAAAACGCACAATTAACGCCTAGCGCTTTTTTGAACTATGATAGCAATGGAATCTTAAATTAGAATAGTTGTTCTTCAGGTTTAGGCACTTGTTCTACATGAGCAGTACAATAAGACGCAAGAATAAAATACTTAAAATAGAAAATGAGCTCATAGACCTTACCACATTCTTGGTTACGGACCATGTCTGAACAAGGCGTTCCGATCATCGTCCAATAAATGTGTCTTAGGAGAGCGTAAGGGAATTTGATGAGTTTCTTTGCGGTGAAATACGTTTTCTTGAGTAATTCGATCGCCACCAAGCATTCTTGAAGATAGCAGAGGTATTAGCACAGGTTACCTCATCCCGAGTTTCCAAATCGGTCCTTCTCTATAGAGAAAATGGGAAAATTTGCTGTATTATAACCATCATGGAGGTAGGATGTATGGGACGAAGCAAAGTAATTGCCATGAATAACATTACTTACGCATAACTCTGGACAAACACACTGAAGCGGCATTTTCCTTCATCTTGATATAATATTTCCAAGATGGGAAGATACGCACATATGATTTAACAACATCAAATGCGATAGATGCTAAACTACGACTGGCTGGTTGTGCTTCCTCCACAGGAATAGGCGTACTAACTGGTGGAGTTGATGTTCGCCGTGATAGTACTGGCCCTTTGGGCATTAGAGCTGCCTTACTAACTGCTCTTGTTTGGGAGCTCTGTGGTGGAGATGGTGTTGTGTCAACAGGAACTGGGTTACTATCGGCTGGGGTTGGGGTTAGATTGGGTGAAGCTGGTTCTCTGTCCATCGTAGTAGGGGTACAATCTGCGAGAGTTTGGGTTATGTGTGGTAGGGCTCGTTCTTGTGCATGTACAACCGGGGTGCTATCTCCACCAAGAGGTAGAACTGTTTTATTTGAAGACCATGTTTTTATTCCGCTAGATACTGACATCACCCGCTCCAATTCAAATGGCTGATAAACAGGAAACATAGTTGAATGTACAGACATTGTATGAGAGACAAATGCAATAGATAGTGTGGAAAAAAGAGGGCATGAAATAGTTGACATGTATATTGTTTAACTAAAACGGATAGCGTGACATAATTTCACATATATGATGTCTATCTAAACTGGATAGCATAGCATAACATAATTCAAAGATATGATGAATAACTAAACAGGATCGCATGACATAATTCACCTACATGTTATCTAAGTAATCAGGACCGCATCATTTAATTCACATATGTGATTTATATGCTAAACAGAGGGCATGCGATATGATGTCTGAACTAAGAACATGGTGTTGAATATTGTGTATATGATGTCTAAACTATACAATGCAAGACACCGTATGCATGATTTGAGCAGTATAGCCGTGCCAAGTTAGAGCAGACACCTCAGTGGGGGAATAGGACTGGTCTTCTGTCTCTGAATCCATCTCTGAGGAGCTATCGGGACCCAACAAGAGATCTGCTTCGACAGGTAGCACTGTCTGCTCTGAAGGCCTTGTTTTCACTCTAGATTTTTCCATCTCCCACCCAAATGGCTGATTCACAGGAAGAGTAGTTTAATGTACAAACATTGTCGACAAATGGAAATGTAATGAAGAAAAGTATGGGCAAGATATCATTCAAATATATGATGCCTGGTTAAACAGGATGACATTGCACATTTCACATATATTATGGTTGGCTAAAAGACATGAGACTGCATAATTCCCATATATGATATAGAAACTAAACAGGTGGCATTACAGAACATGTCTAAACTAAGAAGATGACATATATGATGTCAAAAGTAGGCCTTGCAAGGCAACATATGCATGATATGACTAACATCATCATGCCAAGGTAGAACAAACACCTTGGGGGTAAATAGGAGTGGTCGTGTGTGTGCGAATCGCCTCGAACAGATATCTTCCTCTGGATTACAACTGGAGAGGGCTGGGAGGGTTTGCCATTGAACCCACCATGGGCGATGTCGCATGACATTGTATTGCCGCGCAAAACTCTTCTCTTTTTATCTACATGTTCAGCATGACTGTGTACAATATGTGACATGCATACGAAAAAAATATGGTGAGATTATGTAAGGAGAGCATGCAGAAATTTAGAGTGATGGTAACAACCAGTGGATCGACGTTTTTCCGTTGAACCAAAATAGCCCTAATGGATCGATGTGATGTATAGTAATAAGTGATGCAACAAGTGTACAACCTATTTGCCGTAGCCCTGTCGACCTCAGCATCATTGGGTCGGTAGCTGAAGCAGTTGAGGCAGAGGTGGCTGTCGGAGGTGTGGAGGAAGATATGAGGAATCGTGAGGCGGCGTCGTGGCACCGCTGCTCTGTTGTGATGGATCGTTCTGTCGTTGGAGCAGCTCTGGTGAGCCGTAAGATGTCAAGGCTGAAGCAGCACAAGACAGACATCGTCATTCTCAAGTGGGATTCTAATAGCATCTCCAATAGATGATGTAAAATGGATGTAAAATTAACATCACCAAAAACCACCTCACTACAACAGATGAGGTAAAAACTGTTGACTCTGAACTTAATTGTTGAAACTGAAATTTACTGTGGAATTTGAATGCTACTGTCGAAACTGAACGCAATGGTAGCAGAGAGGCACTTGACATGTAGTTTAGGGAGGGCCTCCAGTTCATCTTCAACCTGCAACCCCCTGAGCCGCCAGCCACCACCGGCCGAACCGCCGGCCCCAGCGCCGCCTCGCCGCCCCGAAACAACTCGCCACCGCCGCCCCGGCCAGCCCTTTAGGCCCCCCGCCCCCACCCTAAACCCTAAGATAGATAGTGGGGTACCTCTCCGGCGAGCCCCCATCCCCACTGCGGGTGGTTCTTCCTTAACTCCGGAGAGCCCCCCCAACCCCTGAAAATCGACTGACCCAAAAGTCGATTCAGTCGATCAAGTGTGGCTTAATCGAGCAGAGCAAAGCAGACGAAGCGAGGGGAGAGCAGCAACAGCAGCTGGGCGAGCGAGTGATCGAGCAAGAGCTGGAGCAGAAGCAGCGCGAGCGAGCGAGAGCCGGAGCAGCAGCAGCAGATCCGGCTGGTATGGACGCCACCACCAAAGGGGCCTCGCATTGGGGGAGAGCCGCCGTGGAGATGTCGCCCGCAGAGCCGGCTTCAAGGTAGCCGCTCCATGGGGGTGCGGGATGGAGCATCGTCGGCGCCGGGAGGTCGAGTTAAGGAGAAGGTGCGATGCGATGAGTGTACAACCTCTTTGGTGGCGCCGAGTAGGCCTCGGCTTCGTCCGAGGAGTCGGTGAGGATGCTGCGGTTCCGGTGGAGCAGGTTAAGGCGGCGCTATGGGGATGGAGCAGCCGCGATAGACGAGGGGATCGTCGGAGCAGCTCCTTGGAGGTGGAGGACGGGCGGCTGAACTGGCAGGACGACGAGATGGACGACGGATCCTCATCCAGGGAGGTGGACGAGGGACGTCGAGCTGTTGCGATGGACGACATCGTCCGGGAAGAGGCTCCGGCTGGGCAGCGGTGACGTGGCGGACAGAGGAGGGCGGGGTTTCACGGCTGGAGCAGAGAGGTTATGGCGGCCTGGGATTTCAAATGGCGAAAAGGGGGTGAAGCATGACTTAGGGACGCGCTTGTCCAAAATGTAGGGTGTGTTACAAAAGTACCCCCCACCGATTTGAACTAGCGGCCCTTTCGGCTCAGGGTTAGATGGGGGATTTTGCGTGTCGGGATTTGGCAGCTGGAGGGAGTTTTCACGCGCGTTGTAATTTCGGGATAGCAAGGCGCGGGTTGTGAAGGCGCCAGTTTTGGGAGCACGATATCTAAATTTTTGGGATATAACAAGACGTGGGTTGAATTTTAGGGACAAGCCTAACGTGTAGTAATATTGTACTTGTACGTACCAAATCAATTCGCACTTCCCTCAACCAAAAAGAAAACAAAAAAATAAAACTATTCACACCACACAAAGAGAGAGTCTTGCCCCGTTTTACTATACAAATGCTATTCAAAGCTACTCCCTCCTTCCATCTATATAGGGCCTAATGCGTTTTTCGATGCTAACTTTGATCAAATATTAGAGCAATGATATATGACATGCAACTTACACAAAGCACACCGTTAACTTCGTCTGTGAAAGGTTCTTTCAATTATATAATTTTCACATTGTGCATGTCATGTACTATTAATCTTGTCAATAGTCAAAGGCGGTCTTAAAAATCTCATTACGCCCTATATACATGGAAGGAGAGAGTATTAATCCATGTTATGTCCAATTAATTTTTTTCACTTGCTGTATAATGCATGTAACCTACTCATACCAACATTTTAGTGCATTCCCAATGTCTATACTACCGCTGCAATTCGAACTAAATTTGAATTCGTTTCTCTATTTCAATAAGAATCTACAATCATGATTATTGCCAACTTCAACCATCATAGTTTCCTTGCTATCCGCCAGATATAAATCGGACGGCCTATAATGCAGGATGGCAGGCACACCATCATCAACAACTCCGTTTTTTATAAGAGTAGATATAAAATATATTAAATGTAGTATAACATGTTCATAAACACACCATATGTATCACCGTTATATATATTCACACATGCGTCGGTTTAAAACACTATGATAAATTCTTCAAATATCTAAATTCGCTTTTTATAATGAAGTATATATGATCTCTATTCGTCTTTTACACCCACACAACCCTCTTACCTTTGTAGCTAGCGCTAACTTTCTCTTGTGCATGCACACGCCCGCATCCCTCTCACCCTCCCTCAGCATTCTCTAGCTCCATCGCGCAAATTCATCGTTTCACTTTAGGTTGTTCACCCATGGTGTGTGTAGGCCCCCCAGCTCCGTCTTTACGGCACACATCGATCGATATGCCTCTCTAGCCAGGTGTGCCTAGCACAAACACAAGCTTCCCCTCTTCTCTTGTCACCGTCCATGCCTCATTCCCACCACTCTTTTCATCGTTCTCGTACTCGCACACTCCTCCCCGCTCGATATAGTAGGCCTCTCGTACCACATCCTACATGCATCCCTCTATCTCTATCCTTCTCCTCGTGCCTCGTTTGCTTCTAACACACACATGCATGTATACCGATCGATCTCCCAACATATACCTGGATTGACTTTAACTACCCCCCCATCGATCGACGTACCTCACAAGTTATGTCTCTCCTTTCTCTAGCAAAGGGCGATTGATCTTCCTATGTAGTTCTGTCTGCTTACCACAGCCACATCGTCCCCCCTCATCATTCGTGCATGCCTCCTGACCCGTCTCTCACACGCACGTGCACAGACAATAAGCAGCCATCTCCTCTCTAATTGATAATGTGGGCGTGCCCTCCGTTTGTCTAGCAAGCCTATCCCACCATTTGTTAGAAGCAACTCCACTACGACCCCATCCAACACTCTAGCTCTGTCTCTCTCCCAACCTTATTCCTCTCCTGCACATATGCATGGATGTCGATCGATCTCCCTTAATACATGAGGCAGATCGATCTCCTTAATACATGAGGTAGGCCTCTCTCCTCCTCCACACATATACCAGCCATTGTACCTCTATAGTTAATTGGGCCTCCCTCTTCCCCCACCACACACCGATAGTCGAGCGCTGCAGGTAGGTATCCACGCCATAGAGACAAACTGCACATGTCCCCTCTCACGTTCCAGTAGGCCAGCCACTCTATATCTTTGACGTGGTCACACAAAAATTCGATGGCACTCTTTATCGATCGCGCACACACACACACACATCATCCCTCTTTTCGATTCTATGGACACCTCAAGCCGGTGATACCTCCACTCTCTTCTCGTGGATCGCCTCCTCTATATATATGTTATATCCAGGACTCTATTTCACACACATTGCATATGTTACATTTTCTGATTGAACCCCCCCCCCCCAAAAAAAACTCTCAAGAACCCACACATTATATCTCTCTAGGTTTGTATCTCTCTCACACAACCCCACGTAGGTGGTGTACGTATACAAGAAGAGAATAGGTGCACCGTGCACGTACTCACGCTTCGTGCCCAGCCACACCCGTGCGGCTACACGGCGGAGCTCATTTCTTTACGAAATGGCAGCCCACGTGCTAATTTGAGCGCCTGTAGCGGTTGTTTACCTAGGGAGGTCGTGTACCACGACTGCACGAAACAAAGTTCGACTTGACGCATTGCCGCGTTATTTTTAAATAAAGTTATAGCGCTCAACGGCTTGTACACTGAATATAAAACGATTTTTATGGAGAAAATGGTAGTCCGCTCACTATATACAATGGAGCCTTGCATGCCTGGTTTGTCGCTCTTCATAGTATCTCACACAAGGCTGCGGTGGCCTCTCTCTCTCTCACTGTTGGTCACTTATCTGGCCGCATCCCGTCCGCCGGGGGAAAGGAAGTGCGGTGGTCTCTCTCTCTCTCACCGTTGGTCACTGATCCGGCCGCATCCCGTCCGCCGGGGGAAAGGGAGGAAGTGCATCGTTTCTCCATTCGATGGCGCCGAGGCAGCACGTCCCGATCTGCGGTACACGCCGTTCTCTCCGACCAAGCTCCGGCGCGGCAGGGCCTACGCCACCTGCTCGCAGATTCCGCCCGCCGCCGCTCACCTTATTACATCCCGACGACCTCCAGGTATCCCCTCCAGCCTTGCTCCACTGCCCGTCTTCCCACGTCGCTGCATGTGGATCTTCCATAGTTCTTTGCCCAAAATGTAGCTCGTCCAACGTACTTTCCATATTGCATTCTCGTCCTCACACCGTTTTAGACAAACACAACTGTGTTGTTATTTTCCCTTAGGGCAAGGAATATGCTTCTTTTTTGTCGTCGCATGTGTCATCAACTGTTATTGTCCAGTAATTGTTTCCTTTCTACCTCTTTTTTGCAAACAAGCCTATCCATTTCACCTCATTGCTATTGCGACCTTTTGGTGAACTGCACAAATCACTTTTTTCTTAAGAGTGTTTTGTGCAGTTGTATTAAAATGTCACATGGGCAACGTCTCTACATTTCGGTCTTGTTGCACAAAGGGAGATTGGTTTTGCTCTATCCTCCTCATCCAACTCCGAGCCTAATCTTCTCCAACTAGTTAGTCTTAAGAGAGACTGCAAAGGTGACAAGCTTCTATTTATGTGTTTATTGTTTCATCAGCAGTCCTGTATTATCGTAATCACACTTAATATCTTTGGAACAGGGACGCTCAGCTCTATTTTAGTGGAACTGCACAAAATGATCGGAATGTTGCATGCTCCAGCAGCTACTTTTTCCCCAACATGCCTTGTTGATTTAGACAGAGCTGGGGGACGTTGCTGCCAATGAAAGCATGGATCAATTTTAATTTAACACCTTCTCACAACTCGTCTTTAGTTGTGATGTAATTATTAGCTCGATCTGCTAATAATTGACATGCATTAACAAGGAAGTTAGTTTTTATTGTTTCGAAAGAGCATCGATGGCAAGACATGAAACATAAGCTGAAAGCTCACACCATTGTACAATTTCATGTCTCGCTGGAAAATTATTTGTATAGTACGTCAATTATGTAAACAAATGATGGAAGCTTGATAGCATTGCCAGAAGCCTCTTGATCATCCGGGTCCATGTGCCATGCACAAAATTATACTCCTTCGTTCCTAAATATTTGTCTTTTTAAAAATTTCAGACGGGCATATTTTAGAGTGTAGATTCACTCATTTTGCTTCGTATGTGTACTCCCTCCGTTCCTAAATATTCTATTCGTCTTTCTAGAGATTTCAACAAGTGACTACATATAGAGCAAAATGAGAGAATCTACACTCTAAAATATGTATATACATCCGCATGTGCCAGTCCATTTGAAATCTCTAAAAAGACAAATATTTGAGTAGTCACTCGTTGAAATCTCTAGATAGACAAATATACTACGGAGTATATTTAAGAACCAAGGGGGTAGTGCACAACCGCATGGTAGACTCAGCCCGGTCGTTGTGCCGCATTAATAGTGATTAATGAGCAGTCAAATCGTAAGCCCCACCTTTCCCACTGTAAGTTGCTCTGAAGAAGCAACCATCAATACGCTCTTCTTTGAATCCGCTCATACTCCATCCATCACTGTTTATACAGTGCGCTTCAGAAAAAAGAAAAAATATCTGTGGGACCAAGGCGACTAGCGATCGACCTGAAAAATAGCATTGGTAGTTATAACACGGCGTCTATTACTAGAGGTAATAATGCGTACACACATGCATGCAGTGCTTCCACCCCGGGTCCACTCCGTAGTTCTGTAGTACAGAGTACATGGAGAGAAAATTGTGGACTTGATTGCGGTAACCACGCCCTAATTAATTGAGCATTAAACCAAACGCGTCTAAAGTCTCTCTGGTGGTGGAAATGCATTGATAGAAATGCATCATAATGAAGCGCGCCCTGTAAACTGTGACGGAGGGAGGAGTAGTATGAAGGTTCAAAACCAAGTATGTGTATGGCCAGTCGGTCAATGCACCTCCTCTTGGCATATCAGCGACATGTGGGACAGGAGTGTGAGCAAACCGATCTCAATTGACGGCAAAGAGCCAACCCGCCATTCCTTGAGAGAGGCGAGGCGAGAACACAGAGCGGGTTCGCATGGAGGCCAAGATATATTCGAGCATGGTTGGTTGATCGATATCATTCATTACATGTTGGGCTGCCGTTTTCCGCCCTTCTCGGAATAAGCGTGTACTTTATTAGAGATAAAAATAAAGTACAGACGCTCCACCATGCGGTTCTAGTAGTAGTACTACTCGTACTATTGCGCTTGGCTCTTCGCCTCTTCGTGAAGTCGAACAATGATGGTACTCCGCATGTTGGGTACTACGATGTATGCCTCGACAATCGACACCGAATGGACTGATGCATGTCCACCGAGGGTAGGTTGCATTAGTCAAAAGCGTGGCGAGCTTCACCTTGTCCTGCAAGCTTCTCCTCGTTCTGCGAGTTGTGGGACACACCAAAAGTAGTGCTAGTCCATACTCCCTCCTTTCGGTGAATATGGCTTAATCTTTTTGCGGGTAAATGAGAGAGCTTTATTCATATATAAGCATTCTTAGGACGATCAGCCAAGACACTGGTCACTAGGAAGCGAGGTACCCCTCAAAAAAAGAAGTAGGAAGCGACGTGTTTCATCAAGCCAGCTCTCGGCCACATTCAAAGTGCAGCAAGCACGGTTCGCACGAAGATGCGCCGCAAGGTTTGCTGACCTGTTTACGGGCTGAATAACAAAAAAAGAGGAAATATTACCGAGCGCTACTATCTGTAACAGGATATGAGCCAGAATTAAGCGAGAATTGTGGCAAGTGTTCCATGCAATCAACTTCCATTATCACATGCGAGAACCCTCGAAGAGAACCAAATGTGTTGAAGATTGCTTTAACACATTTTAAAATTATAATAAGAGTGCAGACGCTCCTCCATCCGGTTCCTGGTACTAGTATAGTACTTACGTACCTTTATAGACTATATTAGTAGTACTAGTACTAGTAAACTTTGCGCTTGGCTGTTCGCCTATTCGGGAAGTCGAACAATAGTAGCACTAGTAGTATAGTGTATGCTTCTGGCAATCTGACACCGAATTAACCGTTGCACGTCCACCGTCTGAGCGAGGGAGAGCTTGCATTAGTCGAAAGTTTATCCTTGTCCTGCGAGCCACCGCGCGCAAGTAATGCTAGTCCATACCGCCTCCTCTCCGGTTAATATAGATTAATTTCAAATGAGATAAATACACTGTCTGTCACTGTATATTTGTAATAATTAACACGGTCGGTGGACTTCATAATACGCTCATTACGCTCAATATATTATTTTCCGGGGTTTATACGGTCACTGGCTCACCCTGACTAAGTATGTGTGTGCATGCACGTGTAGGTTGAGCACTTAGCATGACCGTGTGTGTTCCGTCGTGTGCTCGGACATGCATGCATTAGGGCGTCGCGCGCGTTTTTGCGTCCATGTGTACGTGTGACTGTTGCATACACATAGGGGGAGTACGTGTAGGGGCCACTAAGGAGCACTCAAATCACACAGTAAGTTAGTCGGAAGAAGCAACCATCATTTCACTCTTGAATGACACGTACACAATATAAAATGGTTGATATGGAGAAAAAAAACCACTATATATACACTAGCAGGAGCCTAAGCTACAAGCCTGCTTGCTAAGGTTGCTCTCTTCACAAGCATAGAACGACGGGCCTGATCCCTTGGTGGGGAAGGAACAATGTTCTGCATAGACTTGGTCGACATCGGCGAGGAAGAAAACCCACAGTCGGTGCGTCCCAATTGGGGGTCACCGCGGTATGGGCCGATGCCGCGTCCCAACCGCCCTTCTAGCTACAGCCCGACGTCCTAGGTAGTCCATCTTCCTTTTGGAGCCGGCTTGTTCCACTGCCGTAGCTCCATCTCCATGTCGATCTTTCTCTACTTCTACCGGCTTCTACTTGTGATGAGTTTATGTCTCATGAACTAGTGCCAGTACTATTATTCTAATCACACTTCTTCAATATCTTTGCCATTAGGGATGCTCAGGTCGATTTTAGTGGAACTGCACAAAAGCATCGTATGATCCGAGGGTGCCAGCCATCTTTCCTTGACAGTGTTCTACGGCCGGGAATTAAATCATGTTTAGGGTTTAGGGTTTAAGTCGTAGTGACCCCATCAGTAGTTTTTCTTTCGTACACGCTCTCACAACTTTTTTCTTTAGTTGTGAAGTAAATATTGGCTATGATCTGTGAATCATTGAGATGCATCAGCATGCGTGTTAGTTTTCCTTTGTATTTGATAGAATGTTGTAACGGGGCAACCTTGGAATAGGAATGAAAATGGAGTGGAAAGCTTCCGTTTTTCCGGAGAAAAAATGGAAACTGAGAGAAACCAACGTTTCGTTTCGTTGGATCGCGCCATCAAGCAAAACCAACGTTTAAATCACGCCTGTCGTGTTCATGTCTCACCCTCCTGAACGGCTCGACCCCACACGTTCGCTTGGCATGCCACTCATCGCAAACCGAGTATACGATAACTTTCCCGCCTGCTTGTTGATGGATCGCGCCATGGAGTACTACTAGCACTACTGGAAGAGATTGACGAGTTGAGGGAGGACAGCTAGCTGTAGCATGGACTCCCAAGAACTTTTTACATGCATGTTGTAGCCGGCTATTGCGACCTTTGAACGCGGAGCAGCCGGGTGCACCCGGAAGCGGCGCGGGCGATGCTCTCTCAGCCGGCGCACCGCTTCAATGCCGGCGCCAGTGAGAGGTCGCGTCCGCTCTGGCCGGGCATGAATGCGGCACTGACCGTTTCGGGCGGGAAGCACGCGCAGGTGATGAAGAGGGCTCGGGTTGGTCAGGACCGGCCGTGGCAGCGGTCCGGAAGTGCGCAAACAAGAGATGTTGTGCGTTAATATTGCTGTGTATATAATTAACAACGTAAATAATGTGCCAGTTGGACAAATATGATTGGAGATGGAGATGGAAATGGAATTTTACGTAAACACGGATATGCATGTCTATGTCTATGTGTGTTTGCGCGACGACTCTCACGACCTGGAAGCGGGGGCGTGTTTTTGATCGAGTTTTCTTTCTTGGTACGTTAGAAAATCAGTTTGTCTAATTCACATCTAGATGTTATTTAAGGATATCACACCTAAGCTCCCACAAGTATATAATGTAGCAACAAGAAACAAAAAAAACTAGGACAAAAAAAATAGACCACAAACAGAGTGGACATCAACTTAGATGTGACATAACTATGTCACATCTAGATGTGTCCTAGACAGACCCTTAAAAAATTGTCGCCAGTTTTCATTTCTTTTTTCTGGGAACGCGCGTATTCTATTTAAAACCACTGCTATGGAGAGATTTTTTTACTCCATTATAGCCTCTTGTTTGATAGAGTTTCCACTCTATCTTTCTGGGAACGCCTCGCTCTCTCACCCTCTCCATATCAAAACAAGATGACAGTGTCCACTCTATCTTTCTCCTCACCGGTGGTCACAGATCCGGCCGAATGCCAGAATCTCGTCCACTGCGGGAGGTGAGGAGGTGCAGCGTTGACGTTGTCGCCGTCGGTGACGGAGGGAGCCGATGCGCACCGTCCTCTCGGAGCCGGCGCTGTGCGGACGAAGATGCCAAATGGATGATGCATCACCACGATGACCTATCGATGCTCATGGTTGCGCCTCGTGGTTGCGTCGGCTGGTGAAGCTGATCGATTTTCAATGAAAAACAGGCTGTCTTCCATCAGTGCTCTTTGCTTGTTACGCACAAAGATGATATCCTTCGTCAGTTCACCTTGGTTGCGTTGGAGACGCAGTCATCTTTCACATTGGTGCAATTTTATCACACAATTGGCTACGAACCAAATGTTTCCTCGAAGAAGGATCGACGTTGGTACAAAGAGCATAAGTTTTGTATTGATTTCTAAGCCTTCTCACAACTTTGTCTCCAGCTCCCCTGTAATTTTATTTGTCCAGCTATTAACTTTGATTTAAAAAATGGTGTGGACTAAAAACCCGGATGGACGTAGTAGCCCTCCATTTTTATTTACTCCGCATATTAGATTCGACTAAAGTCAAACTTTATAATCGTATCAAACCTTTCCGATAATTGAAATTAAAATTCTTTATTTGTACACACTCTCACACGTTTCCGATAATTTGGCACATTTGTGGTTGTTCACTTAAGGGAGGGTAGTGTACCACACGTGAAGGAGAGGAAGTGCGACCAGGACGCGTGGGCATGGATCGTTAGTTCATCAGAAGTAGTACTAGTTTTCTTCACTGTACATTAGATAAAGAGTTTCGTTTCGTACTTACACAATTTAAAACGAATGTTATGGAGAGAATAAGAAAACCAGTCCACTAGTATATATTACTCGTATACACGAGAGTACTATATGGACGTGGCTTGACTTAGTGCACCTGCCTTTGGGTTTATGACAGGTGGGCCCAAAATGTGGATGGCTCACCTATCATACAGCCAAAAGCAGGTGCAGTGAAGGCACCGGAGCTTAGTCCGTACTACAGTATAGTATATATATAAGCGGGAGCCTCAGCGCTTGTTCGCTAGGGTTTGTACTCTCCACACGCTCGCTGCACTACATATATGTTACACGCTGGAGGCTCAGCGTTCATTTGCTAGGGTTTGCTATATTCATAGTCTCTCACCCTTTCTTCACCAGATCTAAACAAGACTGCATTGGCCTCTTGTCTCTCTCTCCCCCCTCACAGCTGGTGAAGGAGGCGTCCGTATCCCGTCACACCGGGAAGGGGAGGAGGTGCAGCGTTCACTCTATCGCCTTCGGCGAGGGAGGCAATCCGCTGCCGGCTCCGCTATTCTCTTTCACCCAGCGCCTGTGCGGGAGGGCCACCGACCCCTTCTTCCTCGTTGCCGTACGTAGTGTGGGCAGATCCGGCCTCCCGCCGCACGCCTTGCCACATCCCGATGACCCTAAGGTATAAGTTTCTTTGAAACCGTCGTTGCTCTAGCTGCATGTGGATGTTTTTCGATCTGTAGTAGAATCTAGGTCTTGGTTCAAAGAGGAAAGAATGGTGCGGTGGGCTGGAGCAAGAATATAGGACGTGGTTCAATGAGGAAAGGAGGGGCGGAAAGTAGTATAGACTGGCTATCCAGCCGCTTTGTAGGTCGAAAAGGGAAAAAGGGGGTAACCCAGTACACACATAGAACCGATCTCTTTGTTGAAAAGGGAAAGAAACTGGGGGGTTGGGTAGTTTGTGTAGGACTAGATTTGCTGCGCTCACTTAGGAAAAAGGTTCAAAGAGAACAAATATGGGACCAACGCATATATGCTACTTGGCTACATACTCTGCATCACCCATTTATACGTGTGGACGCACATGGTGCTCGCATGTCCCATACAGCTTTTTTGCTGTTGTTAATCTAAGAATGCCGCCGAAAAATTGAAGCAATGCCCTTTGTTAAAAGTAAATTACATTTTTAATGAATCTTGTTTCAAGAGAATGTCTCATTAATATGAATCAATGCAACCGTTTTAGAAATGCTACTATCCTACTTTGTTTTCCATCCAAGATAAGTTAGATGCTTCTTCTTGTTACCGTTTGTTTCATCCTCCTTTATCGACAAGTAATTGTTTCCTTTTTTGCCTCTGTTAAAACAGGGGTATCGATTCAACTTGTTGCTATTGCGACATTTTGCTTCGTTATTCGAAACACTTATGTTTTAAGAGTGTTTTGTGCAGTTCAACTTGAATGTCACACCGGTGACTTTGCTTAATTTTTGTTGAACTGCACAAAAGGAGATCAAGATTTGTTTCCACTCTTCGTGGCAAGTTGTTTCAAATCTTGGTCTCATTCACATGATGTGCAGTGTGCTCTGAGATGTTGTGCTACTTGAATTGGTACTGTTTTAAATAAATGTTGAATTGAAGCTATTGTATTGCTGTCTTTTCCCATTAAGTAGTGAACAAAAATGGGACCAACCCAGACATGATGCATGTTGCTTTGTTACAACAAACTCTGCATCACCCCCTTTATAAGTAGATGGAAGCACATACTGTTGTTGCGCCCACTCTCCCTGGAACTGTTTATGCTTTTCGTTAATCTAATGCCGCTAGAAAAATTAAGCAATGCCACTCTCGGAATTAATTAACTACTGAATCTTAGTTCAAAACTGCAACACTTGTTAGGAATGGTACTATCCTGCTTTTTAGTTCTTTCTACATGTTTAACCAAGGTATTGTTAAGGTAATGTCTCTGTTAAAATGAATCAGTCGCATTGTTTTAGGAATGATACTTTTCTGCTTTTTCGTTCTTTATACATGTTGAAACAAGGCATTGTTAAGATATTGTATCAGTTAATATTAATGAATCGCATTGATTCAAAATTGCTACTCTCCTGCTTTGTTTCCCATTAAGATAAGGTAGATCAGTAGATGTTTTTCTTCTGGGAGTACAAGTCATCAACCGTTATTTCTCAGTAATTGTTTCCCTTATACCTTTTGTTGCTTACAGGGATATCACAATTAAAGCTCGGTTTTATTCCGACTTCGATTTTAGTTCAACTACACAAAAGGAGCCAATGTGTCCAAGGCAAACTGCTGCATTACTGGGTCCAGTTGGTCGTTCCACTTTGCAGAAAGAAGCATTCACTGTTTGCACTACATTACAGAAGGAATGACCGAGAAGCTTTACAGAGTATTAGGCCTTCCACTATGTAGGCCAAAAGAGGTGCCAATTTCACCTTTTCTTAGTTTGTCACCGAATCCCTCCATTGCTACAGCCGGTGCCATAAATATTAGACACCGGTGACATGACTAGTCTGCAGAGACCATTGGCAATTTAACAACATGTGGAGTGCCCTGGGCAAAAAGTGCCCAAACAAGTACAAGAAGCGACAGGACTCCACGATCATAGGCATTACATATTTTGAATGGGAAAAGCTTGTCAAAGTTTAATCATTGATGTTAGCAAGAAGCGATAGGACTCCACGATCATAGGCATTACATATTTTGAATGGGAAAAGCTTGTCAAAGTTTAATCATTGATGTTAGCAAGAATACGTTAGTTTAATATATTGGAATTCGAAAACCTTGTCAAAATTTGCTCATTGATCTTAGCCAGAAGACATGCATTTGATATTTTTGAGTGGGACGCCCTTGCTGTGAGCAGCGTCGAATGTTTTTTCCTATTCCTGTGTTCAGTTTAGAAGTAAATAGTTACTCTGCTGAGATATTCCTGTGTTAAGAGTTTGTTCTGAATATTGTCTATGTAATGCCAGGCCTTGTGTTTGATTGCAAAGTTGAGATTGGAATGTTGTGGCATGCGGCATCATGAGCTGTTCACCGTGTCTCCTAAGAATAATGCTTCGTATTGTTTTGCATGTCGATCTAATGCCAGTGATTTGCTTGTTGAGAAGATCATCCTCTTCTATTATTTCCGTGCGTAAGAAGTTCATCGTCTGATGTTTCAGAGCCTGTTTGGTTCCAATAAGTCACCTGACTTAAAAGTCAGGTGACTTAAAACCAGTGACTTATAAGTCACGCCTGTTTGGTTGTCACCTGACTTATAAGTCACCTGACACACCTTCCCACACCAATCAACACCATGCAGGTGGTGGGACCCACACAAAAGGGGATGACTTATAAGTTTCAAGTTGGGGTGGAGCAACTTATGACTTATAAGTTGAGGTGACTTATAAGTCGGGTCTGTTTGGCAAAATAAGTCACTTTTTTCACTTTTCGACTTATAAGTTGGTGATTGAACCTATACGACATGTCGGGTAGGTTAGACGTGAAACCATATGATCTTCCGACCAACTCATGATACTAGGCCGTGATTGGATCGTCGTTTTCCAACCAAAACCGCTTGTAAAACTGACGCTTGTAAATTAAAGCAGATGGTCTCGGGCGAATGCGCTTGGTTGGTCGATTTCGACTAGTAAAATATCGGAAGTACTTCACACACGATAAAAACGTTGAACGACACTCGAACGATTGCTAATCCAGCCGTTAGCTGCTGTTTCAGCCTTGCCCATGGATGGCATGATATGCACGTCGTGCATGTATCGTCTGGTAATGTCATCTATATAGCAGTGCTCGTAAAATATATACTGGTCTCTCAAATTACATGCGTAACCCGCCGGTTTTACTTAAAGACCTCGGGCCTTCTGATGACGAGTAAATTACACTTGTATGTTAATACGGGTTTGAAATAAACCATAGCTCCCAAGTGCGGCCTTACCGTTTCATGTCGTCTCAGTTTCTCGAAGGTGCTCATAGGTGTCCGATGATCCTGGCTTCCTGAATGAGCAGCGGCATCAGATCGAGACCTCCGTAGGGCCCGCGAGGCCCTCTCCATTGTCCTTCGAGTTGTTGCGCTCGCCGTGGCGCCGAGCATTGTTAACATGGTCAACGAACATGAGGATTCAGGAGATGACTTTATTTTGACTGGATGACACTAGGGACCCACTAGGGCCATAGCCGTACGTACGCAAGTGCCTCCTTATTATGTACAACTATGTTTTTTTTTGCTTTCTCCTGGTTCCCGACATCACGGTCCCACACCATTGTCAACCTATGTAGTCAATATAAACGAGATAATTGCACAAGGTGCGGCCGACAGCTGGGACCAAGCAGCTCGAGCAGTATTTGTGTTTTTGAGGCGTGAGCACTGCAGAGTTTTTCTTGGCAATGGTTTCGTTGTTGTTCAGAGAAGAGTAGGGTATTAACTGGGCGGGCTGTGGCTCGTCTAGCCCAGGCCAGATATCCAGCCCAGATACTACTTTTTTCAAGATGAAAAAGGCTAGCCCAGCTATACGTATTTTTGAGGAATACCCAGGCAAGGTCAACTTGTTATTCTCTGCCCCGCTGGGCTGCAAATCTTTCCTAGGAGGGATGCATTAGGCTTAACAGGAAAATGGGCTTTAAAAATAATAAATGGGATGTAATTATAAAAACTGGGCAGTAACTATAAAAAATGCACCAAACACGAAATTGGTTTAAAAAAATACTATTTATGGATTTTGAAAATCTTAAATTTTCATTGTTGCGCGCGTAATGTTTTGTTGGATTTTTACGTAATACAAATTTATATTTAATCTGACTAGAAATTTCGGGATAAAAATATTTCGGATCCCATCAAAATGTGGGAAATTTTATTAAATTCTGTCTTCAACGGTTGGTTGAAATTATTAATCGTTTTCCTAGCTAGAAAATGGGCTGTCCTTTTAACAAACTATAAATGGGTTGTTGTAAATTCCATTAGAATTCAAAAATGGGTTGTACATTCTTACAAAACGCAAATGGGCTATAAGTTCTCTGCCACACACTTGTGGGCCTACTAAGTGACGCGTCCCCTAAAATAAATAAATTGACGCGTATGCAAGGCTTTGTCAACTTATTATAGTGAACACACGGTTCTAGCAGCAGTGGCCGTTGGATGTCTATCCAACGGATGTCGTGCTTCTTCTTCAATCTCGGATATTCTTAGCTCCGGCCACCCAAAAAATGATTCCTCCCCTTGACATCTGGGGCGCACTGTTTCGGAGGCTGACCTGTGGGCCTACTAAGTTGGAGCGTACCAAGGGCTTTGACAGCTTAGTCAATATAAACGATTCTAGCTTCAGTGATCGTACGATGTCCATCCAACGGCCGTAGTGCTTCTTCAACCTCTGGACTTCTTGGTCCAGCCGCCCAAAGCAGCGCCGGTCGTGCCACCTGCTCCTGCCTCCCGTGGCCGGCTGTGCTACCGCGGAGGCCGCACCGCCCCCATACTACTCCCACCGTTGGCCAGGCCATCCCTCCACTCACCCACACCCCATGTTATTCTGCGGCGACGGCAGCCTCACACCACAGCCGAACCAGTGAACCCTCATACTCGTCTCCGCGCGAGCTTCCACTGCTGCGTCTTCCCCGGCTCCATGTCGTCCCCTTCCTAGGCGTCGCCCTCGTCCACCGCCCTGGAGCTCTCGGCGCGGCGTCGTCAACGCGGTCAACGACCGAATTCCATCAGAAAAGTACTTTACGTGGAGAGGCTGACAGCTGGGTCCACGGCGGCCGCAAGGAAGTGCCTCCTTATTACGCGCAAAATAATTATTCCTCCACGTGACAGCAGGGAACCACCAAACGGGCCACCTTATTTCGCGAAAAAATGTTTCCCCCCTGACAGCTGGGACCCACCAGACGGACCACTGTATTTCGCGAAAAAAACGTTCCCCCCGCTGTCAGCTCGGACCCATCGGAAGTGCCTCTTTATTACGCACAAAAAATGAATACTCCCCCTGCTAGCTGGGACTCACCTTGGTGGGAAGCTGACTTGTGGGCCTACTAACTTGACGGGGACGGAGGGCTTTGTCAACTTAGTCAATGTGAACGATTCTAGCTCCAGTGACCGTACGATGTCCATCCAACGGCCGTAGTGCTTCTTCAACCTCTGGTCTTCTTGCTCCAGCCGCCCAAAGCAGCGCCGATCGTGCCGCCTGCTCCTGCCTCCCGTGGCTGGCTGTGCTGCCGCGGAGGCCTCACCGCCCCCTACTATTCCCACCTTAGGCCAGGCCCTGCAGCGACGGCAGCCTCACACCGCAGCCGAACGAGTGAATACTCTTACTCCTCTCCGCGTGGGCATCCACTGCCGCGTCTTCACCGGCTCCACGTCGTCCCCTTCCTAGGCCTCCCCGTCGTCCACCGCCCTGGTGCTCTCGGCGCGGCGTGGTCAACGTGGTCAAGGAACGACTTCCATCAGACATGGACTGTACGTCGAGAGGCTGACAGCTGGGTCCACGGCCGCAACAAGGAAGTCCCTCCTTATTACGCGAAAAATAATGAGTCCTCCACCTGACAGCAGGGACCCACCGGACGGGCCACCGTATTTCGTGAAAAAAACGTTTCCCTCATGACTGCTGGGACCCACCAGCTACATCTTCGCACGCAAGGAAGTGCGTTCGGGCAAAAAAAAACGATTCGCCCCCTGACTGCTGGGACCCACCAGCTACATCTTCGCAGGCAAGGAAGTGCCTGACAGTCGGGACCCACCTGGTCGAAGCGTACGTAGCGTTGTCATTCTGGTTGCGAAGGTGTACTTACATACTGGTCAATGTAGAGGCGCGCACGTGTCGTAGTAGAGGCGTGCACGTGTCGATGTAGAGGCGCGCACGTAACATGTACACGTACGTACATCGGCGAGGGTGCAAGAAAGAAAATACGGCCACATACGTACATACGGGCAGGGTCTCGAACGCCTACTCGCGCATACGTACATGGCTGGGACGGAATGGAGAAACAGCGTTGTGGTCGTGTTCATGGGGAGTCAGCCGGCTGGGTCGGAACGGAATGCGTGGTCGTGTTCATAGGGAGAGCTTGGACAGAACAGGCGATGGAAACGAGGCCTGGTGTACCGCACAACGGAGGAAACGGACCTCCTACGTTCGGAACGGGGTCCTGTTGATCGGGAGGGTGTGGCGACCGCAAAACAGAGAAACGGACCTCCTACGGTCGAAACGAGGGTTCTGTTGATCGGGAGGGTGTGGCGTGCAAAACGGAGGAAACGGACCTCCTACGGTCAAACGGGGTCCTGTTGATCGGGAGGGTGTGGCGATGCCAAAACGGATTTAAACGGACCTCCTACGGTTGAAACGGGGTCCTGTTCATCGGGACGGGTGTGGCGTACCGCAAAACGGGACTCCACGGGATACTGTTCATCTCCACCGTCGACCTCCTCCAGCCTCCACGGGCTACCATCGACCTCCTCCGGCCTCTTGGGCTCCTGTTCATCCAGCCTCCACCGCGCTACTCCACGATTCTTGTTCAACCACCCCTCCACGGGCACCCTCCATCGCTCTCTGTTCATCCAGCCCTCCACACCATGGGGTCCTGTTCAACCACCCTCCACGGCCACCCCTCCACCATCTACTGCTCATCCAGCCATCCACACCACGGGGTCCTGTTCATCCAGAGGCAATGCCACCGCTCATTGTTCATCCAAACGCCCCCATAACGCCATTTGCTCATCCAATCCATCGGCTTGATTAGCGATAGCGGCGAATCGCTCCATCGGGTTGATTAACAGCCATCAATCGATCGCTCGGGTTCGATGAACGCGTAGCTCGCATTGCAATCGCCGGGTTCGATTAGAGCCCAACGCCTTGCTCGGGTTCGATTAGAGCCAACGCCGCACACACGCAGCAGACGTCACGAGAGAAACGCGCATCGCTCGGCCCCGACCTCCCACCATAACCGGCAACTCCCCGAAATTTTCCTTCCCCTCGCTTCTACCATGGTTTTTTTCGTCAAGGACGGCCCAAAGAATGTCATGCAGCTGCGTCTCCGGCCCGCCTAGGACGAAAAGCCCATTTTCTGTCATGATTTTTCGTCATAGAAGTAGGAACCCACCACATCTATGATGATACCTGGTTTTGTCACAATTATCGTCATAGAAGTGTCATATGTATGATATAAAAAAAATTCGTTCGGCCCGAAATGTCACGGATGTGTCTTCTTTTTGTAGTGCTAGTGATAATATTAAGGATGATGTTTATGTTGATGCTCAACCTAGCGATAACAATGATGTAGAGATTGAACCTGCTGTTGATCTTGATAACCCACAATCAAAGAATCAACATTATGATAAGAGGGACTTTGTTGCTAGGAAGCATGGTAAAGAAAGAGAACCATGGGTTCAGAAACCCATGCCTTTTCCTCCTAAACCATCCAAGAAAAAGGATGATGAGGATTTTGAGCGCTTTGCTGAAATGATTAGACCTATCTTTTTGCGTATGCGTTTGACTGATATGCTTAAAATGAATCCTTATGCTAAGTATATGAAGGATATTGTTACAAACAAAAGAAAGATACTGGAAGCTGAAATTTCCACCATGCTTGCCAATTATAATTTTAAAGGTGGAATACCTAAGAAACTAGGAGATCCAGGAGTACCAACTATAACATGCTCCATTAAAGGAAACTACGTTAAAACTGCTTTATGTGATCTTGGAGCCGGTGTTAGTGTTATGCCTCTCTCTTTATACCATAGACTTGACTTGAATAAGTTGACACCTACTAAAATATCTTTGCAAATGGCCGATAAATCAACTTCTATACCTGTCTGTATTTGTGAGGATGTGCCTGTTGTGGTTGCAAACGTTACTATTTTAACGGACTTTGTTATTCTTGATATTCCCGAGGACGATAGTATGTTGATTATCCTCGGTAGACCCTTTTTGAATACTACAGGGGCTGTTATTGATTGCAACAAAGGCAATGTCACTTTTCATGTTAATGGTAATGAGCATATAGTACACTTTCCGAGGAAACAACTTCAAGTCTAAAGTATCAATTCTATTGGAAAAATTCCAACAATTACTATTGGAGGTTTTCAATTTCCTCTTCCTACTGTCAAGAAGAAATATGCTATTCTTATTGTTGGGGATGTGCATATCCCAGTTGAGGTAACCTAGTGTTATTCGAAAATTCTCTGGTTTCATGTTATTCGGAAAGAGTTTGTTAACCAGACTTGATCAACCTTGTTAATGGATTCCTTTTGATGAGAATGAGATGGATGAAGTTAGAAAGTACAACTTTCTGTACCCTCCTTTTACTTTTTGTTATTTAGATTAAATAAAGAAAAAATTGTATTTTCTGTCTATTTTCTGAATTACCCTTGCAATAAAAAATACCCCGGAAATAAAAGTTCTCCGAATGTCCTGAAAATGAAATATGATTTTTTGTAGAATATTTAAGTATATCTGGCACTGAGAACACACCAGGTGGGGCCACCACCTGGTCACGAGGGTCCAAGGCACACCCACCCCCTGGGGCGCGCCCCCTGCCTCGTGGCACCCACACACTTCTTCTTCCTCCAGAAAAATCATCCGCCAGCTCAAACCCAACTTCTAGCTCATCTTGCTGCCATTTTCGATCACCTTGCTCAAAGCTCCATTCACAAAACTGCTTTGGAGGATTGTTGTATGCGACTCCTCCAATGGTCCAATTAATTTTTGTTCTAGTGCTTTATTTATTGCAAATTCTTGCTGCTTAGGTGACCCTGTTCTTGAGCTTGCATGTCAAATTTATATGGTCAAAAGTACTTTTAATGCATGATATAGTCTCTAGGAACTTGTGGGAGTAGTTGTTATCAATCTTGTTGAGTTTGGTTCACTTTTATTTTGAGTCACTAAACATTTCAGAAATTTTCAGAGGAATAAATATGTTTAGAAAAATATACCAAGGTGGTTCCTCAAGGAAGCAAGGACCAGGGCTGGCGATACGTGAGTCGGACGATGAACCACCGAGGGAAGCTCAAGTGCGGCCTTGCGAATGGCCGTTAGAGGAGTTTATGGTTCAAGCAAGTAGCAAGGAAGATTTTGACGCGTATGTGCGTAATACTGATCTTGAGGGCTTCATGTCAGATAAGTGCCCTCAATACCACTACCTAACTAATTTCTTTGTGAGAAGGTTTAAATTTACATCCTCGTGCAATTCTCACACTGTTTTATTTGACATAAATGATAAATCATATAGCATGGACCTAGAAGATTTTACTGCTGCTTGTAAACTCCCGCTGTGGGGTAATGTTAGTGAACCTTGCAAATCTGAAAATAAAGATTTTCTTGCTAGTATCACTGTGGGGAATCTAGAGAAATCACACAAGCTACCATAGGGAGCATTCATTTCCCTTCCATACATTATTTTGCTCTCTTCATAGGTAGATGCATTAACGGTAAAAATGAGGCTTGTCTCATGTGCGTTCCAGATCTTTGTGTCCTCAAAAGTGCGGTATTAGGTGATAAACAATATAACTTGGGGGCCATCGTTGCACAGAGGTTGCATCTTAATAGTTTAAGTGGAGACTTGTTTGGTGGAATTTACGCAACTCGTGTAGCTAATTATCTTGAGATACCCATACATGAAAATGATATGGAATTTACCCCTGCTTATCTAGATTATAATGCTATGGTTCGCCATCAGTTTGTTGAGAGGAATGATTAGTTCCTCCAATACCGACTAATCTTTGACAGACATCACAATGTCCATGTTACTCTCCCTGCTCCTGCTTTCTTTGACTTCAGGCAAAAGGAGATATGTTATAACCGAGGAAGAGGCGAACGAGTACGAGAGGAGGACGGAGGTAGCTCGCCTCCAAGCTGCAGCTCTTGAGGCAGTAGCTGCTGCATCTCAGTACGACCCCAGCTATAACTTTTGATATCCGCAAGGCCAGCCATGGCCATAGACAAACTTAGGCCAAAAGCCTAAGCTTGGGGGAGTACGTATTTCTCACCGACATTACATTCATGTTCACACACTCATTATAGTTGTCGGTGATCATACTGTTTCATTGTACTATCCATGCTAGTTTATTTTCTGTTGTAAACCTTCTTCTTGTGTGTTCGAAAAACCTTAAGAAAAACCAAAAAAATAGTTGTAGCTTTTAGCTAGTTTACTTTCCATGCATGCAGTAGTAGTAACTAAAAGAAAACCCAAAAAGATTTCTGGTTCTTCTTTTGCTTGTAGGGAGTTTTCCCACGTAAATAGTTTTATTTCTTTTCTTTTCTTTGTGGGTCGAGAGGAGAAGACTATTGTCGGATCTCAGGTTCCCGCAAAACCCTTAAGGTTCGAACTCTGGGGTGCACGCGAAGATCTCTCCCTAACAGATCACACCCTCACATGCTTCGTGATCTCTAGGCTAGCTCGACGAACTCGCAACACAAGGGACACAAGGTTTATACTGGTCCGGGCCACCGTTGTGGTGTAATACCCTACTCCAGTGTGTGGTGGTGGATTGCCTCTTGGGCTAAGGGGAAGAACAACCTCTAGAGGCGGGGTTGTCGGTGTTCTGGGAACGGGGGTCCGCAGACTTGCCTGCCTGCGGCCCATGTTGTGGTTGTGCTAGCAGGCCTGTACGGCCCATCTTCATCAACAAGGCATCCAAGACCCTCGCGAGGGGCCAAGCCTCGCCAGGCGGACGATGCAAGACCTCCTCGGGAGCGGCCTCGCCAGGCAGGCTTGCGAGGCGCGGAGAGATCAAGGCAAGTCAAACCTCGGGAGGTTCTCGTGACGTGAGCCATGACGATCGAGA
Source organism: Aegilops longissima (assembly GCA_021605205.1). Taxonomy (NCBI): domain Eukaryota; kingdom Viridiplantae; phylum Streptophyta; class Magnoliopsida; order Poales; family Poaceae; genus Aegilops; species Aegilops longissima. The sequence continues at coordinate 423,238,964 of CM038676.1, forward strand.
CCAGGCGGGCACCAGGCAGGCGCTAGCGCGTGCAGCGTCCTTGTTTCTTTTTTGGTGCTAAGGGGGCAAGCGCAGGCGCAGAGTACCGAGGCATCAAGCAAAGGTTTCCATATCGGTGCAACGAGACCAATACTAGTAGGACGGCAAGACGGAGGTCACCATGGATCCCAAGATGGCGTCACCACCAGAGCCTTTTGCAGGCGAAGACTACTTTTGTCAGGATAAGCTGTACTAGGTGTCCCCTTTGAAATTGGCCATTGTTGGCTCCCTCCCCGCTCAATATTTGGGGAGAGGACCAGGGCCTATATAAATAGAACTATCCACCACAGTAGTGGAGGCGAATCAGATCTAGAGCCAACCCTTAGCCACTCACCGGGCACAAGAACACCTCAACGTCAGGAGGTTGTTCTTCCCCTTGTATTGTTCATGATTAGCCCAAGAGGCAATCCACCACCACCACACTGGAGTAGAGTATTACACCACAACGGTGGCCTGAACCAGTATAAATCTTGTGTCTTTGTGATTGTGAGTTCGTTGATCTCGTTCTTGAGAGCTTAGCTAGTTCGGACGCGGATCAGTATGAGGGAAAGAACTTCGCGCGCACCCAAGAGTTCGAACCTTAAGGGTTTTGCCGGAACCCGTGATCCGACATTTGGCGTGCCAGTAGGGGTGCGCCGGAGCCTCTTCCCCGCCAAACCCGCCGACGCTCCGCGGTCCTAATGTCCGGCAACCCGAGGGCCGACTCCGACCGCTGGGCAGCCTGGCCCTCCCGGGCGGCGCCACCTGCCCATGAAGACCTCAACCCCGCGCCCTAGGCAGCACGAGCGCCACCTAATGTTGCTGGGCACGGGCGGCGCATCCAGGCGTCGTCCACTCTCACTCCATGACAAGCGCAAGCTGCTGCAAGGGCTGCAAGCCACGCCGCAGCAACGGCGCCACACACCCGGTGGGAGCAGGCGAACATGCGAGCGGCACTCACGGTGGCACGAGAGCTGCTGCGGTGCCGACTGATGGAGAGCGGCCGGGATGCGCTGCTGGAATGCATCGCTGAGCTGCTGGATGCGACGGCATCGGGAGCACCGCCCTTCTGCTATCTGCTTCCTTCCCGGGCCGCTACTGGATCTCACGGCAGGCCCCGCCACAACCACGCGCCCTCAGGTGTGCCTAGGGGCTTCATCGACACCGGGACGACCGGCAGCGCCGGGGGCCCCGTTGCCCCCACGCCGCCTCCGATGAGCATGGGCACGAGCGTTGCCCCCCATGGTCCGAGCGAGGCGTTACGCTATCATCCTCAGGACGCCGCGCTGGGCCGGGCGACGTGGAGTGTGGGGCACTACGGCGAGGTGTTTGGGGTGACATCCCCGGAAGACTATGTGCCCCGCATGATGGACCAGGAGTACACGCCGGAGGACGACCCTGGCTCGTTCCTCACGCCAGGTTGGGAGGAGGAGGCATTAGGAGCTGAAGCCTTCTAGGAGCCGCCGGAGAGCCCCGCCAACCGTGCCATCGACAATAGATACAGGGTACCACTAATCCCTCAGGAGCAAGCTTACGCTAACCATGGGTCGTAGGAGAATCAGGTCAGCACGGCGGTTGACGGGCCCAGCTCGGCGACCTCCCTCCCGCCAGGGTGATCGCGCTGGGGGCCGCAGGAGAGAAGTTAGGAGCCAGATCCCTCCCCGCGTTGCACGGAGCAAGGTCCCCCCGGAGGTTGGCCCTCTGCTGGGGAGGTGCTGAAAAGCCTACCCCTGGCAGAAACCGTGGTCGCCGAGGGCGCCGCTGGCGTCCCCTTTTCCCCCTTTGTGTCATCCTGGTTGCCGGTCGGCTCAAAGGTGGTCGAGGGCGGCGCAAGGCGGGGCCCTCTTTTGGCGATATGAAGCAAGGCCGGTACGTGTGAAGAAGGCCCAGTGCCTGTGAAGATCGCCGCCCATGACACTCTCACGTAATAATGAGTGGGGCTGTACACGCCTCGGAGTCTCCGGAGAGCCGCCCTCGGGCCTCGGGGGCTCTCTCCCACGCCTAGTGGCAGCACTTAGCTCCACGCTGGTTAGAAGACTTGAAGACAAAAAGACTAGATTAGGTGCCGGACACGGCCATTTGCTTTGGATCTCTTTCTGTAACCTTTCCTTCTGGATTTGGATTTAAGTTGAAGTTGAGTTTTTATTGATGCGCGCGGGGGTGCCTTTTCTCGTTCGAGCGATTTCTTGCCATCTGGTTCTTGCCTTGTTCCAAACTCGTGCTCGCTGCCTCCCCCTCACGGGCCCCTCGCGAGCGGGGCTGGGCACGGCACAAGCACCGAGCGTGCCGGTCGGCGCTAGATCCTCAAGAGGCCCGCTCGGGCGGATCAGCAGACCCTTCAGGAGATCTGCGGCAATTCTCGACCTTACAATCTGATTTGGGGCCCACCCCAGCTGAGGTAAGCCGCAACGGCGGAACGTGCCGCCGGACTCATGGATCCATGAAGGCGCACACTCGGCTTGGCATAGAAGAGTACAAATTACGATTTGTCTACATGAGGGGCTCCCCCCTCAAAATTCTCTCACAATCTTTAGGGGCCACGCCCAAGTTTTTGCATACAGGGTAAAGCAATAAAGGAACAAGGGATCAGCTGGATATGTCACTCGCCGCATCCTCCACGTTCTCTTCAGACGCACCGTTGGCGTCGCTGTCGCCGTCGTTGGCGTCGCCGCCACCTTCACCAACGCCGGCATCACCATCGTCAACCACGTCGCCGTCGTCTGCGGCGACTACCACCGCGTCGTCTTCAGAAGCGAAGGCTCTAACCAGCGCATCCACGTTGTCCTCCACCCACCGCGCCAAATTGCCACGGATGGCTTGCGGTATGGGGGCAATGGCGGCGTCGAAGTCAAACTCAGGGAAGGTGTTCCAAAGATGGCTGAAGACACGGGAGAACGCGTGCTCGTGCAAGCCTCGGCTTCTCTCTTCCACGAGCTGGCAAGCTCTATTGGACCGAGCTTCCAGGCGCGTCACCACGTCACCAAAGAAGCGCATATGACTGGCGTAGTCATTCGAGTGTGGGTACGGAGCATTCTCGTCGCAGACATGGCCCAACGCCATGTTGGCCCTGACCCTGAGGTCCTGGAGCATGGCGGCGTGCTCACGCTCCAGTGTCCGCCGCTGAAACACTTCCTCTCGACTTTGCTGCGCCACGGACTCGGCGTCATCAACCCGCTTCTGAAGAGAGAGCAGCTCGGCGCGGGCTGAGGCCAATTCCGCCTATGCTGTGACCAGGGCAGCTGCAGTGGCCTCCTCGCGCCTCTCCACTTCAGCCAGCATGGGCCTGAGGGCGGCGGCCCTCCCGTATCCTTCGTCCCCGCAAGCTTCAACCTCAAGTCATACCTACCCTGAAGTTTGTCTTCGGCTGCCAAAGGCTCTAACGATGACGCCGTCCTGGGCTCCACGATGACCTCCTTCCTGTCTCTCTGCTGGTCTTGGTCTTATTGCACTGAAGTGGTAACCTTTGCCTGATGCCTTGGCCTGTGCTTGCCTCCTTTGCACCAAAGGGGAAATGAGGACACTGCGCGGGCTGGCGCCTGCCTGGCGCTCGCCTAGTCTCGATCGTCATGGCTTGCGTCACGGGGCACCCTCGTGAGGTACCCTGCCTTGATCTCTCCGCCTCCTCGTGAGCCTGCCTGACGAGGCTGCTCCTGAGGAAGGTTCCTGTCATCCGCCCCGCGAGGCTTGGCCCCTCATGAGGGTCTTGAGCTTGAGCTGATGAACTGGGCCACGCTGGGCCCCCACTTGAGCCACGCTGCAGGCCGCAGGCAGATAAGTCTGGGGATCCCCGTTCCCAGAACGCCGACAGCACCCCAGCGTCGATGAATACCCACCGTGTCCGAATCTCGCTCGTGGATGGAGGGAGCTCGAAGTCGATCCCGGCGCCTGTGACACTCCAAAAAATTTTATTTGGTTTTTAACAAACCATTTATTTGATTTGAAGGAGGCTATTTAAAATCTTTCCAAAAGCCCCTCCTTCTCAAAAAAATTTCTCCTATGACAAGTATTTTAATTTTGGTGTCTTCCTCAACCTTGGTGTTTGGTTTTAAAAACTTTCCTTCTGATGTTAACTCATCACAATACATTTTTTTTTGGAAAATATTTTTTTATTAAAAAGTAATCCTGTGGGTTTTGGGGATTATTCCTTTTACTGCAACCACCCATTTTTACCATGCCTCATATCAAAATTTCTCCCAAAACCCCTCTCTCCTCTTTGGGTCAAGCCAAATATTCTACTCCAACAAGTTCAACCCATTTTTTATTTTTATTCCATTTATTTTAACCGCAAAACTATTTCTGCCATTATTTTTGGACCTAGGTGGTTTACAAAGGAAGTACTAAATTCACTTTGAGTTTTGATTCCAAATCAACTCCTCTGACTAGTCCTTAGCATCCCCAACCTAGATACATCAAGATCCACTCTTCCACAGTTCAAAATTTTCAATTTTACTCACTGCAAGTTTGGACCAGATTTGGCAAATTTGGTGAAATTCATATTTTTCCTTTTCCAAAAATTCTGACAAAAATCAGGCAGCCCCCAGGTGCATTGAGAGATCACCTCACAAAATATCATCCCCAGATAAATTTCCCACATGCCAAAAACATTTCATCGAGCACTGGCATGCCTTTATTCTTTATCCAGCTTTAAAAATTCAGATTCAGAGTTGGATTCTGCAGCAGTGCCGTTTTCTTGAGAGATCGGCGTCCATCTCACCAGTTCTCACGCTGGCCTCTTGCGACTTTTCTCCCCCTCCTTATCGAGCGCCGCAAGGTCGCTTGGCGGCTTGGCGTCGGTGGCGGCGTGGCTCGCCAGCTCCGGCAGCTTCTGCGGCGGCAGAGCCACCCGTGGCGTCCGTCAGCGGCCGACCCGGCTTTCGGCGCCGACCAGCGCCGCCCGAATCACCCCAGGCCTCCGCGTGGCCCTCTCCTCCTCTGTGCATGCTGCGGCACCGTCGCTGTGGCCTGGCAAGCACAGGGCGTGCTCTCGGCCGCCGATGGGCCCGCGGGGCGCCGTTCCGTCGAAACCGCGGCACAGGCCAAACCCAGCCGAGGTTAGCGTTTGAGCGTAACAAGTGCACCCTCGCGTTGATGCCCAGCCACCTAATCCACCCGTCCGGCCACCACCTCGCCGTAATCACCGCCGGAGTTATCCCGTTCGCGGGAACCGCCTCAGGTCGGCTATAAATAGCCACCCCGAGCTCGCCTTTGACCAGCACCACTCACCTCACCTCGCCGGAGCTGCGATCGACCCCTAGGAGGACCCCGAGGAGGCCTTCTCCTTCGTCTCCGGCCGCCCCGATCCGCTTCGGGCACCGGCGCGATCCACTCCGCTGAGGGCACCCCCTCCTCACAAACCCTGCCCGTAGCCTCCTAGGGCACCCAATCACCTAACCCGCGCCTCAATTTGGCCTTTGCAGCCTTCCCCGACGAGACCCAACATCGCCCGAGCCGCCGTCCGCCGGAGTAAGGGCCACCGTCGACGTGGTGCTCGCCGACGACGTCCTCCACCACCCACAGACGCGGGAGGGCACCCTGAGCCCGTAGGTAACCTCCGCTCCTCCCAACTCACCGTGGATCGTCGCCGGCGACCACCGCAAGCTTCGGGCGCAGGCGCGCTCTGTTTTCTCTCTCAAATTTTCAAACCTGACGGGTGGGACCCCCTCGTCAGCCTCTCTTTTCTATTCAAGCCGTTTTTTCTGGAAAGCGCATTCGGGCAAATACGCTTTCAATCTGAAACGTTTTCTTGTCCTTTTGTGTTTAGCCCCCTGGAAACTTTCTTTTTCATTACAGACAAGTCCCTGGACTAAAACTCTAATAACTTTTAAACAAAAAAAGATTTTTGATTGATTCTTTTTCTATCCTCTTTATTTATCTGTCTAGTTTTTTATCATATTTATTTGGAAAATATTTGGAATCCTTTTTGTGCACCCACGGTATTCACGTTAGTACACGTTTTCTTTGTACTGTAGATACCGGAAGAGGTGACGGAACCGCGAACTTCACCGAGCTAGACTCCGACTACTCCGAACCAGGCAAGCATGTATGAACCTTTGATATGACGAGTGTTTTGCGTGTTTTCTTAAGTAGTTACTTCATGGCATGATTACATGAACAACCGTGATTGTTATGTTGCATGAAAAGCTATTGCGAGTGAGCTTCGAAACTCGGTGTGTTATTCGATGAGAGTTTATATGATCATGTGGTGACATGATAGGTGGTAAGATGGTATTGTTGTAGCATGCCAGTCTTATGCCAAACCATTTAACTCCAGTGTCAACGTGAGTCAAGTCACGTTACCATATGTTCCCTCCCTTGTACTACCACATGTTTTCTAGAAAGAATATGGTTTAGTAAGTTGCAAACCTCTTTCCTGGTACACACCAAATAGAGGGGCCGGGATGAGGGTTCCATGGCCCTGGATTAAAGCCCGTCATCCGGTCAGGGAGCATGGGTATTTCCGGTTGGGACCCAGAGGGGGGCACCCCTTAGAGCGCGCGAGATAAATTTGATCCCATGCCATTCGAGGTTGTGACCTCCCCGTCTTAGAGTTTTTCTTGAACGTTGCCTAGGGTGATTCCTGGCAGCGGAATGTGGAATTGGTGTGTCTTCGTTAGATGTGTTTCTTCTAAAACACCGTAAACGGAACTAGTCCCTTGCGACTCATCAAATCCGTTGGCTGTGGTTAAATAGTACAAACTCGCAAAGTCAAACTCATTCAAGTAACCGTATCTATGGTCAATGTCGTGTTCCACTTGTCCTGTCGGTCAGATGTCGGTCTCCTTGACAAATCTCCGGTGAGCAGATATGAGTGGTAAACTTCGGCTATATGATTAATCATGTGGATGGACTAACCCGTTTATTATTATGTGCTAAGTATCTTTCCTTGGAATAGTCTATACTGCTTGAATACGACAATGAAATATAAGCCCTTTATGTGATGTCGCTCAGACGTCCAACTGTGGCATTTATGCTGTTTACTTTCGATATAAGCCCTTTATGTGATGTCGCTCAGACGTCCGACTGTGGCATTTATACTGTTTACTTTCGATATAAGCCCTTTATGTGATGTCGCTCAGACGTCCGACTATGGCACTCTTGTTATTTATTATCAATATAAGCCCTTTATGTGATGTTGCTCAGACATCCGACCGTGGCACTCTTGTTATTTACTTTCGATATAAGCCCTTTATGTGATGTCCCTCTGACGTCCGACTGTGGCACGCACTGTCATTTATTTTCCAATATAAGCCCTTTACGTGGTGTCTCTTAGACGCCCGACTGCGGCATGTTCAATTATTTGTTTACCATTCGAGGCGTCGCTTCAGACACTCGATCGGTCTTCAGTTGTTATTGTTGGGATTTCGGGAGGACTACCGCCTAACTTCCTTTTATTTAACATGTCGTACAAGTTTATCATTTGAGTGTGCATTGCCAATTTCTCTTGATGCATCATGCTTACATTTGTTATATCTTATGTCTGAACTGTCTTGCAAGTACATTCAAAGTACTCACCTGGCTAGTTGATTTGGCCAGATGTTGATGAAGGCGATCCTATGGATGAAGAGTTCGATAGCGAATATGACGCCTAGAGGAGTCCCAGTCAGTCCCGTGCGAACTTGGAATTTGTCACTTGTACCATATCCGCTTCCGCTACCCGAATAAATCATCGATCCTCACTTCGATGCTCGATGAGCCGCAAGAGTAGGAGTCAATGTCACCCACTTCACTGTGACATATCCCCACCACTTTTAAATACGAGTCAGTATTATGCCACCACACCCTTGTGTCATATCCGCCTTTATGTATATTATTGGTGTGCCTGTAATAAATTGTTGAGCAACCTCAGCTCAACCCTGTATTATAATTAGTACTTTTGGATTTCAGTATCAAGAATTTGTCTACCAGTAAGGAGGACTCTCCTATACTAGAAATAAAAGGATCGGTTCCTCAATAAGTATTTTATTGAAAAAACGGTCGTGACAAACTTGGTACCAGAGCCAGGCTGACTATAGGAAGCCACTAGGTGCGATCGCTAATCGGTTATTAGCGTCTTAGCACAATTTTAGCATTTTTGCAAAATGTAGCAATTTTCTGTTAGTCATCATAAATTTATGATCCGACTATTCGGAATCTTTGTCTACTTTTGTAGATGGCTAGCGGCGACTGTGAGTCACAGGTGTTCGCCAATGTACCTGAGGGGTTTATCAAGCTCCTCACCTACTTTGTCAAGATCGTGATTGGGCCATCGGTTCGCCCGGTGTTCACACTCTACCAGCACAAGATGAGCGACAGTCTGTCTATGCACTAGGCCGTGGTGCAGTTCAAGGGAGGGCGTTCAGAGTCACGCCAATTCCGATTTGTTGGCAGGGCCATGCCTACGGAGAGGCATGCCATGCATATGGCTGCCCGTGAGGCGATAGCTCGTCTCCGAGATGTTCTTCCTTCGATGAAGACTCGCCGCTACCGCTACCTCCCATGCCATGTGCCATACACTTGTCACCATGCATTCGCTTGCCCCAGGGGAGAGCAAGATGAGGCTATTGAGATGCTTGTTGAATACCTCCAGGCACTGGGGGCAGCTTTTGAAAACCTTGTGGACGACCTTGTGGCTGCCCGTATGGACTCAGTCCATGGCTATGCCGCCAACAGGAGGGAGCTCCTCCACACAGCACCACCACTGACCTTCGTCTCGTCCTCAACATCGTATTCACCTACCATCCTCGCCACCGCTCGTCGCCTGCCTACCACTTAGGAGTTCGACCAAGTCATCGCGCCCACTCCAGTCCGCGTTGCACCACCTATTGCGCCCACTCCAGTCCGTGTTGCACCACCTATTGCGCCCACTCCAGTCCGTGTTGCACCACCTCTCACGCCCGCTCCAGCTTCTCAGCGCATCACTTCACGCCTGGAGCCTATTAGTGAGGAGGAGGTTCAGTCCCTAGCATCACTGGGCCTCACCCTCGGCAGGCCAAGGGAAATCCTTACCATCTCCGACTGAGTGCGCCTAGCAGCCCTGCGTTGTGCCAGCTTGTATGATATGTTTATATGTATATAGGTTGTGATAAGTAGTTTGTATGCGCATCATTTAGGAACTGGGAGAAGTGCACTAGCCTAAATAACATGTCAGGATTGTGTACGCACATCCTGAGTGATGTATTATATAATTAGTGCTTGCGTGTAAGATATGTACTGAGCGGTCCTTCTCCATGCGCAATCAAATATTTTCTTGAAAAATCTTGGAGTGTTTAAATTTTTCGCCTCTGAGTATTTTTGCGGCCCAATTCCTTTTCTTATGGATTTTTACAAAATATATCCCCAGAGTGGAAAATGTCTCGTCCTTGGACTCGTTCCATGCAAAATCCGCCAGAAGAGAATTATGGCACCCAAACAAGCAACATTTTCACGCAGGGACAGTCAAGTCAACAGGGCAGTGAGATAGCTTTTTCTCAAGTGTGCCGCCTTTGTGAGCAAAGCCAGCAACAGCACCAGGAAATGATGAACCATGTCATCAATATGGGAAATCACCGTGGACCGTATCAGCAGCAATCCAAATTGTCAGAAGTAAAAAAGACGCGTCCCCAACTTTCTCGCACACTGACAAACCTCTTGAGGCCGATGACTGGCTTCGAGACATTGAAAGGAAATTAATCATTGCGCCATGTTCAGACCATGAGAAGGTACTATATGCACCTCACTACCTCACAGGAGCAGCTGCATCATGGTGGGAAAATTTCCTACACATGCACCCCAATGAGAATAACATCAACTGGGAAGAATTTAAAGAAGGTTTCCGTTGGGCGCATATCCCCAGAAGTGTTATGAAGATCAAGAAGAGGGAGTTTGATGACCTCAAGCAGAGAGGCATGGCGGTGACCGAGTACAACAGTCTGTTTACTCAGTTATCTCGTTATGCCAACGAAGATCACATGACGGAAAATAAAAAGATGGAAAAAATTCCTGGACGGTCTTGCACCAGCACTTAAATGCCAGCTGGTTGTACACACCTTTCCGGACTTCAAAACACTTGTGGACAAAGCCATAACCCTGGAAAATGAGCGCCGCAGTTTGGAAGATTTTCGCAAGCGCAAGAGGGACCAAATGACTCAAGCTCGCAACAACCGAAACAAGACTGACTTTCAGAAGAGTGGAGCAAACAAGTCCACAACCAATATCCCGCGCTCGATCAAGAATTTTCATGCAAGGGACAAGGATATTACATACCGCCCAGGGGTTACTTGCTATGCTTGAGGGGAAGAAGGGCACTATGCTAAACAGTGCCCAAAGCTAAGAAACTCGGCTCCCAAGCCAAACAACGGTAGGGATAATTCAGCACCCAAGCGTAACAACTTCAACCCCAATGATAATCACAAGAAGGGTCACTTGAACCATGTGACCAAGGAGGAAGCACAGAATGCCCCAGATATTGTACGCGGTACGTTCCCTATCAACACAATACCTGCCACGGTTTTGTTTGATTCTGGAGCTTCTCACTCGTTCATTTCGAAGAAATTTTCTTTGCAAAATGATTTTTCGATGCTTCCCTTGGGAAAGTCCATGATCATCAAGTCCCACGGGATTAAGCAAGTCACTCAGAGTTACTGCCAAGGTGTGGTTATTGAGTTTGAGGGATTAAAGTTTCACGCCAACCTTATTATATTGGAAAATAAGGGACTAGATGTCATCCTAGGAATGGATTGGTTAACCACCAACAAAGGATTTATTGACTGCTTCAACCGAACAATAATTCTTACCCACCATCACGGGAAGACAGTAAAAGTTTCAGCTCAAGAAAGACAAATATCACGGCAACCAAGGTTGAACAAGGTGGACGATTTAGAGTTAAGCAAAGTCCCAGTAGTGTGTGAGTTCCCCGACGTATTTCCCGAAGAACTACCAGGCATGCCACCAGACTGGGAGATAGAATTCAGCATTGAGCTAGCACCTGGAACCACCCCCATCTACAAGAAACCATACAGAAGGGCACCCTCAGAGTTGGTGGAATTAAAGAAGCAAATAAAAGAATTACTGGACAAAGGATTTATTCGAGCCAGCTCCTCACCTTGGGGCTCACCAGTTTTATTTGCCAAGAAAAAGGATGGGACGCTGAGATTGTGTATAGACTATCAAGCACTCAACATGGTCACAATCAAGAACAAATATCCGATGCCACGGATAAATGATTTATTTGACCAGCTCGCTCAAGCCAAGGTCTTCTCAAAAATTGACTTAAGGTCAGGATACCATCAATTAAAAGTACGGACAGAAGACATCCCCAAGACAGCCTTCACCTCCAGATACGGGTTGTATGAGTTTACAGTGATGCCGTTTGGTCTGACCAACGCCCCCGCATATTTTGTCCACCTCATGAACAAAGTGTTTATGAAATTTGTGGACAAGTTCATTGTGGTGTTCATCGATGATATTCTGGTATACTCCAAGACACAAGAAGAGCATGCTGAACATCTCAGAACTGTACTAGAAGAATTAAGGAAACATCAATTATACGCCAAGTTCAGCAAATGTGAATTTTGGTTAAGACAAGTTGGTTTTATAGGCCATGTGTTAACACAAGAAGGTGTTGCCGTAGACCCAGAAAAAGTCAAGGCCGTGCTTGGTTGGAAACCACTAGCCAGCGTAACAGATGTAAGAAGTTTCTTGGGAATGGCAGGGTATTACCGAAGGTTCATTGAAGGGTTCTCCACCATAGCCAAGCCAATGACGCAATTGCTCAAGAAGGACAAGAAATTTGTTTGGACGGAAGCTTGCGAGAAAAGTTTCCAAGAACTCAAAAGAAAATTAACAACATCACTAGTATTGGTTGTGCCAGACATACACAAAAGTTTTGAGGTGTATTGTGACGCATCCAGGAAGGGCCTCAGATGCGTATTAATGCAAGAAGGCAAGGTAGTCGCGTATGCCTCCAGGCATCTACGCAAGCATGAAGAAAATTACCCTACTCATGACTTGGAACTGGCAGGAGTCATTCATGCACTCAAAGAGTGGAGGCACTTTTTACTCGGAAACCGTTGTGAAATATACACGGACCATAAAAGCCTCAAGTATATTTTCACACAACCAGAACTCAACTTACGACAGCGACGCTGGTTGGAATTAGTAAAAGATTATGATGTCGGTATTCAATACCATCCAGGAAAGGCAAATGTAGTGGCAGATGCTCTTAGTCGAAACCCCAGTTCGGGCAACGACGGTCTACCAAACTTGAGACCTGAATTTCAGCAAGAGTTCGCCAAACTCAACATGATAATGGTCGCCGAGGGCGATGTGTCAAATTTGGAAATACAGCCTAACTTAATGGAGCAAATTAAGGAGGCTCACCATGGACACCCCAGCATTGAAGGCATAAAAAGGAAAGTGAGTTTGGGCAAGGCCTTCGAATTTATCATAGACGATAAGGGAATACTATGGTACGGAGACAGACTTTGCGTACCGAATGTAGAAGACCTCAAACAGCAAATCCTAGCCGAAGGGCACACCGCTCCGTATTCAATCCACCCGGGAGGAACCAAAATGTACAAAGACATCCAGGAAAAGTTTTGGTGGCACGGTATGAAGAGGGATATAGCCACCTTCATTGCATGTTGTGATTCATGTCAACGCATTAAGGTCGAGCATAAAAAACCAGAAGGGTTATTACAGCCAAACAGGATACCTGAGTGGAAATGGGATGAGATTGGGATGGACTTTATTGTTGGACTACCTCGGTCACAACACGGAAATGATGCCATATGGGTCATCACAGACAGATTAACCAAGGTGGCACATTTCATTCCCGTAAACACAACCTACACCACTCAGAAGCTTGCTAAGCTTTATCTCTCTCGCATAGTTTGCCTGCATGGAGTCCCAAAGACTATAATATCTGACCGAGGCACTCAATTCATCTCTAGATTTTGGGATCAATTACAGCAAGCTCGGGAACTCAAGCGGCATTGAGACGACATACCACCCCGGTGATGGACAAACCTGAACGCGTAAACCAAATACTAGAGGACATCTTTGAGGCGTGTGTCCTCACCTATGGGACTAGTTGGGAAGAAAGCTTGCCATATGTCGAGTTTGCATACAACAACAGTTACCAAGCCACCCTGCAAATGGCACCCTTCGAAGCCTTGTATGGACGGAGATGTCGTACTCCATTGAATTGGTCAGAGACAGGCGATAGCCGTATCTTCGGCCCAGATATGCTCAAGGAAGCTGAGGAGAAAGTTAAGCTAATCAGGGGCCGACTCAAGACAGCTCAAAGCCGACAGAAGAGTTATTACGATCGAAAGCATCAGGGAGTCAGTTTTGAACCCGGTGAGTATGTATACCTCCGAGTATCTCCTATGAGAGGCCTGCAGCGATTCAAAATTAAAGGAAAGCTAGCACCAAGATTTATCGGACCCTTCTGTGTAGTTGCACGAAGAGGCACGGTGGCCTACCAGCTAGACCTACCCGAAGAGCTGTCCGACGTCCACAACGTGTTCCACATCTCAAAGTTGAAGAAATGTGTGAGCAACCTAGAAAAGCAGGTATCTCATGAGGACATTGACGTACAGCCAGATCTCACCTACAGGGAACGCCCAATAAAAATATTAGAGGAGTCTGAAAGGAGAACCCGTCAGAAGGCAATTAAGTTTTTCAAAGTACAGTGGAGCAATCACACCGAAGATGAGGCAACATGGGAAAGAGAGGATTTTCTTCGAGCAGAACACCCAAACCTATTTGAGGATCAGCTGAAATCTCAGGGACGAGATTTTTCCTAAGGGGGTAGGTGTTGTGATACTCCAAAAAAATTTATTTGGTTTTTTAACAAACCCTTTATTTGATTTGAAGGAGGCTATTTAAAATCTTTCCAAAAGCCCCTCCTTCTCAAATTTCTCCTATGACAAGTATTTTAATTTTCGTGTCTTCCTCAACCTTGGTGTTTGGTTTTAAAAACTTTCCTTCTGATGTTAACTCATCACAATAATTTTTTTTGGAAATTATTTTTTTATATTAAAAAGTAATCCTATGGGTTTTGGGGATTATTCCTTTTATTGCAACCACCCATTTTTACCATGCCTCATATCAAAATTTCTCCAAAAACCCCTCCCTCCACTTTGGGTCAAGCCAAATATTCTACTCCAACAAGTTCAACCCATTTCTGATTTTTATTCCATTTATTTTAACCCCAAAACTATTTCTGCCATTATTTTTGGACCTAGGTGGTTTACAAAAGAAGTACCAAATTCACTTTGAGTTTTGATTCCAAATCAACTCCTCTGACTAGTCCTTAGCATCCCCAACCTAGATCCATCAAGATCCACTCTTCCACAGTTCAAAATTTTCAAGTTTTACTCACTGCAAGTTTGGACCAGATTTGGCAAATTTGGTGAAATTCATATTTTTCGTTTTCCAAAAATTCTGACAAAAATCAGGCAGCCCCCAGGTGCATTGAGAGATCACCTCACAAAGATCAGCCCGGATAAATTTCCCACATGCCAAAAACATTTCATCGAGCACTGGCGTGCGATGTTCTTTATCACGGTTTCAGAAAAATTCAGATTCAGAGTTGGATTTAGACGACAGTGTCGTTTTCTTCAGAGATCGGCGTCCATCTCACCAGTGCTCATTCTGGCCTCTTGCGCACTGCTCCCCCTCCTTATCCAGAGCGCCACAAGGTCGCTTGGCTGGGCGCGGGCATCGGTGGCGACGTTGCTCGCCAGCTCCGGCAGCTTCTGCGGCGGCAGAGCCACCCGTGGCTTCCATCAGCGGCCGACCCGGCTTTCGGCGCCGACCAGCGCCGCCCGAACCACCCCAGGCCTCCGTGTGGCCCTCTCCTCCTCTGTGCACGCTGCGGCACTGTCGCCGTGGCCTGGCAAGCACAGGGCGTGCTCTCGGCCGCCGACGGGCCCGCGAGGCGCCGTTCCATCGAAACCGCGGCACAGGCCAAACCCAGCCGAGGTTAGCGTTTGTGCGTAACCAGTGCACCCTTGCATTGATGCCCAGCCACCTAATCCCCCCGTTCGGCCACCACCTCGCCGTAATCACCGCCGGAGTTATCCCGTTCGCGGGAACCGCCTTGGGCCGGCTATAAATAGCCACCCCGAGCTCGCCTTCGACCAGCACCACTCACCTCACCTCGCCAGAGCTGCGATCCACCCCTAGGAGGACCCCGAGGAGGCCTTCTCCTCCGTCTCCGGCCGCCACGATCCGCTTCGGGCTCCGGCGCGATCCACTCCGGTGTGGGCACCCCCCTCCTCCCAAACCCTGCCCGTAGCCTCCTAGGGCACCCAATCACCTAACTCGCGCCTCAATTTGGCCTTTGCAGCCTTCCCCGACGAGACCCAACATCGCTTGAGCCGCCGTCCGCCGGAGTAAGGGCCGCCGTCGACGTGGTGCTCGCTGACGACCTCCTCCACCACCCACAGACGCGGGTGGGCACCCTGAGCCCGTAGGTAACATCCGCTCCTCCCAACTCGCCGTGGATCGTCGCCGGCGACCACCGCAAGCTTCGGGCGCCGGCGCGCTCTGTATTCTCTCTCAAATTTTCAAACCTGACCGGTGGGACCCCTCGTCGGCCTCTCTTTTCTTTTCGAACCGTTTTTTCTGGAAAGCGCATTCGGGCAAATACGCTTTCAATCTGAAACGTTTTCTTGTCCTTTTCTGTTTAGCCCCCTCGAAACTTTCTGTTTCATTACAGACAAGTCCCTAGACTAAAACTCTAATAACTCTTAAACAGAAAACGATTTTTGATTGATTCTTTTCTGTCCTCTTTATTTTTCTGTCTAGTTTTTTATCATATTTATTTGAAAAATATTTGGAACACTTTTTGTGCACCCACCGTATTCACGTTAGTACACGTTTTCTTTGTACCGTAGATACCGGAAGAGGTGACGGAACCGCGAACTTCACCGAGCTAGACTCTGACTACTCTGAACCAGGCAAGCATGTTTGAACCTTTGATATGATGAGTGTTTTGCGTGTTTGCTTAAGTAGTTACTTCATGGCGTGATTACATGAACAACCGTGAATGTTATGTTGCATGAAAAGCTATTGCGAGTGAGCTTCGAAACTCAGTGTGTTATTCGATGAGAGTTTATATGATCATGTGGTGACATGATAGGTGGTAAGATGGTATTGTTGTAGCATGCCAGTCTTATGCCACACCATTTAAATCTAGTGTCAACGTGAGTCAAGTCACGTTACAATACGTTCCCTCCCTTGTACTACCACATGTTTTCTACAAAGAATATGGTTTAGTAAGTTGCAAACCTCTTTCTGGTACACACCAAGCAGAGGGGCGGGATGAGGGTTCCATGGCCTGGATTAAAGCCCGTCATCCGGTCAGGGAGCATGGGTGTTTCCGGTTGGGACCAAGAGGGGGCACCCCTTAGAGCGCGCGAGATAAATTTGATCCCATGCTATTCGAGGTTGTGACCTCCCCGTCTTAGAGTTTTTCTTGAACATTGCCTGCGGTGATTCCTGGCAGCGGAATGTGGAATTGGGTGTGTACTTGTTAGATGTGTTTCTTCTAAAACACCATAAACGGAACTAGTCCCTTGCGACTACTGAAATCCGTTGGCTATGATTAAATAGTACAAACTCTGCAGAGTCAAACTCATTCAAGTAACCGTATCTATGGTCAATGTCTGTGTTCCAATTGTCCTGTCAGTCTCAGTGTCAGTCTCCTTGACAAATCTCCGGTGAACAGACATGAGTGGTAAATCGGCTATATGATTAATCCTGTGGATGGACTAACCCGTTTATTATTATGTGCTGTGTATCTTTCCTTGGAATAGTCTATATTGCTTGAATACGACAATGAAATATAAGCCCTTTATGTGATGTCGCTCAGACGTCCGACTGTGACATTTATGCTGTTTACTTTCGATATAAGCCCTTTATGTGATGTCGCTCAGATGTCCGACTGTGGCATTTATACTGTTTACTTCCGATATAAGCCCTTTATGTGATGTCACTCAGACGTCCGACTGTGGCACTCTTGTTATTTACTTTTGATATAAGCCCTTTATGTGATGTCGCTCTGACGTCCGACTGTGGCACGCTCTGTCATTTATTTTCCAATATAAGCCCTTTACGTGGTGTCGCTTAGACGCCCGACTGCGGCATGTTCAATTATTTGTTTAATTCGAGGCGTCGCTTCAGACACTCGATCGGTCTTCAGTTGTTATTGTTGGGATTTCGGGAGGACTACCGCTTAACTTCCTTTTATTTAACATGTCGTACAATTTTATCATTTGAGTGTGGATTGCCAATTGCTCTTGATGCATCATGCTTACATTTGTTATATCTTATGTCCGAACTGTCTTGCGAGTACATTCAAAATACTCACCGGCTTGTTGATTTGGCGGATGTTGTGAAAGGCGATCTTATGGATGAAGAGTTCGATAGCGAGTCCGGCGCCTAGAGGAGTCGATCGATCCGTGCGAGTAACCTGGAATTTGTCAGTTGTACCATATCCGCTTCCGCTACCCAAATAAATCATCGAGCCTCACATCGATGCTCGATGAGCCGCAAGAGTAGGAGTCAATGTCACCCACTTCACTGTGACATATCCCCACCACTTTTAAATACGAGTCAGTAGTATGCCACCACACCCTTGTGTCATATCCGCCTTTATGTATATTATTAGCGTGCCTGTAATAAATTGTTCAGCAACCTCAGCTCAACCCGGTATTATATTTAGTACTTCTGTATTTCTGTATCAAGAATTTGTCTACCAGTAAGGAGGACTCTCCTATATTGGAAATAAAAGGATCGGTTCCTCAGTAAGTATTTTATTGAAAAACCGATCGTGACAGCGCCCGCCGTCGCGGCCACAGCCTGGAAGCTCACGCACCCTGAGCTTTGCTGAGGATCAATCAGATGCAATGAGAATAAATGACGGAGAAGGGCCACGGAAGGAGTGATGCCCACCATGGCCTCGCACACAAAGGCGAAGACGGCAAGGAGAGTCACGGATTTGGGGTCGAGGTGCAGCATGTGGATCTGGTAATGTTCAAGCACCGCGTTGAAGAAGGCGGAGAAAGGGGGAATCAGGCCGGCCCAAAGGGCATCGATGAAGA
Source organism: Aegilops longissima (assembly GCA_021605205.1). NCBI lineage: Eukaryota > Viridiplantae > Streptophyta > Magnoliopsida > Poales > Poaceae > Aegilops > Aegilops longissima. The sequence continues at coordinate 423,257,053 of CM038676.1, forward strand.
TTGGGACCTCGGTGGCTGCCAGGCCAATGCGAGACCGAGATGCAGGCCAAGCCGCCATCTCTCCCCACTCATTGAAACTGGTGGCGAGCATGGGACGCACCTTGTCCATGGCCTCATCGTTGAGCACCAAGGACCGGCCGACTGTAGGCTCGACGGCTGGAGGCGCACTTGGCGGAGACAGAGGCTTCTATCCCTTGTCTGCTTGTTTCGGCGCCATGACGATGAAGCGGACAAAGCACAGGTCAGATTGGCAGAGTCTCGAGGAAGCAGAGGGATTGGGAAAGCAAGGCGTGGGCAATGGAAGAATAACTGTGTAGGTAGCGGGGGCCGCGTAGCCAGGCGGACTTCAAGGCATCATGGGGAAGCGGAGACGCCCACGTGCAATCAACCGCCATTCGTCGATCAAGGCCGCAGGCTTTTGGGGCCCGCGGCGCTCCGTACTTGACATTTGGCTTCGCCTCCAAGCCAAGCCCGAGCGCGCCTTGGGCCCGGGGGCTACTGTCGGCGTTCTGGGAATCGGGGTCCCCAGGCTTGCCTGCCTGCGGCCCATGGTGTGGCTGTGCTAGCAGGCATGTACGTCCCATCTTCATCAACATTGCATCCAAGACCCTCGCGAGGGGCCAAGCCTCGCGAGGGGCCAAGCCTCGCGAGGCGGACGACGCAAGACCTTCTCGGGAGTGGCCTCGCCAGGCAGGCTCGCGAGGGGCGGAGATATCAAGGCAAGGCAAACCTCGCGAGGTTCTCGTGACGTGAGCCGTGATGATCGAGACCAGGCGGGCGCCAACACGCGCATCATCCTCGTTTCCTCTTTGGTGCTAAGGGGGCAAGAGCAGGCGCAGAGTACCAAGGCATCAAGCAAAGGTTTCCATATCGGTTTACTTGAGACCAAGACCAGTGGGGCGACAAGAAGGAGGTCATCATGGAGCCCAAGGCAGGCGTCACCACGAGCCTTTGCGGGAGAAGACTACTTTTGTCGAGGATAAGCTGTACTAGCTGTCCCCTTTCAAATTGGCCGTTGTTGGCTCCCTTCCCGCTCAATATTTGGGGAGAGGACCAGGGCCTATATAAGTAGAACTAGCCACCACATTAGGGGAGGCGAATCAGATCTAGAGCCAACCCTTAGCCACTCACCGGGCACAAGAACACCTCAACCTGATCAGGCTGTTCTTCCCCTTGTACTATTCATCATCAGCCCAAGAGGCAATCCACCACCACCATACTGGAGTAGGGTATTACACCACAACGGTGGCCCGAACCAGTATAAATCTCGTGTCTTTGTGATTGTGAGTTCGTCGAGCTCGTTCTTGAGATCTTAGCTAGTTCGGACGCGGATCGGTAGGAGGGAAAGAACTCCGCGCACACCCCAGAGTTCGAAACTTAAGGGTTTTGCCGGAACCCGTGATCCGACAAAGGTGTTCTTGTGCTTGGTGATTTTGTGTGGGTGAGGATTACTCAAGATGAGATGCCTCCTACTATGGTGGCTAGTCCTATTTATAGAGGCCCTGGTCCTCTTCCCAAATATTGAGCGGGAAGGGATCCCCTAACGGCCAATTTGAAAGGGGACAGCTAGTACAGCTTATCCTGACAAAAGTAGTCTTCGTCTGCCAAAGGCTCTGGTGGTGACGCCGTCTTGGGATCCGTGGTGACCTCCGTCCTGCCGTCCTGCTGGTCTTGGTCTCATTGCACCAATAGGGAAACCTTTGCTTGACGCCTCGGAACTCCTCGCCTGCGCTTGCCTCCTTAGCACCAAAGAGGAAACAAGGACACTGCGCGCGCTGGGTCCCGCCTGGCGCCCGCCTGGTCTCGATCGTCACGGCTCACGTCACTGGAACCTCACGAGGTTTGCTTTGCCTTGATCTCCGCCCCATGAGCAAGCTGGTGAGGCCGCTCCCGAGGAGATCTTGCGTCGTCCGCCTCGCGAGGCTTGGCCCCTCGTGCGGGTCTTGAATGCTTGTTGGTGAAGATGGCCATACGGGCCCACTCGCAGAGCCATGCCGTGGGCCGCAGGCAGGCAAGTCTGGGGACCCCCGTTCCCAGAACGCCTACAGTAGCCCCCGGGCCCAAGGCGTGCTCGGGCTTGGCTTCGAGGTGAAGCCAAAGGGCAAGTGCGGAGCGCCACGGGCCCCAATAGCATGCGGCCTTGGTCAACACATGGCGGTTGATTGGACGTGGGCGTCTCCGCTTCGGCACGCTGCCTCGGCAACTGCATTACTTGACAAGTCCCGGCGACATGCAAGGAAAAACCATCATTACCTGTGATCGTGGGGGGCGCTGGTTGGCCTTCTCCTGCTATAAATGGGGAGGGGGGCAGAGCCCCCATTGCCCGTCTCTTCCTGCTCCACTTGCTTCTTCTCCCTTGCTCCATTGCTAGCAGTGACATGAATGGCGTCATCGAACAAGTTCTCCGCCGCGGAGAATGGGAAGGCCCCTCGCGAAGGGCCCGGCTCCCCGATGCCCAAGCGTGGACGTGGACGTCCCCGCAAGCACACCGCGACCCCCGCCACGGCCCCCCGCGGCCGCGGGGGTGCTGCTTCGCGTGGCAGGGGTCGCTCCGGTCGCGGCAGCCCTTTTGATGAAGGGAGACGCGCCGTAGTCGCACGGCTTCCCCGGCTGTGCTTCCACTCGGCGGAGGTGCTGACGGAGTTTGTCGTCTGGTCGGAGGACCCGGACGGCAACTGGCTTCAGCTCCCACGCTTCTTCGTCGACGACCTGCCGGCCGCAGGTCCAGTCGGGCTCTGGCTGCAGGCGGACGGCTGCTCAGCAGGGCTTCCTGGGTCACGGTTGAGGTCTCTATCATGGGCAACATAGCCCGGTCCAACGGCTGGCAGACGTTTGCCCATGCGCGCGGCATGGGCAGGCGGTGCACCCTTCATTTCAAGTACGACGGTGATGCGACCCTCTACTTGAGGGTGTTTGGGGAAGATGGTCACCGCGGCGGATCCTGCCCCGAGGTCAACAACGGCGACGAGGTGCTCGGCCTTGGCGACGGTCATGACGAGGATGAGGGTGAACCTGCCCTTGGTGTCGACCACGTCTCGTCCAGCTACGGCGGCTCTTCCCCCGGCGACAACTCCAGCAGCGGTGGTTACAACCAGCCACCGCTCCCGGTTCGAAGGTGGCAGCGGGTTGTCTCGTCGTTGCGCCCCTATGAAGCGCGAGGAGGGGTCTGGCTGGGCTCGTGTCAGCGCCAAGAGCCCGCCTTCATGGTCCACCACAGGGGCACGCACCGCTTTTATCTTGTTCTTCCTTTCCTTCCTGTATTAAGAAAGAAACCAGTATGGGGCCCCGGAGGGGCGTGCAACGAACTATGATTTCCCAGTTATTATGCTATGTTCATCGTCCCTGTGCTGTGTCGCAACATGGTTGTTTTATGTAAGGATAACTTAGCTTGACGTTCCTGGAGCAGTCTCCTCTCGACGAGGTGCTCACTTCCTGGCGCCTGTCGAGGCCCCCTTGGCCTGGTAGGCGCTTAGAAACTGCAGAAAAAACTCGTTAGGAGGCTTAAGGTTTTCCCGAGCCTTGGTCGCAGGCGCCGCTGGCCTTGACCCTGTGCTTTGTATCGCGGTATCCGTGGGGCACGGATTAGAAGAAGTGCGCTAGCTTGTGGGCTTGAACGAGGGTGGCTCGTGAAAAGCAGACGAAAGGCAGAGAAAGGAAAAACGCTCATGAGGGCGCCTGCCTAGCCCCCTCGCGAGGTATGCAAGAGAGAGTGGAGGCTAAACTGGAGCCGGAAACAACAATAAAAGGCGACAGCACCAAATCAGCAAAGAACTCTAGAAGCAAACTTCAATAAAAAGAGGGCGAGCCAACTACGGAAAGCAAATGAAAAGCCGCGTCCGGCACATAGTCTAGTCTTCAAGTCTTCTCACCAGCGCGGAGCTAAGTGCTGACACTAAGACGTGGGAGGGAGCCCCCGAGGCCCGAGGGCGGCACTCCTGAGACTCTGGGGCGTGTACAGCCCCACTCATTATTACGTGAGAGTGTCACAAGCGAAGACCTTCACAGGCACTGGGCCTTCTTCACAGGCGCTGGGCCTTTCTTCATGGGTTGAACTTCCGGAGGTGTTGGATGTTCTAGGCATTCTGGATGCGTACCTCGTCCTGTGTCTCCAGGCGCGCGGCGCCAGACCTGGAGACATGGACGACCTTGAACGGATCCTCCCGCATGGGTGAGAGCTTATGCAGCCCTTCCCTGGAGAGGACTGTCACGACCGGTTTTCCAATAAAATGCTTATTGAGAAACCGACCTTTTGAGTCGATCTGAGAAAACCCTCTGATGGTAGACAAAATCTTGATCTGATAAGCCAGTAGTATTAAATATATTACAGGGTCGAGCTGGCGGTGCTCAACAATTTATTACAAGCACGCCAATAATTATACATAATGGCGGATATGACACAATGGTGTGGGGTGGCATACTACTGACTCGAGATGAAAGTGATGGTGGAATAACACGATGGAGTAGATAATATGACTCCTAAACTGGCGGCTCATCGGCGTCGAGGTGAGCTCGATGAATTTATTTGGGTAGCGGAGCGGATATAACACGATGACCAAATCCAGGGTCACACGAGACTGACAGGACTCCTCTAGGCGTCGGACTCGCTATTGAACTCTTCATTCATGAGATCGCGCCGTCGACATCGGCCAAATCAACAAGCGGTGAGTACTTTGAAAGTACTACTTAAGGCAGTTCGGACATAAGATATAACAAATGCATGCATGAATGCGTCATGAGCAATTAGTAATGTACATTCAAATGATGAACTTGCGACATTATTTAGTAATAAGGAAGTCGGCGGTAGTCCTCGAAATCCACAAAATAATTGAAAACCGATCGAATTATGCAGGCGGCGCCTCGAAGGGTGAACAAATAAATAAATCATGCAGCGATCGAGGCGTCTAAGCGACACCACATAAAGGGCTTAAGTTGAAAGTAATAGACATCGTGCCGCGATCGGACGTCGAACAACATCACGAAAGGGCTTATATTGAAAGTAAATAATATCGTGCCACGATCGGACGTCGGCGACATTGCGAAAGGGCTTATATCAAGGTAAAATAACAAAGCGTGACACGATCGGACGTCGGCGACATCGCGAAAGGGCTTATATCAAAGTAAATAACAAGTGTGCCACGATCGGACGTCGGCGACATCGCGAAAGGGCTTAAATCCATTATTCATATCTGTTAAACTTGCAAGAATAATGCTCATAGAAAAAATATTCAACACATGATAATAAGCGGGTTAGTCCATCCATAGGAATAAACATTTAACGGACTTAACACTCATGTGGTTCTCGAAGTTTCATCACCGAGGCCGACACTTGACAAGATAAGATGGACACGATGCTTGGACATGGATAAGATGATTTCAAGGATTTTTACTCTGCGAGTTTGTACTAAATTACCCATAGCCAGCGGTTTCCGTAGTCATGAGGACTAGTTCCGTTCACGGTATTTGGATGAAACACATCTAACCAAGACACACCCATCCCACCTCACGATGCGGGAATCACCCTCGACAGCGTTCAAGAAAAACTTTGAGGCGGGAGATCACAATCTCGAATAGCATGGGATCAAATTTATATATCGTGCGCTCTAAGGGTGCCCCCTCTCGGTCCCAACGGAAACACCCATGCCCCCTGACCGGCTGATAGGCTTTAATCCAGGGCCATGGAACCCTCATCCCGGCCTCTCGATTTGGTGTGTACCAGGAAAGCGGTTTGCAACTTACTAATCCATATCCCTTGCGGAAAACATGTGGTAGTACGGAAAGGGAATACGGACGGGAATTGGACTGATTCATGTTGACACTGGGTCAAATGGTCTGGCATAAGACTGTCATGCTACAACATTTCCATCTTACCCATTCTCATGCCATCTCATGGCCATGCAAACTCATATCCAACAACTTATGGATTTTCGAAACTCACTTGCCTCAACTTTGCATGGAATATAACCCTCATCGAGATGTTCATAAACATGCCATGGAACTACTTAATGCAAACATGCCAAAGACACTCATCATATCAAAAGTTCCAACATGCTTGCCTGGTTCGGAGTAGTCGGAGCCTAGCTCGGTGAAGTTCGCAGTTCCGTCACCTCCTCCGATATCTACGGTATACAGAAATACACGCACTATCGTAAATACCATGAGGTGCACAAACATATTCCAAATTTTTTTCACATAAATCTGATAAAAAACTAGACAAAATTTTAAAGAGGACAGAAAAAGAATCAATCAGAAGTCCTTTTATGTTTAAAAGTTATAAGGGTTTTAATCCAAGGACCTTTCTGTAATGAAACATAAACTACTAAGGGGGCTGAACAGAAAAGACCAGAAAAACGTCTCAGACTGAAAGCGTATTTGCTCGAATACGTTTTCAGAAAACGGTTCAAAAAAAACGAGAGGCTGACGGCGGGTCCCACCCGTCAGGTTTGAATTTTCAAGCGGGAAAGCAGGCTCGTCGGCGCCCGAGAGCTGCGGTGGTCGCGGCGGCGATCCTGGCGAGGCGAGGGGATCGAGGCGTTACCTCCGTGCTCAGCGTGACCTTCCGCATCGATGAGTGGTGGTGGTGGTCGTCGGCGAGCACTACGTCGGCAATGGCCCTAGCTCCGTGGACGGCGGCTTAGGTGGAGTTGGATCTCGTCGGGGAGGGCTGCGAAGGTCAAATCGAATCTTGGGTTAGCTCCTTTGGGTGCTCGAGGAGGTTCTTGTGAGGTTTGGGCGTCGAGGATGGTCTCACGGAGTGGATCGAGATGGTGGCGAGGCGGATCGGGGTGGCGGAGTTGGGGAGGAGACCTCCTCGAGGTCCTCCTAGTGGCTGGCGGGGTGTTGGTGAGGTGCGGTGGTGGTGCGTGCTCGAGAACGAGCTCGGGGCTTCCTTTATAAGCGATCCGGCGGTGGCGTGAGCGGAGATCTCCGGCTATGGTTCTGCGCGCGAGCTTGGTCGGGAGTTTAGGGAGTTGGGCGTCAGCGTGGAGTTCCACTTGGTTCCGTTTAGGCGCTAAACGAGTTGGATTAGGTGCTCTAGTTGGGTTCGACGGAGCAGGCGGCGCGGGCCCGTCGGCGGAGAGCGCGCCTGTGCTTGCCGAACCCGCCACCGCAGTGCTGCTTGAGGTGCGCTGGCGTCGTGAGGCCACGCGGAGGGCAAAGGAGCCTTAGGCGGCGCAGAGCAGCGTGTGAGCAGGCTGGCTCCGTTGCCGCCACGGGTGGCTCTGCCACCTTGAAGCTGCCGGCGTCGGCAAGGCTCCCGCCACCGACACTGCACCCGTCAAGAGGCGTGCAGTGCTCTGGCCAGGAGGAGAGGCCGTGCATAGCGCCGAGCGCCTTGTTGATCGGTGACAACACTGACGAAAAACGACCTGAACTTCTGAAACTCTGAACTTTACGAAAGTGCAGATGTGATGCTGACCAAGTGTTCGACGAATTGATTTTGGTATGTGGGACATTTTCCTTGAGCTGATTTTTGGTGGGGTGGCCTCTCACTTCATCTGGGAGCTGCCTGAATTTTGGTAGAATTTTTGGAGAAGAGAAGATATGAATTTCACCAAATTTGAAAAATCTGGTCCAAACTTGCAGAGGTTAAAATTTGAAATTTTTGAAAAGAGGAAGAGTGGATCTTGATGGATCTAGGTTGTGGGTGCTAAAGCCTATCCAGAGGGGTTGGTTTGAGATCAAAACTCAAAGGGAATTAGGTACTTGCTTTGTAAATCATCTAGGCTCAAAATAATGGACATAATTGTTTTGGGAGATAAAATAAATGAAATAAAATCCAAAAATGGGTTGGACTTGTTGGAACAAAAAGTTTGGATTGCCCCAAAGTGGAAGGAGGGGTTTTGGGAAGATTTACCACATGAGGCATGGTAAAAACCATGGATGGTTTCAATATAAGAGAAGTCCCAAAACTCCTAGGGTTTCTTTTTTTTTAAGAAAATAAATCCCAAAAATAAATTTGAGAAGGGGACAATCAGAAGAAAGGTTTTTAATAACCAAACACCAGGGTTGAACAAGATATCAAAATAAAATCCTTGCCAAGGGAGATGTTTTGAGAGAGAGGTTTTTGGAAGGGTTTAAATGACCTTCTTCAAAACCAACAAAGTTTTTGCTGAAAACCAAATAAAAAAATTGGAGTGTCACAACACCTACCCCCTTAGGAAAAATCTCGTCCCCGAGATTTCAGCTGATCCTCAAATAAGTATGGGTGCTCTGTCCGAAGAAAATCCTCTCTTTCCCATGTGGCTTCACTCACGGTGTGATTGCTCCACTAAACTCTGAAAAACATGATGGTTTTCTGTCGGGTCCTCCTTTCAGACTCCTCCAATATTTTTACTGGATGTTCCCGATAGGTGAGGTCTGGTTGCACGTCAATGTTCTCATGGGATACTTGCTTCTCTGGGTTGCTTACATACTTCCTCAACTGCGAGACGTGGAACACGTCGTGGATATCGGATAATTCTTCGGGTAAGTCTAGCTGGTAGGCTACCGTGCCTTTTCGTACCACTATGCAGAATGGTCCGATGAATCTTGGTGCTAGCTTCACCTTAATCTTGAATCGTTGCAGGCCCCTCTTAGGATATACTCGTAGATACACAAATTCACCGGGTTCGAATCTGACTCCACGATGTTTCCGATCGTAATAACTCTTCTGCCGGCTTTGAGCTGTCTTGAGTCGGTCCTTGATTAGCTTGACCTTTTCCTGTGCTTCTTTGAGCATGTCTGGGCCGAAGATACGGCTGTCTCCGGTCTCTGACTAATTTAGCGGGGTACGACATCTCCGCCCATACAAGACTTCAAATGGTGCCATTTGTAGGCTGGCCTGGTAACTGTTGTTGTATGCGAACTCTGCGTATGGCAAGCTTTCCTCCCAACTAGTTCCATAAGTGAGGACACATGATCTCAGCATGTCTTCTAGAATTTGGTTTACTCGTTCAGTTTGTCCGTCGATGCAGGGGTGGTATCTTTGTCTTGAAAGCTAGTTGAGTTCGAGGCAGCTGTGCGGTGATCGCAAAATCTGGAGATGAATTATGTGCCTATCGGATATTATAGTCTTTGGAACTCCATGTAAGCAGGCGATCTGGGAAAGATAAAGCTGGCAAGCTTCTGAGTGGTGTGGGTTGTCTTCACGGGGATGAAGTGTGCTACTTTAGTCAGTCTATCATTAATGACCCATATGGCATCATTTCCGTGTCGTGACCGAGGTAGCCCAACAACAAAATCCATTCCAATCTCGTCCCATTTCCACTCGGGTATTTTATTCGGTTGTAATATCCCGGCCAGTTTCTGGTGCTCGGCCTTGATGCGTTGACATGAGTCACAACACGAAATGAACGTGGCTATGTCCCTTTTTATACAGTGCCACCAAAATATTTCCTGAAGATCCTTGTATATTTTTGTTCCTCCAGGATGGATTGAATACAGAGCGGTGTGGCCTTCAGCTAAGATTTGCTGTTTAAGGTCCTTGATATTTGGTACGCAAAGTCTACTTCCGTACCATACTATTCCCTACTCGTCGATAACGAATTCTGAGGCCTTGCCCAATCTCACTTTCCGTTTAATGCCTTCAATGCTGGGGTGCCCATGCTGAGCCTCTTTAACCTTTCCTATCAGGGTAGGGTGTATTTCTAATTTTGACACACTGCCTTCGGTGACCACCATCAAGTTGAGCTTAGCAAACTCCTGCCGAAATTCAGGTCTCAGGTTTGGTAGGCTGTCGTTGTTGATTTGGGGTTTCAACTTAAAGCATCTGCCACTACATTTGCTTTTCTGGATGGTAGTGGATTCCAACATCATAATCCTTCACTAATTCCAACCAGCGTCGTTGCCGTAAATTCAGTTCGGTTGTGTGAAAATATACTTGAGGCTCTTATGGTCCGTGTATATTTCACAACAATTTCAAGTAAAAGTGTCTCCATTCCTTGAGTGCATGAATAACTGCTGCTAACTCCAGGTCATGAGTAGGATAATTTTCCTCATGCTTGCGAAGTTGTGCGGAAACATCTGCGACTACCTTGCCTTGTTGCATCAACACGCATCCGAGGCCCTTAGGGATGCGTCACAATACACCTCAAATTTCTTGTGTATATACGGCACAATTAATCTTGGTGTTGTCGTTAATTTCCTTTTTAGTTCTTGGAAACTTTTCTCGCAAGCTTACGTCCATTAAACTTCTTGTCTTTCTTGAGTAGCTGCGTCATTGGCTTTGCTATAGTGGAAAATCCTTCAATAAATCTTGGTAGTAACCTGCCATTCCCGAAACTTAAATACGTCCGTTCTGTTGGCTGGTGGTTTCCAGCCAAATCGGCCTTGACTTTCGGGTCTATGGCAATACCTTCTGGTCGATCGTGGCCCGGAAAACCTACTGCCTTAGCCAAAATTTACACTTGCTGAATTTAGCGTACAATTGATGTTTCTGAGTTCTCCTAGTACAATTCGGAGATGTTCAGCATGCTCTTACGGTGTCTTGGGTATATCAGAATATCATCGATAAATACCACAACAAACTTGTCCATAAACTTCATAAATACTTTGTTCATGAGGTGAACAAAATATCTGTGGCGTTAAATCGAGTTCAAATGGCATTCTTGTGAACTCATACAATCCGTGTCGGAGGTGAATGCCGTCTTGGGGATATCTTACATTCGTACTTTTAATTGATGGTATCCCGACCTTAAGTCAATTTCTGAGAATACCTTGGCCTGAGCGAGCTGATCAAATAAATCATTTATCCGTGGCATCGGGTATTTGTTCTTGATTGTGTCCATGTTAAGCACTCGATAGTCTATACACAATCTCAGTGTTCCATCCTTCTTTTTGGCAAATCAAATTGGTGAACCCCAAGGTGAGGAGCTGGCTCGAATATATCCTTTGTCCAGTAATTCTTTTATTTTCTTCTTCAATTCTACCAATTCGGATGGTGCCATTCTGTATGGTTTCTTGTAAATGGGGGCGGTTCCGGGTGCTAGGTCAATGCTGAATTCTATCTCTCGGTCTGGTGGCATTCCTGGTAGCTCTTCGGGAAATACGTCTGGAAATTCACATACTACTGGAACCTTGCTTAATTCAGAAATATCCACCTTGTTCAATCTCGGTTGCCGGGATATTTTTCTTTCTTTGGCTGAAACTTTTATTTTCTTCCCGTGGTGGTGGGTGAGAATTATGGTCCGGTTGAAGAAGTCAATAAAAGCTTTGTTGGTGGTTAACCAATCCATCCCTAAGATGACAACTAGTCCTTTATTTTCCAATACAATAAGGTTGGCGTGAAACTTCAATCCTTCAAACTCAATAACCACACCTTGGCAATAACTCTGGGTAACTTGCTTAATCCCAGGGGACTTGACGATCATGGATTTTTCCAAGGGAAGCATCGAAAAGTTATTTTGCACGGCAAAACTTTTCGAAATGAATGAGTGGGAAGCTCTAGAATCAAACAAAACCATGGCAGGTATTGTGTTGACAGGGAACGTACCGAGTATGATATCCGGGGCATTACATGCTTCCTCTCTGGTCACGTGGTTCAGATGACCCTTCTGTGGTTGTTATTGGGGTTGAAATTGTTGCGCTTTGGCGCTGAATTATTACCACCGTTGTTCGGCTTTGGGGTCGAGTTCCTTGGCTTGGGGCTTTGCTTGGCATAGTGCCCTTCTTCTCCTAAGCGTAGCAAGTGCGCTGGCGATATGTGAACTCCTTGTCCCTTGCATGGAAATTCTTGATTGGGCGTGAGACGTTTGTCGTGGGTTTGTGTGTCCCACCTTTCTAAAAATCTGTCTTGCTTCGGTGGTTGCGAGCATGATTAGTCTGGTCCCTTTTTCGCTTGCGGAAATCTTCCAAGCCGCGTCTCTCATTTTCCAAGGTAATGGCCTTATCCACCAGCGTTTTAAAATCTGGGAAGGTGTGCACAACCAGCTGGCATTTAAGCGCGGGCGCCAGACCGTCTAGGAATTTTTGCATCTTCTTGCTTTCAGCCATACGCTCCTCATTGGCGTAGCGAGACAACAGACTAAACTGACTGTTGTATTCTGACATTATCATGGTCCTTTGCTTGAGGTCATCAAATTCTCTCTTCTTGATCTTCATAAGACTTTTAGGAATATGTGCCCCACGAAAATCTTCTTTGAACTCCTCCCATGTTATATTATTTTCGTTGGGGTGCATGTGTAGGAAATTTTCCCACCACGATGCAGCTGCTCTAGTGAGATAGTGCGGTGCATATAGCACTTTCTCAAGATCTGAACACTGTGCAATAATTAATTTTCTTTCCATGTCTCGAAGCCAGTCCTCGGCCTCGAGAGGTTTGTCAGTATGAGAAAATGTTTGGGGACGCATCTTCTGTAGCTCAGATAACTTCACTACTAGAAAAACCCCTACTAATGGCGCACCTATTATGGCTATTAATGGCGCATCTGTGGTGCGCCATTAATAGCACGCCATTAGTAATTTTACTAATGGCGCACACACAGTGCGCCATTAATAGCTCTAAATACTAATGGCGCACCATGTATAGCCCACAGTGCGCCATTAGTATCTGATATACTAATGGCGCACCACAGAAATCGCCATTAGTAACATTTTTTTTCAAATTTTTTTAAAATTTTTTTAAATTTTTTCAAATTTTTTAATTTTTTCAAATTTTTTAATTTTTTTCAATTTTTCTTAATCTCGGTTCACTATAAGCTTAATCTCGGGTCAATATGCTTAATCTCAGGTCAAATCGCACTCCGTGGTCAAACTTCCGAAAGGTCACCCATCCTCACACTACTCCAGCCCAAGCAAGCTTAACTTGAGTTCTATCCAACCCGACAACAGCTCACTTCACAGGCACTTGTTGATATATCTAGCATATCAATCTGTTATACCTTATTGATGTCTAGGACTTTGTTCATGTTAATGACTATGATGAAATTTTGAAAAATATTTCAAACTTCTCGATCATATTACGTATTATTTTTTGAAAAAAAATTCAAATTTTTTTTTTGAAATTAGTAATTTTTTTTCTGTTACTAGTGGCACACCACATCCACGGTGCGCCACTAGTAAGTTTGAAATGTTTTGAATTTTTTTGCCGCCTAGATCTTGAAAGCCCCGTAACTTTTTTTCTGTTAAGTTTTTGGGGATTTTGAAAATGTTTAACGGGGTTCCCCCGGTTAAATTTGGATGTAACTTTTCGAGTAGATGATTTTTCATATAAAAAACTTTTTCATCCGAGTTAGTATGCAAAAGTTATGCCCATTTTTACAAATTCTCGAGAGATTTTGCAAATGAAGTCGAAATTCATATTTGCAAATTTTCCCAACAACTAGACCACATATCACATGGGAAACTTATTTTCTTTTATTTTTCTGACATTTTCATCATTTTCTTTTATTTTTTAAAGCTGAAAAGCGATCCACGGGGGGTGCATTGGTGGAAGGTGGCCAAGTTACTAATGGCGCACCACTCCCACGGTGCGCCATTAGTAACTTAGCCACCTTCCACCGACGACGTACCGTGGAAGGTGGAAGGTGGCCAAGTTACTAATGGCGCACCGTGGGGTGGTGCGCCATTAGTAGTTGTTCAACTACTAATGGCGCACCACTCCACGGTGCGCCATTAGTAGTTTTAGAAAACATAATAAAAAAATGATATTTTTTTTTATTTTTTAAAAAAAAACTTAGTAATGGCGCACCAGTGGAAAGTGCGCCATTACTAGTTAAAACTAGTAATGGCGCACCACTCCAAGGTGCGCCATTAGTAACAAAAAATTTTCGAGTGTTTTTTTTCCAAACTACTAATGGCGCACCACACACCAGGTGCGCCATTAGTAATATATTACTAATGGCGCACCGAGACATGGTGCACCATTAGAATATACTAATGGCGCACCACATCACAGGTGCGCCATTAGTAGCCATTCCATCTATAGCCCTTTTTGTAGTAGTGCTTGGATTGCTGCTGATACTGTCCATGGTGATTTCCCATATTGATGACTTGGTTCATCATTTCCTGATGTTGTTGCTGACTTTGCTCATAAAGGCGGCACATTTGGGAAAGTGTTGTTTCACTATCCTGTTGACTTGACTGCCTCGTGTGTGGCTATTTGCTTGGTTGTGTGCCATAATTTTGCTCTGGCGGAGTTGGCATGGAGCGCGTCCAAGGACGAGACATTTTTCAGTCTGGGGATATATTTTGTAATACTCATAAGAAAAGAAATTGAGTCGCAAAAGTCAATAAATTCATGAAGACGGGAAAATTTAAATGCTCCAAGATTTTCAAGAGGATAAGCGTTTGCATACGGAGAAGGACTGCTCATTACATATCTTACACATAGCAGTAATTATACAATACATCACTCGGGATATCGTACATAATCGACATGTTATTAGACTAGTGCACTTCTCCTAGTTCCTACATGATGTGCAAACAAGCTACTTCTCACAACCTATGTACATATAAACATATCATACAAGTCGGTACATCGCATGGCGGCTAAGCGTGCTCGATCGAGAGATGGTAAGGATTTCCCTTAACTTTGCCGAGGGTGGCTTGATGAGGCTGGGGACTCAACCTCCTCCTTGATAATAGGCTCCAGATGTGAAGTGCTGCGCTGAGTTGATGGGCAGGCGCCCTATCGAGAACAACACGAACAGGAGTGGGCGCAAGGGTGGTGCGAAGCGAAGCTGGAGTAAGGCGCAATGACTTGGTTGAACTCCTCGGTGGTAGGCGGGCGGCGATGGCGAGAGTAGTAGGTGCAAAAGATGCCGATGTGAGGCGAAAGTCGATGGCGGTGCGGTGTGCAGGAGCTCCATCATGTTGGCGGCACAGCCATGGACGGAGTCCATGCGGGCAGCCACAAGGTCGTCCACCAGGTTGTCGAAGGCTGCCTCCAGAGCCCAGAGATACTCGATAAGCATCTCAAAAGCCTCGTCTCGTTCTCCTCTGGGGCAAGAGAACGCGTAGTGACAGGTGTATGGCACGTGGCATGGAAGGCAGCGGTAACGACGAGTGTTCATCGAAGGAAGGACATCCCTGAGACGAGCTATCGCCTCACGGGCTGCCATCTGCATCGCATGCTTCTCCGTAGGCATGGCTCTCCCCAACAACCCGGAGCGGCGTAACTCAACCGCCCTCCTTTGAATTGCACATGACTGGTGCATGGTCGGTGTCGTTGACCTTGTGCTGGTAGAGTGTGAAGGCTGGGCGAATAGATGGCCCCATCGCGACACTGGACGATGAAGGAGAGAAGCAGCGAACCCATCGGGCATGTTGGCGAACATCGTGACTCGCGATCGTTGCCCGACCATCTACAAAAGTAGGCAAAAATTCTGAGTGGTCAGATCATAAATTTATCTTGTTGTCGGAAAATGACTACATTTGCAAAAATATGAATTAGCTCTATTATGCTAATAACCGATTAGCGATAGCACCTAGTGGCTTCCTACAGTCAGCCTGGCTCTGGTACCAAGCTTGTCACGACCGGTTTTCCAATAAAATGCTTATTGAGAAACCGACCTTTTGAGTCCACTACGAGGAAAACCCTCCTGACTGGTAGACAAAATCTTGATACAGTAAGCCAGTAGTATTAAATATATTACAGGGTCGAGCTGGGGGTGCTCAACAATTTATTACAAGCACGCCAATAATTATACATAATGGCGGATATGACACAATGGTGTGGGGTGGCATACTTCTGACTCGAAATGAAAGTGATGGTGGAATAACACAGTGGAGTAGATAATAGGACTCCTAAACTGGCGGCTCATCGAGCGTCGAGGTGAGGCTCGATGAACTTATTTGGGTAGCGAAGCGGATATAAAGCATGACCAAATCCAGGGTGCATACGAGACTAGACAGGACTCCTCTAGGCGTCGGACTCGCTATTGAACTCTTCATCCATGAGATCGCCTTCATCAGCATCTGGCCAAATCAACAAGCCAGGTGAGTACTTTGAAAGTACTCGCAAGACGGTTCGGACATAAGATATAACAAATGCATGCATGAATGCGTCATGAGCAATTAGTAATATACATTCAAATGATGAACTTGCATGACATTATTTATTAATAAGGAAGTCAGGCGGTAGTCCTCCCGAAATCCACAAAAATAACTGAAAACCGACCGGGTGTCTGAAGCGACGCCTCGAAGGGTGAATAAATAAATAAATCATGCTGCAGTCGGGCATCTAAGCGACACCACATAAAGGGCTTACATTGAAAGTAATAGACATCGTTACCCACGATCCGGCGTCGGGCGACATCACGAAAGGGCTTATATTGAAAGTAAATAATATCGTGCCACGATCAGACGTCGGCGACATCGCGAAAGGGCTTATATCAAGGTAAAATAACAAAGCGTGCCACGATCGGACATCTGGCGACATCGCGAAAGGGCTTATATCAAAGTAAATAACAAGTGTGCCCACGATCGGACGTCGGCGACATCGCGAAAGGCCTTAAATCCATTATTCATATCTGTTAAACTTGCAAGAATAATGCTCATAGAAAAAAAATCTTCAACACATGATAATAAGCGGGTTAGTCTATCCATAGGAATAAACATTTAGCGGACTTAACACTCATGTGGTTCTCCGGAGTTTCATCACGAGGGTGACACTTGACAAGATAAGATGAACACAGATGCTTGGACATGGATAAGATGATTTCAAGGATTTTGACTCTGCGAAATTGTACTAAATTACCCACAGCCAGCGGTTTCCGTAGTCACGAAGGACTAGTTCCGTTCTGATATTTCGGATGAAACACATCTAACGGTACACACCCATCCCACCTCACGATGCGAGGAATCACCCTAGACAGCGTTCAAGAAAAACTTTGAGGCGGGAGATCACAATCTCGAATAGCATGGGATCAAATTTATATCTGCAGCGCTCTAAGGGTGCCCCCTCTCGGTCCCAACCGGAAACACCCATGCCCCTGACGGATGATAGGCTTTAATCCAGGGCCATGGAACCCTCATCCGGCCTCTCGATTTGGTGTGTACCGGAAAGCGGTTTGCAACTTACTAAGCCATATCCCTTACGGAAAACATGTGGTAGTACGGAAAGGGAATACGGACGGAAGTGGACTGATTCATGTTGACCTGGGTCAAATGGTGCAGCATAAGACTGTCATGCTACAACATTTCCATCTTACCCATTCTCATGCCATCTCATGGCCATGCAAACTCATATCCAACAACTTATGGATTTTCGAAACTCACTTGCCTCAACTTTGCACGGAATATAACCCTCATCGAGATGTTCATAAACATGCCATGGAACTACTTAATGCAAACATGCCAAAGACACTCATCATATCAAAAGTTCCAACATGCTTGCCTGGTTGAGATAGTCGGAGCCTAGCTCGGTGAAGTTATGATTCCGTCACCTCCTCCGATATCTACGGTATCAGAAATACCGCACTATCGTAAATACCATGAGGTGCACAAACATATTCAAATTTTTTCACATAAATCTGATAAAAACTAGACAAAATTTTAAAGAGGACAGAAAAAGAATCAATCAAAATCCTTTTCTGTTTAAAAGTTATAAGGGTTTTAATCCAGGACCTTTACGTAATGAAATAGAAACTTCTCGGGGCTGAGCAGAAAAGACCAGAAAAAGCGTCTCCGATTGAAAGCGTATTTGGCGAATCGTTTTGAAAAGCAGTTCAAAAAAACGAGAGAGGCTAACAAGGGTCCCACCCATCAGGTTTGAATTTTCAAGCGGGAAAAGCGAGCTCGTCGGCGCCGAGAGATGCGGTGGTCGCGCGGCGATCCACGGCGAGAAGGGGATCGGGCGTTACCTCGTGCTCAGCGTGACCTTCAGCGTCGGTGAGTGGTGGTGGTGGTCGCTTGGTCGATTACTACGTCGGCGGCCCACAGCTCTGGCGGACGGCGGCTCGGGTGGAGTTGGATCTCGTCGGGGAGGGCTGCGAAGGTCAAATCGAATCTTGGGTTAGCTCACTTTGGGTGCTCGAGGAGGTTCTTGACGAGGTTTGGGCGTCGAGGATGGTCTCACGGAGTGGATCGAGAAGGTGGCGAGGTGGATCAGGCGGCGGAGTTGGGGAGAGACCTCCTCGAGGTCCTCCTAGTGGCTGGCGGGGTGTTGGTGAGGTGCGGTGATGGTGCGTGCTCGAGAGCGAGATCGGGCTTCCTTTATAAGCGATCCGAGGTGGTGGCCGTGAGCGGAGATCTCCGGGGATGAATTCTGGCGGCAGAGCTTGGTCGGGGAGTTTAGGGAGTTGGGCGTCAACGTGGAGTTCCTTTGGTCCCGTTTAGGCGCTAAACAAGTTCGGATTAGGTGCTCTGGGTGGGTTCGACGGAGCAGGCGGCCTTGAGCCCGTCGGCGGCGAGGCGTGCCACTGTGCTTGCCGAACCCTGGCGGCAGTCTTTGTAAGTCTTGTTGGCGTCGTGAGGCCAGGCGGAGGGCAAGGAGGCGTTAGGCGGCGCGAGCGGCGTAAGCAGGCGGCTCTAGCTCCGTTAGCCGCCACAGGTGGCTCTGCCGCCTTGAAGCTGCCGGCGTCGGCGATGCTCGCCGCCACCGACACTGCACCCGTCCAGAGGCGTGCGGTGTGCTCTGCCAGGAGGAGAGGCCGTGCGCAGCGCATGAGGTGCTGCTTGTGATCGGTGACAACACTCTGACAAAAAAGGACACTGAACTTCTCTGAAACTCTGAACTTTCTAAAAGTGCACAGTAACAGTGTCGGCCAAGTGTTCGACGAATTGATTTTGGTATGTGGGAAATTTTCCTTGAGCTGATTTTTGGTGGGGTGGCCTCTCACTGCATCTGGGGGCTGCCTGAATTTTGGTAGAATTTTTGGAGAAGAGAAGATATGAATTTCACCAAAGTTGACAAATCTGGTCCAAACTTGCAGAGGTTAAAATTTGAAAAATTTGAAAAGAGGAAGAGTGGATCTTGATGGATCTAGGTTGTGGGTGCTAAAGGCTATCCAGAGGGGTTGGTTTGAGATCAAAACTCAAAGGGAATTAGGTACTTGCTTTGTAAATCATCTAGGCTCAGAATAATGGACATAATTGTTTTGGGAGATAAAATAAATGAAATAAAATCCAAAAATGGGTTGGACTTGTTGGAACAGAAAGTTTGGATTGCCCCAAAGTGGAAGGAGGGGTTTTTGGAAGATTTACCACATGAGGCATGGTAAAAACCATGGATGGTTTCAATATAAGAGAAGTCCCAAAACTCCTAGGGTTTCTTTTTTTAAAAGAAAATAAATCCCAAAAATAAATTTGAGAAGGGGACAATCAGAAGAAAGGTTTTTAATAACCAAACACCAGGGTTGAAGAAGATATCAAAATAAAATCCCTACCAAGGGAGAAGTTTTGAGAGAGAGGTTTTTGGAAGGGTTTAAATGACCGTCTTCAAAACCAACAAAGTTTTTGCTGAAAACAAAATAAATTTTTTTTTTGGAGTGTCACAAGGACCCGCCTCAGGACGAGGTCACCCACCTCGAGCGTCCTGGGGCGGATGTTGCGGCAGTGGTACCACTTAGTGCCTGCTGATACCTTGTGGCCTGCAGTGTAGCTTTGTGGCGGTGTTCCTCCCCCAGCACGAGGTCCATCCCCCGCGTGGCATCCTGCTGCATTTCATAAAATGCCAGGACACGTGCGGAGCGATGCTTGACCTCGTGAGGGAGGACCGCTTATGCTCCATAGACGAGGAAGAACGGGGTCTCGCCCGTTGGCTTGGTGGCGGTAGTGCAGATGGACCACCACACAAACTGGAGCTCGTCATACCAGCCCCTGCTGCAGGCCTCGAGCTTCTTCTTGAAGGTCCTGGTCTTGAGGCCCCTCAGGACCTCTGCGTTGGCGCGTTCGGCCTGCCCATTGCTCCTGGGATGCGCCATCGAAGCGTAGCAGATCTGCGTTCCAAGGTTAGCACAATATTTCTTGAAGTGCGAGCCATTGTCGGTGATGATGCGGTTGGGGACCCCGAAACGGCTCACGAGACCCTTGATGAACTTGACCGCAGAGCCGGCTGGGATGGTGCGGACGGCTTCCACCTCCGCCCACTTGGTGAACTTGTCGATGCAACGTAGACGTATCGGTAGCTCCCTGGCGCTCGAGGGAACGGGCCCAGGATGTCCAGTCCCCAGACTGCGAACGGCCACAAGAGTGGGATGGTCTGGAGGCCCCGAGCTGGCTGATGGATTTTCTTGGCGTGGAATTGGCAGGCCTCGCAGGACCTCACCAACTCAGCTGCGTCGTTGAGCGCCGTAGGCCAGTAGAATCCACTGCAGAATGCCTTGCCGACGAGGGTTCGCGACGATGAGTGGTGCCCGCAGTCCCCGCCGTGTATGTCGGCTAGCAGCTCTTTCCCCTGTTCCCTGGAGATACAACGCAGTGAAACATCATTTGGTCGCTTCCTGTATAACTCACCGTCCCGGATGCAGTATGTCATGGCTTGTCGGGCCACACGCTCCATGTATTCCTCCTCTTTCGGCAGCGTCCCTTGTGTCAGGTATTCCTTGAATTCCTTGATCCAGCATCCCTCCACGAGGTTCGGCGCCAAAACAAGCGGCGCTCGAGTCGGACCACTGGCGGGCTCTGAGGCAGGTGGTTGAGGAGCTCCTCGTGAGGCAGCGCTGTTCTTGAGCGGTGGCGTTCTTGATGGCGAAAACCGCTCCTCAAAAGCCTTGAGCTCTTTGGGTAGCCGCTTGGATGCTATTTTGGCGATATCGTTAGCTTCCTTGCTGGTGCCACGGGGCATATGTTGTAACAACAGACCCGAGAACTGCTTCTCCATCTTGCGCACCTCCGCGAGGTATGCCTCCATGTGCTCGTCCTTTGGCTCATAAACCTTGTTGGAGAAGTTGACAAGGAGCTGCGAGTCGCCCTTGATGGTGAGACGCCTCACCCCCAGGGCCACCGCAGCTCTGAGGCCAGCTATGAGGCCTTCGTACTCTGCTATGTTGTTGGAGACCTTCTCGCCCTGCTGGAAGCAGAGCTGCACGGCGTAGTAGAGCTTGTCCTGGGTGGGCGAGATGAGCACCGCTCCAGCCCCCGCGCCCTGGCGTGAGAATGCACCGTCGAAGTGCATGACCCAACCGTCCGGCGCTTCGCTTCCTGGAGATAGGGATTGGTCCTCACCTGCTTCAAGTTCTGGGGCGTCGGTCCATTCAGCCACAAAAGTCTGTGAGCACAGCCCCCTTGATGACCTGGTTGTGCTGAACTCCAAGTCAAACGCTTGCAGCTCGATGTTCCATTCAGCGAATCACCCGGCAGCATTGGGGCTCCTGAGCACCCTTTCCAGTGGGTAAGCCGAGACAACCTTGATGCGGTGACCCTGGAAGTAGTGGCGCAGCTTGCGCGAGGCCACTAGGAGCACGAGCAGGATCTTCTGAGGCATGGGGTACCGTGCCCTCGCATTCCGCAACACTGTGCTGATGAAGTACACCGGGTGCTCGACCAGGGCGGGAGAGCTGGCGAAGTCTTCGGCTTCCGGGAGCTGAGGTGTCTCTGCGAGGGCTTTGGCTTCAGGGGCTTGGTGGCTCGCTGAAGCAGCTGCTGCTTCAGGAGCTTCGCCTTGGTGTCGCGCCGCTTCGTCTGGCCTGGTGGTTCCCCCTGGCGGGCCCTTGATCTGGCGCTCTTCTCTGAGGGCCACCAGCGCTGCGCGGGCGGAGTGGGGTGTGGCAGATATACAACAATCATACCATAGGCTAGCTTCTAGGGTTTAGCCTCTCTGATCTCGTGGTAGATCTACTCTTGTAGTAACCATATCATCAGTATTAGTCAAGAAGGAGTAGGGTTTTACCTCCATCGACAGGGCCGAACACAGGTAAAAACATCGCGCCCCTTGTCTCCTGTTACCATCCGCCTAAGCGCTGATTTGGGACCTCCTACCGAGATCCGCGCGGTTTGACACCGACATTGATGCTTTCATTGAGAGTTCCTGCTGTACCGTCATCTTTAGGCCCAATGGCTCCTCCGATCATCAACAACGATGCGGTCGAGGGTGAGACTTTTCTCCCGGACAGATCTTAAATGATCGGCGGCTTTACTGCGGCCAATTCACTTGGCCATCTGGAGCAGATCGAAAGCTTCGCCCCAGCCATCAGTCAGATTTGGAAGTTTGAACTACGGTGGCGTCGCAGAGACTTGATGTTAGAGTGCGTAATGGGCCTAATGGGCCCATTAGTCTTAGGGTTAATTAGAGATAAGAATTCGCTTGCTTAGGGGTCAAGTAAGCCTTGCTTGGGAGTCAAGTAAACCTCTCTATATAAAGAGAGATGTATCAATCTAATCAAGCAAGAATTAAGAAGGAAATCCTTCCCTCTTGCCCGACCGTGGGCAAAAGGCCCCGGCCCGCACTCTCGCCCTCCTTCTAGCAGCGCCATAACAATTTGGTATCAGCTAGCCGGTTCGATCATGTCTTCACCGCCGCCAAGCCCGTCTCTTCCGCTGCTGGTCACATTGTCGCCTCCGGCGACTACCACGATCGTCACCCGCTCCTGCCAGCGCCGGATCCTCTTCGCGCCCCCCACCGTCCTCACAGGAGGAGGTGTCCGAAAGTGCTGCGGGGATCTAACCGAGCGGTCAGGAGATCCACCATTCTTGGCGGGTCCCACGGGCGCACCGATTCGTCGCCCATCGTCGCCCCAGCGCCCGTGGCTGCCGTGGCAGCCGCCTGTAATGACGCCCGCGCGCTTCGCCCGGCCGCTGCAACCGCCATCCATCGCCACCACCGCCCAGCCCTGGCTGCGATGGCAACCACTGCTCTGGCGGCCTCCGCCGCGCCCGTAGCGGCAATGCGGCAACCGCAGCATTGCGGCAGCCACTGCCGGTCGCTCCGCCGCCCGGTATGGGATGCCCTCGACGAAGTCACGGCGACCTCGTTCCCATCAGCGCCGCCGCCATCCCGGCGTCCACATCGGCAGATCAAGTCCTGCCGTCGCCGTCACGCTTCCGTCTTGGATCGCTACCCGTCCACGATGCCGGCTGCGGTGAGGCTGCGAGAGCTGCTGCTTGGCGACCTCCTAACGCGTCGGCGTGTGCGGGAGATGCATGATCTGCAGCTGCCGCTCCTCCAAGTTTCCGCCGCTGTGCAAGGACCTCGATCTCGTCCGCTGCGTCGGGATCTTGGGCATGCAGATTTCCCCCAGGCGGTTGGCATCTTTATTTCCCTGCGGGCAGCGACACGAAAAGTCTGCGACATCGGCGGTTGGGCGCACCTCCTCGTCATTCTCCGCCATAAGCCCTCCACTCTTCCATGTGCGGTGCAGACCAACAGCCATACACATGCACTCCTTTTGTCCGAGGTGGTGTCCATGGGATCGGTGGCTGTACGTGCTGCGTCCAAAATAAAAGCGTCCTAGTCTATTTCAGGTTGAGAGTAATAACACAAGCCGAGATGTAAAAGGCTTGTTTTTAGGTCATTAGATTTGTGTTGCGTCGAGTCATGATTATAAGTTGGTTAGGCTGCAGCTCGAGGACAAGCTGCATGTCCGGTGGGGTGTAGTGTTAGAGATGCGTAATGGGCCTAATGGGCCCATTAGTCTTAAAGTTAATTAGAGATAAGAATTCGCTTGCTTGGGGTCAAGTAAGCCTTGCTTGGGACTCAAGTAAACCTCTCTATATAAAGAGAGGAGATGTATCAATCTAATCAAGAAAGAATTAAGAAGGAAATCCCTTCCCTCTTGCCCGGCCGTGGGCAAAAGGCCCCCGGCCGGCACTCTCGCGCCCTCCTTCTAGCAGTGCCATAACACTTGATCTTCGACGGGTTCGAGCCACAGCCAAGCGCGCCGCACTGTCGCGATGGACATGATCTAGCTCTGCTGTTGAACAGTGCCCCAGAGGCCACACGGTGCCCGCTCGACCTCTAGCTTCGGAGCCATTGCATGTCGAGGATGGGTGGCTAGACACCGCCTCGGGGCTGCAATCTCTCTGGCGATTGGGCGAACACCAGCCTTGTCGCTTGCGAGCTCGTGACTCCAAGGTGCGGACTTTTCTCCGGACTCAGAACCTTCAGCGCCCCTGCCAATCGAATCCGATTGGGCGCCGATTATGGAGTTCACCGCGCGGACATCTTCGGCACTACGCCCTTTGGCGACATCCTGAATCACTAAAGTCTCTCTCTTTATCGGAAGAGCCTGGCGGATTATGGTCGGCAAGGTTGGGATGCGGACGACGAAGAAATTCAAAGCCCACCCACCACCCACTTCGTAGCCACTGTCGATGATTTAACCGACATGCTCGACTTCGACTCTGAAGACATCAACAGTATGGATGACGATGTAGGAGACGAACAGGAACCAGCGCCTATAGACCACTGGACAACCACCCCATCTCACGATGTATACATGGTGGATACACCTAAAGGAAACGACGACAAGGAACAAAGGGACGCAGCGAGGGATCGTTCCCTCAAAAAGCAATCAAGGCGGTGGCGTAAGCGCCGCTCCAAACCCCACCTCGACAGAGAAAGCAGCCATAAAGACCCAGCCATAAAGCAGGGCGAACCGGCGGACGACAAACATGCCATCGAGCAACCATCCGAATAGGGCAACTTGGATAAACAACCCGTCCCCGGCGAAGACAACAGTCCGGACGACCTCACGCCGGACAAGTTGCTGGAGCAGAAGAACCTCCAAAAAGGGCTTGTCGCCACTTCACGTAGCCTGAAAAAGCAGAAGCGGAAGATCAAAACAGCGGAAGATGCACTCAGAATTAGATGGAGCAAAGTACTCAACACCGCAGACAAATACGGCGACATTCGCCACACAAAGAGCTATCTGAAGCGAAAATTACTGCCGGAATTTGATGATGAGGGCTTAGAGCCTCCGCAATCAAGAAATAAGGAAGCCACCCGGTCAGACAAATGACCCCATGGCCAACACAGTGCAGCAAAGGACGCCGCACACAAGCCGGCATGCGATCCGCACAAGGATTCTCATCAAAAAGATGGCCCAGCGAGATCTATCTATGTGCCAAGAAACCAAGCTCTAGTAAGCAATGCAACACATCAAATATCCGAACATCATGATGCATGAGATATAGGGGTCACACCCCTATGTTTCACCGATGAGGTCTTTGGATCATGAATTTCAGTGGGATTCAAGCCCATAAACATAAAGGCATACGACGGAACAAGACCACAGAGTCTGGATTGAGGATTA
Organism: Aegilops longissima; assembly: GCA_021605205.1. Classification (NCBI taxonomy): domain Eukaryota; kingdom Viridiplantae; phylum Streptophyta; class Magnoliopsida; order Poales; family Poaceae; genus Aegilops; species Aegilops longissima. Next base: position 423,282,162 of record CM038676.1, read on the forward strand.
CATCCTCCACATACACATGGCTAGAGGAGATGATCTCCACGCCATAAAATACTTACCCCTCAAACTTAAAGGGCCAGCCCAGCATTGGCTTAAAAGCCTTCCCGAAAACACCATTGGAAGTTGGGAAGAGATCGAGGATGCTTTTCGGGCAAATTTTCAAGGGACCTATGTCCGACCTCCGGATGCAGATGATTTAAATCATATAACTCAACAACCCGGAGAATCAGCCTAGAAACTCTGGAACAGATTTCTTACTAAAAAGAACCAGATAGTCAACTGTCCGGACGCCGAAGCCTTAGCAGCTTTCAAACACAGCGTTCGAGACAAATGGCTCGCCAGAAACCTCGGCCAAGAAAAGCCAAGAACAATGGCCGCATTAACAATCCTCATGACCCGCTTTTGCGCAGGAGAGGATAGCTGGTTGGCAAGATGCAGTACCAGCGACCCAAGTACATCCGAAGTTAAGGATGGAAACGGGAAACCGCGACGTGGCAAGGACCAGCGCCGGACCAAGGGAAACAGCCCGAAGAGCACGGCAGTCAATGCCGGATTCAAAAGCTCTCGCAGAATCAGAAAAATCTGCCTCCCAAGGATAACAGGGACGAGCTATCTAACCTAAAACAAAATCATGGACAAGATATGTCAAATCCACAGTACTCCCGGGAAGCCTGCAAACCATACCCACAGAGATTGTTGGGTCTTCAAGGAATCCGGCAAACTCAACGCTGAACACAAGGGGCTCGACACACCAAGCGAGGACGATGACGAACCCCACAAGCAGAGCACCGGAAAACAAAAGAACTTCCCACAAGAAGTCAAAACAGTAAATTCACTTCACGTGACAAAAGGGGAGAACATAGTGGCGCCCATAGAGATACGCGCCATACAGCCTATCCCAGAGGAGTCCCGCCACTGGTTGTTAAAACCAATCACCTTCAACCATCAGGATTACACTAGAAGTATCCGGAATGCAGGATGGACTTCCTTGGTATTAGATCCGATAATTGACGCACTCCACTTTACACAAGTCCTAATGGACGGCGGCAGTGATTTAAACCTGCTATATCGGGACACAATCCGCAAAATGGGGATAGAGCCAACAACAATTCACAATAGCAAGACTTCCTTTCAAGGGGTAACGCCAGGCCCAGATGCCCATTGCACGGGCTCTCTCCTACTAGAAGTTATGTTCGGCTTACCCGACAACTTCCGCCGTAAAAAGCTAACCTTCCACATCGCCCCATTTACAAGTAGCTATCAAGCACTACTGGGACGCGAAGCTTTCGCCCGCTTTAACGCAATACCACATTATGCATCCCTTATACTTAAAATGCCCAGTCCACGAGGCATCATCTCATTAAAGGGAAATATCGAGTGTTCCTCGAGCGCGGAAGATTGTGCGGCTACCTTAACAACCACACACTAAACCGGCTTCACTAATCAAAGCACCTAAACAGGTTGGTCAGACCCCGGACATGGCTAGACGAGTCTGGCGTAAACATACAAGGTCTTACTAGCCGCATACCCCCGTTCAAGGGGCTCCGCGCATATGAACACCATGCTACACCCGTCCAGGATACGGCACAACGGAGACACAGGCGCAGACGCAGTAGGGACCCGTTCCAAGGATTCTTTTCAGATTAAGACCCTCGTAAACCTTTTTACTGTCTCTTGTTGATACACATCCCCGGTTTCTTGCTATAACCGAGGTGGAGGCTGGCGCCTTGACATTGGCCACGCCAGATTTTGCGTGCACTGACACCAGGGCTTATTACTAAGGGCGTTGTTCAGCCCGCTTTCATAAAGACCGAATACCTTAGGGAGTGTTCGCGTCATGAAGTTTGGCCTTATATGCATCAGCTCCAATCATGTCTTTGGTCAAATGTTGGGTTTGCCCTGCTCTGTGTTTTGCTGCCTTACGCCCGCCCTATCGGCTAAGGCGGACCAGAGAACTATCTGCGATTGTGCCTCGTTCGCCAGCGAGCACCTCAAGAGAGAACGCCAAACCCGACTATCATGATACAACGTGAGACTGGTCAACCACTGATGACCCACCGGAATCTTTAGGATTCTCCGCATTAACGAAGGGTCAAGCCGTCAGCACACACGCCGCCTGAATTCGAGCGAGCAGCTGGTGCCCCTAGGGGCTATATAGTAGCCCCACCGCCAAACTCCTATGGCTAAGTGAAAGTGATAAAGCATTATAGTCCGTTGCCTAGTTCGCTGCGCTTATCACCTCCTTTATAGGACCAAGACGTTGGATCAAGTGTGAAAATGTGCCTTCATGCGAACACCCTCGCATTATATGCGTGGGGGCTGAAGTCAAGACTGCCATCTTTCGTGTTATATACACATAGACATTAACGGCCGCACAGGAGGTATTTTAATTCTTGCAGGCACAAGTATAAAAAGCTTTTATATTCCATCGAAACATTGTTTTACAATAATACATATTATTCGAACATGATATCCTTCGAGCACTGCGTCTCTATTAAACGAGCGCCCTGCAGAACTTCCTGAAAATAGTGCTCGGTAGGTACTCGGCTCCCGTCCGAATCTTGGGATGCAACGTCGGTGGCCTTCATCTCCGCCCAGTATGTCTTGACACGGGCAATAGCCATCCGCGCACCTTCTATGCATGCTGACCTCTTCATTGCATTGATATGCGGCACCGCACCAAGGAACCGCTGCACCAAACCAAAATAACTCTTCGGCTCGGGCCTTTCCGGCCATAGATGACTCAAGACATCCTTCATGGAGAGTCCGGATAACCTATTCAGCTCCGCCCATTCGGCCAAATCCTCGGTTAATGGAAGGGGCGCTCTGGATTGTGGAACTGTGACCAAAAAAGCTTTTCCACTTCGTGATCCTGTTGATCTCGGAAGTGTTCGGCCGTGTCCGCGGCACTTGCCGCCAAGTCCAGATAAGTATCCGCCACACTCCACAGCCGGTCCAACTAAGCATATTTAGGATCCCCGAACTTCATCCGCAACATAAAGGGCTTTCCAGCCGTGATCTCCGGCCTGACGTAGCTCCTGCTTCATGGATCTCGTTGCAGAGAGAGCATCCTTGGCCTCGATAGTGGCCTTCTCCAGGTCCTTCTGTTCTGCCCGACCTTCTTTTTCAAGAAGCTTGCAGCGGTCGGCAGCATCCTTCAACTTCACAGCCATCTCGACCATCTCCATCTCCTTCCTGCTTCGGCAGTGAGCAGCCTGTTCGGCTTTCAGCTCTTCGGCCGCCTTTAAGGAAGCCGCATCACTTTTTCTGCCTCGCCTTGGCTCGGGCGAGTTCCGCCAAGGTTCTCCATGGTAGCTTACACCATCCGCATCAAGCATACATGTTGTAAGGCACGCGCATCAAGCCCCTTACCAGTGTGTCCGCGGAGAAATTGCATACCTTGTGACTCGCTGCCGCTTGTTGACAAGCGCGATGTTGGCATCCGCCACGCTGTTGCCGCTTTAGCTCGGAAAATTCATTAGTCCGCTAGCAACCGACACTTCACCACCTACATAGGAAGAGCGACATGTTATACCTGGGATTATGATCCTCTCGCTACGCTGTCATTTTTGACAACGCAACGAGTCTCGTGGGCTACTATCTATACAGGGCGATCTTTTATATGCGGAACTATCAAAAGGTACATCATTTCGCAGACCTCAAAACCTGTCAAGAACTCCGACGGCCTCGTGCAACCCGCCTCCGCAGATGAAATCCTTTCAATCACCGTGCCCATCAATGCACGGTGTTCTTCTTTATAGACGCCGAAAGCAGATCCTTCAGCTCCTCCGACCGCAGCACCGACGGTGCCGGACTCGTCTGATGGCCTTTTTCAAGGCCGACACGGAGGGCTTTGGGGAGCCATACGGCTGCTTCCGCCCTGCCGGATTCGGAGAAACCCTCGTGGCGACACCTCAGGGTCGCCTCGCCGCAAGGCGGTACGGCAGGGGAGGCGCTCCGCCTCCATCATTTCCGGACGAAGATCCTCAAGATGAGCTCTGCGAGAAGGGCTGAGATCCAAACTACAAGGTAAAAATTCAGTTATCTTTCTCAGGAATAGAATAGGGATGTCTCTTATTTTAAAACTCCCCTCTCTACTTACGGCTCGCTGGAGGGCTGATCCCCTTGAGGGCACAGTGCGGCCGAGGAATCTCCCGGCGCAGGACCCTCTGACGAATATTTCTTCCCCCGCTTTGTGACCATGGTCTCCGGGTCTTCAGAGGCGGTCCTCTTCTTTCCTTGGATGGAGGGATTCTCGATTCCTCCTTTCCTGAGAGCCTCCTTCGGGGAGACGGTAGCTTCCTTGTTCCCCACTTCGCCTTCTTCCAAAGGCACAACCTCCAGCATCCTGGTTAACATGGGATCCGCGTGGTCTCGGGGAGGGCCGACACCGATTAGCTTTGCTTCGCTTATCCACTCCTGTTCAAGGATAACTCTTTAAGGGCAATTTTATGATGAATATACGGATAGCGTGTCCGGCAGTGGCTACTTACTTGAGTATCCGAGGCGATTGTAGCTCAGACCTGCGCCCCTCGGTCGAGTCCGACACATTGCTTGTGATCCAAGAACAATTTGTACATCTCCATGGGCATCGCGCCTGTAAAGTGTTGGAGAGCTCGTGGTCCTCCGGATTAAACTCCCACAGCGGAGGGGGCGGCGTTTGCAGGGCAAGTGCGGTGAATCAACATGACCCGCGCCACTACGGCCAGGTTGATGTCTCTTTCCAGAGATCTTGAATGCGGCCCTCGCAACAAGGGCACGCCCTGGACGGCCCCCGCCGAGCCCTTTATTGACCCATGATGCCAGCCAGCGGGGGAGGACCCGAGCGAAAGGCAGGTGGCGCCACCCACTTGTTGCCCACCGAGCTGTAATATAAAAACCACTCGCCATAAGCTGAACTCCTCTTGAAAAGAGCCCTCGGGCCACAGAGCGTCAGCATTCTTGTTTATAACATCCCCTCCGCACTCCGCTTGCTGCACCTTGATCATCTTCGGCTCCACTTTGAAGGTCTTAAGCCACAATCCGAAGTGAGGGGTAATGCGGAGGAAGGCTTCGCACACGACAATGAACGATGAGATGTGGAGGATGGACTCCGGATCCAAGTCGTGAAATTCCAACCCATAATAAAACATGAGCCCCCTCATGAAGGGGTCCGTCGGGAAGCCTAGCCCCCAAAGGAAGTGAGACGCGAACACCACGCTCTCACCAGGCTTGGGAGTGGGAATAACCTGCCCTGGAGCAGGCACCCTATGCGAAATTTCACCAGTTAAATACCTGGCATCTCTTAGCTTTAGCACGTCTTCTTCCGTAACGGAGGAAGGCATCCACCGGCCTTGAAAGTCGGAGCCAGACATCATTGAAGGTCCGAAGCGCCTGAATTTGGAGCTTTGGGTGTTAGAACTCAAGGCGAGGGGCGGATTTGATTGAGATTGAAAGAAAGGAGTAGAGACTTGGTCTCTTTATAAAGAGGTTGAATACCAAGAGCCTTCCCCGTGACCGTTTGGGACTCGCCTTCGATAGAGGAGACGTGCCAATGGGCACAATTGGGTTACCCACGCCCGTATTGATGAGAATCCCGGAATAAGGGGACACGGTCTCTGCGTTGACAAGACGTGCCAAGGAAACCGCCTCGCTAAACGCGCTGAGGTGGGACAGTAAAAACGATTTGAATAAAGGCTTGGTCGTTGTGCAATGTCACACTGCGGAATACGTCAGCAGATTGGATTGGTGCAAATATTATTCTCTCTATGGTGGTATGTGGAACTTATTTTGCAGAGCCGGACACTATCCTTGTGTTCAGAATCTTCTATGAAGTATTCGGAGGAGGAACCCGCCTTGCAATGCCGAAGACAATCTGCGCGCCGGACTCGTCATCATTGAAGCCTGGTTCAGGAGCTACTGAGGGAGTCCTGCATTAGGGGGTGTCCAGATGTCAGGACCCCGATTCCAAGTCACATCGATCTAGCCGGTAACACCTCATATCACTTTGCGGCCGGACTATAACCTTTGGCCGGACTCCTGGACTATGAAGATACAAGATTGAAGACTTCGTCCCGTGTCCGGATGGGACTTCCTTGGCGTGGAAGGCAAGCTTGGCGACACGGATATGTAGATCTCCTCCCTTTGTAACCGACTCTATGTAACCCTAACCCTCTCCGGTGTATATATAAACCAGAGGGCTTTAGTCCGTAGGACGAACAACAATCATACCATAGGCTAGCTTCTAGGGTTTAGCCTCTCTGATCTCGTGGTAGATCTACTCTTGTACTACCCATATCATCAATATTACTCAAGCAGGAGTAGGGTTTTACCTCCATCGAGAGGGCCCGAACCTGGGTAAAAACATTGTGTCCCTTGTCTCCTGTTGCCATCCGCCTAGACGCACAGTTCGGGACCCCCTACCCGAGATCCGCTGGTTTTGACACCGACAGTCGGCTTTTGAAGTCCACTCGAATGGGCCCTTTTTCTTCATCACCATGAAGAACGGTAGAGCATGCTCTCCTAGCTTGTAGATAAAGCGGCCCAACACAGTCACACGACCAGTAAGCTTCTGCATCTCCTTGAGGGTCTGCAGCAGGATCATGTCTTCGATTTCCTTGACCTTCTCTGGGTTCACCTCGATCCCTCTGTGGGATACGAGGAAACCCAGCAGCTTGCCACAAGGGACACCGGACACGCACTTCTCCGGGTTGAGCCATAAGTTCACCTGGCGTAGGCTTGCGAAAGTGTCCTCCAAATCTTGGATCAAGGTTCTCACCTCCTAAGACTTCACCATGATGTCGTTGACGTAGGCCTCCACGTTTCTCCCGAGCTGCCACCCTAAGGCGATGTGCATTAGCCGCTGAAAGGTCGCGCCCACGTTGCGCAGTCCGAAAGGCATGCATGTATAGCAGTACACCCCACACGGGGTCAGGAAGGCAGTTTTCTCCACATCTTCTACTGCCATCTTGATCTGGTGGTAGCCCGAGAATGCATCTAAGAAGCATAGCAAATCGCGCTCTGCAGTGGAGTCAACGATCTGGTCAATGCGTGGAAGCGAGAATGGATTTTGGGGGCAGGCTTTATTGAGGTTGGTGAAGTCGACACACATGCGCTCCTTCCCGTCTCTCTTCGGCACAACAACGGGGTTTGCCAGCCACTCGGGGTACCGAACTTCGCGAATGGCACCCGCCGCCTCCAGCTTGCGGGTTTCTTGGACGATGAAGGCCGGCTTCTCCATGACTGTCGCTCTCGCTCGCTGCTTCACAGTGGCGACGCTAGGCACACCCTTAAGTGATGTTGAATCACCTCTCTCGGGACCCCCACCAGCTGCTTGGGTTTCCATGCGAAAATCTCCTTGTTTGCGCGCAAGAATTTCACCAACGCTTCCTCTTGGTCTGGGTCGAGGTCGGCACCTATGGTAAAGGTGGCTCCTGAGGTCCCGGCCTCATCGACCAGCACCTGCTTGGTTTCTGCCTTGTCCTAGGTGAACAGTTGCTTCTTCTTGGTTGGTGCGGCTCCCTTGGCCCCGGAGGTGCCTGCGCCGGCGGGCAGCGCCGCCGCGGCGGTCTTGAAAGCAAGCTTGAGCACCAGCACAACCTCCTTGGTGTCCCCCTCGACAGTGAGGACGCCCTTGCTCCCAGGAATCTTCATGAGGTTGTAAGCCGGATGGGTTGCTGCCATAAACTGGGCCACAGCTAGGTACCCGAGGATGGCGTTGTACGGGAGGCCAATGCGGGTGATGTCGAAGTCGACCAGCTCGGTGCGGTAATTGTCGTGCATGCGAAGGTGACAGGAAGGCGGATCTGCCCCAGGGAGTGGGCGGTGTCACCGCCAACTCCTGAGAAGGGCTTACTGAGGCGGAGCCGCTCGAGTGGTACGTGAAGGAGGCCGATGGATTCCACGGAGAGCATGTTGAGGCCGGCGCCGCCGTCGACGAGGGTCTTGGTGACGGCCACGTTGCAGATGGTGGGAGTTCAAATCATTGGGAGCATACCAGAGCTAGCGGTGGAAATGGGAGGATCCCCTGAGTCGAAGGTGAGGTCGGCCTTGGGTGCAGCCCAGCCCGGTGGAGCCCCCGGGCACTTAGAAGCGGCACCGATCTGGCGAAGGAACGGCTTGATGTGGCGGTTCGAGGGTGGTGCTTGCGAGCCGCCGAGGAGGGCCACGACCACGTGGGGTGCCGGTGCCGCGAAGCGCGCAACAAAGAGATCGCGCAGCTCCTCCCAAGATGCCACTGTGGATCCGGGGAGGTTGAGCAGCCAGGCACGCGGCGCGCCAGTGAGGGCCATGGGAAACCAGTTGGCCATGACCTTATCATCACCCCCGGCCTTAAGGACGGCCTCTTCATATGCCAGCAGGAAAGCCGGCGGGTCCGCCATGCCATCGTAGCGCGGTGGCATCTCCGGCTTGAACTTGGGTGGCCACTACACCTGCCGCAAGGTGGGAGCAAGGGCTCGGAGCCCCCCGGCCCCGTGGTTGGCATCGGTCACCGGAGCGTGAAGCACTGTGCTTGCTATGAGAGCGGAGCGCAGCGGCGGTGTAGAGCAGGTCAACAGAAGGGAAACTCCGGCGCACCCCTACCTAGCGCACCAAATGTCGGATCTCGGGTTCCGGCAAAACCCTTAAGGTTCCAACTCTGGGGTGCGCGCGAAGATCTCTCCCTCACAAATCACGCCCTCACACGCTTCGCGATCTCTAGGCTAGCTCGACGAACTCGCAACACAAGGGAAACAAGGTTTATACAGGTTCGGGCCACCGTTGTGGTGTAATACCCTACTCCAGTGTGTGGTGGTGGATGCCTCTTAGGTTGAGGATGAATAGTACAAGGGGAAGAACAGCCTCCTCAGGCGAGGTGTTCTTGTGCTTGGTGAATTTGTGTGGGTGAGGATTACTCAAGATGAGATGCCTCCTACTCTGGTGGCCAGTCCTATTTATAGAGGCCCTGGTCCTCTTCCCAAATATTGAGTGGGAAGGGACCCCACAACTGCCAATTTGAAAGGGGACAGCTAGTACAGCTTATCCTGACAAAAGTAGTCTTCGCCTGCCTAAGGCTCTGGTGGTGACGCCGTGTTGGGCTCCACGGTGACCTCTGTCCTGCCATCCTTCTGGTCTTGGTCTCGTCGCACAAATAGGAAAACCTTTGCTTGACGCCTCGGAACTCCTCGCCTGCGCATGCCTCCTTAGCACGAAAGAGGAAACAAGGACACTACACGCGCTGGCGCCCGCCTGGTCTCGATCGTCACGGCTCACGTCACTGGAACCTCGCTTGGTTTGCTTTGCCTTGATCTCTCTGCCCCTCGCGAGCTAGCCTGGTGAGGCCGCTCCGGAGGAGGTCTTGCGTCGTCCGCCTCGCAAGGCTTGGCCCCTCACGAGGGTTTTGAATGCTTGTTGGTGAAGATGGGCCGTACATGCCTGCTCGCAGAGCCACGCCATGTGTCGCAGGCAGGCAAGTCTCGGGACCCCCGTTCCCAGAACACCGACAACTATGTTGAAAATGTTGAAGTGGCTCTTATATGCATTATTGTTGATTTAACCAAGAGCCCATATTACCTTGTCTTCTCCCTTGTATTAAATGCTTGCAGATTCCAGCTTAGTCCAATGCACGTGCACTGTTATTATTATCCACACTGTTCGGTCGTGCCAATGAAAGGCAATAATGACGATATATGATTGACTGGTTGAGATGAGAGAAGCTGGTATGAACTCGACCTATCTTGTTTTTGAAAATATGATTAGTTTATTTTTCCTGATTCAGCCTATTATGAATGAAACATATTTGCAATGACAATTAGAAATTATAGTTGCTCATGCCATGCTTAATTAGCTAGGCGTTTATAATGGTTTACCTTGTGTGCCAACATGCTATTAAAATGGTTATGATGTGGTATGATAGGGTGGTATCCTCCTTTGAATGATTCAAGCGGCTTGACTTGGCAGATGTTCACGCATGTAGTTGAAACAAAATCAACATAGCCTCCACAATATTTAAGTTCATGGTGGATTATATCCTACTCATGCTTGCACTTGGTGTTGATTAATTTTAATGGATGTTGATGACTGTTGTCTCTCTCTAGTTGGTCGCTTCCCAGTCTCTTTCTAGCCTTCACTTGTACTAAGCGGGAATACTGCTTGTGCATCCACTTCCATAAACCCCAAAGTTATTCCATATGAGTCCACCATACCTTCCTATATGCGGTATCCACCTGCCGTTCCAAGTAAATTTGTATGTGCCAAACTCTAAACCTTCAAATGAAATTCTGTTTTGTATGCTCGAATAGCTCATGTATCAACTAGGGTTGTCTGTATCTTCCATGCTAGGTGGGTTATTCTCACGAGGAGTGGACTCCGCTCCTCACTCACGATAAAATGGCCGGTCACCGGGATGCCCAGTCCCATGCTCAAATCAAAATAATTGCAAACAAAACTCCCCCGGGACTGTTGTTAGTTGGAGGCACCCGTTGTTTAGGGCAAGCCATGGATTGATGCTTGTTGGTGGTGGGGGAGTATAAACTTTACCATTCTGTTTGGGAACCGCCTATAATGTGTGTAGCATGGAAGATATCGAGATCTCTCGGTTGTTATGTTGACAACGAAAGTATGCCACTCAAAATATTATTCATCTCTATTTCAAGATCGAGCTCTGGCACCTCTACAAATCCTTGCTTCCCTCTGCGAAGGGCCTATTTATTTACTTTTGTGTTGATTCATCACCATCTTATGAAAAAGCACCAGCTGGAGAGCGCCGCTGCCATTTGCATAAATTACTATTAGTTTACATTGAGTATGACTATGACTGGATCTCTTTTAGCATTAATTACAATGTTTAGTCAGTCCTTGATCTTCAGGGGTGCTCTTCTTTTATGTTTTGCGGTCTTAGAAAGGGCTAGCGAGATACCATTTTGTTATATCATATTATGATTATTTTGAGAAAGTGTTTTCATCCGAGATTTATTATCATTGCTAGCTAGTTGATTATGCCATTGATATGAGTAAACATGAGACCTAAGTGTTATTGTGAATATGGTTGGTTCATAATCTTTGCTGAAAACCTGAATGCTGGCTTTACATATTTACAACAACAAGAGCTTAATGAGTTTGTAAAGTTTTTTTTATCACTTTCAGTTTATCAACTGAATTGCTTAAGGACAAGCAAAGGTTTAAGCTTGGGGGAGTTGATACGTCTCCAACGTATCTACTTTTCCAAACACTTTTGCCCTTGTTTGGACTCTAACTTGCATGATTTGAATGCAACTAACCCGGACTGACATTGTTCTCAGCAGAATTCCCATGGTGTTATTTTTGTGCAGAAATAAAAGTTCTTAGAATGACCTGAAACTTCACGGAGAATATTTTTGGAATATATAAAAAATACTGGCGAAATAATCAACACCAGGGGCCCACACCCTGTCCATGAGGGTGGAGGGCGCGCCCCCTGCCTCGTGGGCCCCCTGAGGCTCCACCGACCTCAACTCCAACTCTATATATTCACGTTCAGGGAGAAAAAATCAAAGAGAAGGATCCATCGCGTTTTACGATACGGAGCCTCCACCAAGCCCTAATCTCTCTCGGGAGGGCTGATCTGGAGTCCGTTTGGGGCTCCGGGGAGGGGAATCCGTCGCCATCGTCATCATCAACCTTCCTCCATCTCCAATTTCATGATGCTCATCGCCGTGCGTGAGTAATTCCATCGTAGGCTTGCTGGATGATGCTGGGTTGGATGAGATTTACCATGTAATCGAGTTAGTTTTGTTAGGGTTTGATCCCTGGTATCCATTATGTTTTGAGATTGATGTTGCTATGACTTTGCTATGCTTAATGCTTGTCACTAGGGCCCGAGTGCCATGATTTTAGATCTGAACCTATTATGTTTTCATGAATATATGTGAGTTCTTGATCCGATCTTGCAAGTCAATAGTCACCTACTATGTGTTATGATCTGGCAACCCAGAAGTGACAATAATCAGGACCACTCCCGGTGATGACCGTAGTTTGAGGATTTCATGTATTCACTAAGTGTTAATGCTTTGGTCCGGTACTCTATTAAAAGGAGGCCTTAAAATCCCTTAGTTTCCGATAGGACCCCACTGCCACGGGAGGGTAGGACAAAATATTTCATGCAAGTTCTTTTCCATAAGCATGTATGACTATATTCGGAATACATGCCTAAATTACATTGATGAACTGGAGCTAGTTCTTTGTCACCCTATGCTATAAATGTTGCATGAGGACTCACATCCGACATAATTCTCCATCATTGATCTAATGCCTACGAGCTTTTCACATATTTATCTTTGCTTAGTTACTTTTCCGTTGCCATTGTTACAATTACAACAAAACTACTATTGTTACTTTTGCCACGTTACCGTTACTTCCATACTACTTTGCTACTAAATATTTTGCTGCAGATATTAAGTCTTCCAGGTGTGGTTGAATTGACAACTCAGCTGCTAATACTTGAGAATATTCTTTGGCTCCCCTTGTGTTGAATCAATAAATTTGGGTTGAATAATCTACCCTCGAAAACTGTTGCGACCCCCTATACTTGTGGGTTATCATGTATCGCTGGAGAGTGGAGCCCTAGGTTTGGAGCCGGGCTTGACTTCCACTGTCAGATTCAAACACCAGCGTCGCCTTCTGGCGCCCGGCCCGTGGGGCTGCACTGTGGCCTCAAGGCCGGAGACGATGAGCTAGCGGCCCGATCTCCAACGGCCGTGGCGCTGAAGCTGCCTTCTCCGCGTGCTGGCGCACCGGAACTTGGACCTAGGAATTGGGCCCACCACCAGTTCACCGCCAGATGGCGGTACCAGTGGCGCCCCAGGCCGACTGCTCGGCAGTCGGCGGGTGCGGGGGCACCTCCGCCCCTGAGACAATGGGGCCTCCGCCCTCCCTCTCCAAGGCCGGCTGGTCGCCTCCAACCCCTCTAGTCGGTGTCTGGCCCGCCGGCACCGGTGGCTCCGCACGCAGCGGGACGACGAGGTCTGGAGTCCGGCTGCAGGATGCCTCCTCCGCTTGTCCCTTGGCAGCCGCGTCCACCTGTGCCCTGGCCGCCGCGTCGGCTTGGGTCTTGGCTGCGACATCAGCCTCTGCTTGTGCCGCCTTGGCCGCCTCCGCCTTCTTCCGCTCTGCCTTCTCCCTCTCCTCACGCACCTCCCACGCGTTCCTCCCTGTTGCCTCCTGGAGGTCGGGGAGTGGGTCCACGCGATGGGGTTCCGCGAAGCCGCCTGCCGCCCCAATCACCGAGCCAGACGGGGCGCGCGAGAGAGAAAGCGGGGCCCTCCTCGACAAGATAAGAAAAGGAGAATAAGAGGTTTTCCGAGAAGAACAAAAGCAAACGCAAAGTAGAAACACAAAAAGGATCAAGACATTTACCTGGTCACCAGTGGGAGCCGCTTTGGGGCTTTCTAGAACTGGGCCGACTTCGCGGCAGCCGAGTTCCTGGGTGTCGGTGTCTAAACCGGCGGATCTCGGGTAGGGGTCCTGAACTGTGCGTCTAGGCGGATAGTAACAGGAGACAAGGGACACAATGTTTTTACCCAGGTTCGGGCCCTCTCGATGGAGGTAAAACCATACTCCTGCTAGATTAATATTGATGATATGGGTAGTACAAGAGTAGTTCTACCACGATATCAGAGAGGCTAAACCCTAGAAGCTAGCCTATGGTATGATTGTTGTTCGTCCTACGGACTAAAACCGTCCAGTTTATATAGACACCGGAGAGGGCTAGGGTTACACAGTAGTCGGTTACAATGGGAGGAGATCTACATATCCAGATCGCCAAGCTTGCCTTCCACGCCAAGGAAAGTCCCATCCGACACGGGACGAAGTCTTCAATCTTGTATCTTCATAGTCCGTGAGTCCGCCAAAGGTCATAGTCCGCTATCCGGACACCCCTAACCCAGGCCTCCTCAAGAGCCCCCTAACCAGGCCTCAATGACGACGCAGCCCGCGCCGCAGATTGTCTTCGGCATTGCAAGGCGGATTCCTCCTCCGAATACTTCATAGAAGATTTTGAACACAAGGATAATGTCCGGCTCTGCAAAATAAGTTCGACATACCATCATAGAGAGAATAATATTTACACAAATCCAATCTGCTGATGTATTCCGCAGCGTGACATCACACCACGACCACGTCTTGTCGAAGCAGAGATCGTGTCCCCTTATTCCGGGATTCTCATCAATACGGGCGTGGGTAACCCAACCATGCCATTAATTACGATGCTTGGGAGATAAGCGAGTTTTACCAGGCTGGTGGGGGCACGTAGTTTCGCCCGCCCATATAAGGGGATAAGGATCCACCTTTTCCATCTGCGCCTTCTTCCTCCTTCGCTTATCCATTTCGGCGCACTCGAGCTCCAGCGACCAAGTCCGCACTTCCCACCTCAACCTTCTCCAGCCATGTCCGGAGTGGGAGGCTTGTAGATGGCCTCCTCCGTCATGGAGGGGCACATCAAAAAGTTGAGGAAAGCCGGATACTTGTCCAATGACATCGCGCACCGGCTCCAAGACAAGGGGCCGCTCATCCCCACCCCAAGGCCCCATGAGAGGGTGGTGTTCCTTACCCATTTCCTCCGCGGACTAGGTTTCCCACTTCACCCATTTGTCCGGGGGCTCATGTTCTACTACAGCCTGGATTTCCACGATCTGGCCCCGAACTTCATCCTCAACATCTCGGAGTTCATCGTCGTGTGCGAGGCCTTCCTCTGCATCCAGCCCCACTTCGGCTTATGGCTGAAGACCTTCAATGTCAAGCCGAAGGTAGTGGGCGGCCACCAAGCGGAATGCGGAGGTGCCATTGTGGGCAAGATGCCCAACATCCTATGGCTCGAGGGCTCCTTTGTAGAGAACATAAAGGGGTGGCAATCGGGGTGGTTCTATGTCACCGAGCCGCGTAACCCTAAATGGGCAGCGGCCCCTGAATTCCGATCTGGCATCCCTACACGGCTCACCTCCTGGAAAGAGACAGGCCTGCCGTGGGGTAATTCGGAAGAGCTGACCGGACTCCAAACCTGCGTCCAAAACCTGGTGAACAAGAAGCTCAAACTTGTCAACATAGTCCAGGTCATGCTCATCCGCCGGATCCTCCCGTCCCAACAACGGGCTTTCAGTTTGTGGGAGTTTGATCCGGCACAGCTGTCGACATTCTGGGAACGGGGTCCCTGGACTTGCTCTCGCTCTGGCGGCCCATGGCGTGGGCTCTGAGGAGGCCCAAGACAGCCCAGCTTCATCAACGCATAAGCTCAAGACCTCGCGAGGGGCCAAGAGATTGCTGGGCGGACGACAAGGAGCTTCTCGGCACGGCCTCGCCAGGCTGGCTCATGAGGAGGCGGAGAGTTCAAGGCAGGGTACTCGTGAGGTGCCCATGACGCAAGCCATGACGCACCAAGGGCGCCGGTCGGCGCCAACCCGCATGCATTGTCCTCCTTTCCTCTTTGGTGCAAAGGAGCAAGCGCAGTGAGAGCATCAAGCAAAGGCATCCGCTTCTGCAACAAGACTCAAGACCAGCCCAACGGCCGGAAGGGAGTCATTGTGGAGCCCAAGCAAAGGCTATCACCAGAGCCTTCGGCAGGCGAGGACCAACTTTAGTCATGATAAGTGTACCCGATGTTCCACTTCAAAATGGCCAATTGTGGGCGCCCTTCCCCCTCAATATTTGGGAAGAGGCCCAGGGCCTTCGCCTATAAATAGGACTAGCCACCCACAGGGTAGAGGCAGCTGGATCGAGATCGGAATCATCATCTAGAAAGCAGTAGCTAGAGCGACTGAGCACCACCTAGCAGTTCATCGCACCCGCCAAGAACAGACCCTCGCGAGGCTGTTCTTCCTTGTATTGTTCCTCATCAGCCCAAGAGGCAATCTACCACACCACACACACTGGAGTAGGGTATTACACCACAATGGTGGCCCGAACCAGTATAAAACTCGTGTCTCTTGTGCTATTCCGTTAGTAGTTTCGGTCCCTGCGATTCGGCGAGGTGCGAGACGGTGGAAGGTTGGATCTCCGCGCGCACCAAAGTGTTCGAACCTTAAGGGTCTGCCGGAACCCGAAATACGACATCTGGACCGAACCCTAAGTAGGCTCTTCGACACTACATACGAAGACGCCTGGAAGGTGCTGTTCAAGGGCGTCGAGGCTCCCGTACCTGCTACCGAGGATCGCGGATTCAGCACGCAGCATCAAGCCAACACGGTAAGCTATTTTACCCTTTACGGGATACTTGTTTTTCATAGTTTGATTTTATATGGGATCTAAACTCCCTTACCTTTGACAGGATTGGCAGAAGACGTCCGGGCAGATTAACTGTCCGGCTCCCTTGCCCGAAGACCCAGCAGACGCCCGCTTGACAGGGCTGCTGGTTCCGGCACCTTACATGGTGCCGGAGAAGAAGGCCACGGAAACTCGAAAGAGTTCCCGGCGCCTGGTGGTGTCGGACTCGTAGTACGATGACTCCGAGGCGGACTCCTCCCGCGAAAATGAGGAAGAGGAAAGAGAGGTCTCTTCCCCAGCGGGGGGAGAGAAGAAAAGGAAGGCCGCCCCAACTAGGGGGGGCGGAGGGTCCAAGAAGGGAAGGACCCTTCCTGCGGACTACTCCACCAACGCCGACGACGGCGAAGAGGAGTGGCCATGCAAGGCCAAGCCCCTGGCAAAATCGTAAGTATCCGGATACCAGAGTAACTCATGGCGTTCCTTTGTTGCACAGTATCTTCTGATGCCGAATATATTATGCAGTCCGCCCTGAGCCTAGAGCTGGAGTCCCAAAAGGGTCCAGGCCAGGAGGAGGTGGTCCTGGAGGCGCCGCAAGGCGACCTCCCGGACTCCAGGCGCAAAGGGGACAAAACCCCCAACGGCTCCAAGTCCGGCCCTCGGCCGGACACCGCACTAGAACCTTCAGTGGTTCCGGAGTCCGGCAGCCGCCCCCCTAGTAAGAAGGGCAAGCCTATGACGTCGGTGACCTCCGTCCAACCGGAGGCACTAGATAATTTGCTGGAGGTGCTTAACGGCGCCTCCATCGACGAGGATCACTACACTATTATGAGTGTGGTGATCCGTATGTCTTCAGATCCGCCAAGAGCGGGCTGATCAAGCCTTGTGCTGACCTTCTAACAAAGCTTTGAGGTATGTATTTAAGATATGTAAAAATATTACCAGATAGACATTAGCCCTCGATGTTTCGGTTTGGTGTTCGGAAAGAAAAGCCGAACTAAGGATCAAAAAGATATACGCAGGAGTCTAACATAAGTGTGTCAATATGGGAATGCAGGCTGCGCTGCTGACCTCTGCCGCACTGACTGCGGAGGTCGATGCGTCTAAGTAGAGCCTCAAGCGGTCCGAGAACGAGCTCGGCCTTGCCAAGAAGCAGCTCGAGGACAAGGAAGGTAAGTAATACCTTATGTAAGTATATAAAAAAGATGTGGTTGCAAAAAATGACAGGACCAACGTGAGTATTACAGGGGCCACAACCTAGGTGGCAACCCTGAAGGAAGCGTTGTCAAAGGCCGAGGAAAATGCGGCTGTGGAGCATACCCAGCGAGAAAAGCAGGATGCGCGGGTGGCGGAGGTGCAGCAAGAGCTCCAGGCTCTTGTGAAGAAACACGAGAGTTTGGAGCTTGACTCAAAGACTTGAGAGTCCGAGCTTGCCTCTGCCCTTGAGAGCGCCAAATCTGCCAAGGCCGAAGCTTAAAAAGCCCTCCAAGAAATTGAGGTGATGAAGAAGATAGCGGCGGGTAAGGCATTCTTTATGCAAAGCAAGCACGCAAAAGTGAATTACTTGTTACTTACTCGAATCCGGAGCTCTCCAGGAGGGTTCGCAGATCTGCCCCGCAGTGTGTCCAACGCTGCCGCCTGCTACCGGGCCGAGGAGGGGAGCTCAGCAGAGAAGGTGTTCTGGTCTCAATATGCTAAGGCCGGACACCCGGTGCCCTTGAGCGACCAGCTGAAGCAGCTGGTCGAGCTCCATAAGGTGGCCGAATAGGCCATGAAGGGCCTCATAGTCCGGCTGTGGCCTGGGGAGGCCATGCCTGGGAGCTACTTCGGCTGGTGAGGCGGTGGTGGATGCATGTCCATGGCTTGAAGTAGTCAGCGCCCATATGCATCAAGGTGCCTCAGAGGGCCTTGCCCGCTAAAGTGCATTTGGGCAAGATGGATGCTAAGAATCTTGTGACGGATGGACCGCACGGGCAAGGAGCATCGCAAGCCCGAGATGTATTATGAGGGCATCCTGAAGGGTGCCCGCCTTATAGCGGATGAATGCTCCAAAGATGTAATTTTTGAGTAAACTCGCATTTGTGATCCTGTACGCTGAAAACTTGTTCATATGCACTAAGCAACGCTTTTGAATTTAAAATATTACCTTCTCGGCGGCCGCTTATTAAATTTGAGAGATGGCGAAGTCGTCGCTTCTCGCCCCCATGCCACGAAAGTGGGGTGTGCGGATAAACTTGAGCGCTCTTTTTCCCATTCTTGGGTCCTTCGAGGAGGCGCCAACACAACGTAACAAGGCAATCAGACTATAATGCTTGAACACTCTCACTTAGCCATAGAATTCTATAATTTTAAATTTCGCGAAGCCTCAGGTATTCGAAGACCGAGTTCGGGCCGCTATCCTCGCCTAGGCCGGACAAAGCCGACTCGCCTAAGCGGCATAAGTCTTTAGGGACTCGAAAACCTCTCTAACAGCGACCAACTCGCCTCTATCATGACGTCAGTTTAGCTTTCCCCTAAGGTGCTTAGCCCAGCTCAACCGGGCACAATCGCAGTGGTTCTCCCAGCGCTACCTTAGCCGATATAACGGAACGTAAGGTACCAAAACATGGGAGCCAGGCAAACCCAACTATTGACCCAAGACATGATTCGAGCCGATGCATATAATGCTATAAGTTCGGGTGCCAGACTCGTGAGAGTGTTCGGACTTTCACACCATATTCGGGGTACGAAGCCCTCGGTGTATTGGCCGCACTAAAGTGTACGGTTGCATAATGCCATAATCTGAACATATTTACATAAAAAGGAATGCAATAATAGACAAAAGCTATGTATTGTTTATTCGAAAAGTCTGCGGTAAAAGCAGAATGATACAAATAGTGCGATAAGCAAGAGATGAGACTATGTGACATGTCCCCCTCCAGTGGTGAGCTGCGGGATGATATGTGAAACAAGTATACCGCTTGTTATAGAGACCACTGGACACTGACGAAGCTTTACGCCTCCCCGCTGTTGCATCGTGTGTTCGGCGACAGACCGCCGCAGGCCTTCCGGAGAGTGGAGTCCTGAGAGTAAGAAAAAAAGAATGACAAAATCGGGAGCCCCTAATGCGGTTGAGCCGCATTTTTGGCATGCCGTGGTCATGCCCGTCCCCCTATGCCCATGGTATTTCCAGAGCTTAATTATGTACGCAGTAGTACTGGTTTCACGCAATTCGCGAGGGCTGGGGTTAGCCACATTGCTACGCGTGTTCGGAACGTGCCAGCGGTCTTGTTTTAGGTTACTCGGGCGCTTTGACGGTGTCCGAACGCTTAATAGCCGGACTCGAGAATTGCCTTGGGAGGCTGCTTTGTACTTCCGCCATGAGGGCAGCCGTGCTCCTCCGCTCGGGCGAGCTGCTCGTGTTTCCATTGATCGTAATGACTCCTCGAGGGCCTCGCATCTTGAGCTTGAGGTATGCATAGTGCGGCACCGCATTGAACTTTGCAAATGCGGTTCGTCCAAGCAAGGCGTGATAGCCATCATGTATGCGGACTATGTCAAGATTAACTCCTCACTTCAGAAATTATCCGGGATCCAAGACCACCTCAAGTGTAACCGAGCCTATACAGCTTGGCCTCTACACCTGGTATGACGCTTTAAAGGTCGTCTTTGTGGGTTTAACTTTGAGGATCTATGCCCATTTTTCGCGACCGTATCCCGATAAAGCAGTTCAAAGTTGCCGCCGCCCATAAGGACTCTAGTGAGGTGAATCCACAATGATTGGGTCTAGAACCATCGTGCGAATCCGCCATGGCGGATGCTAGTGGGTGGTCCTTCGATCAAAAGTGATCGGGCAGGAGGACCATGGGTTGAACTTTGGGGCGATTGGCTCCAACGCATACACGACTCCTGAGTGCACGCTCCGCCTCCCTTTGGGTATGTGGGTTGCGATATCATGTTCACCGTCCGCACTTGTGGGGGAATCCTTCGCCCCTATTGTTCGGGCGGCCGGGCCTCCTCGCCATCGCTATGCAGCCCTTGTCATTGTTTTCGCATTTAACTTGCTTTCCGCTTGAACACCCAACAATCCCTCGCTGGTGTGGTTATTGGTTTTCGGGTGCGTGGTATCCGCACGAGCGATCGAGTATTCGGTCCAAACCGGACGGGCCCGGAGAATTTCTTTTGAATGGCTTTTTCCACGACAGGTTTAGAGCTCTCGTGATACCGCAATAATCGCGTATCTCCGATTATCGCCATTAATGCGGCGCTTGTGCTTGTTGCGACGCTGACCTGCCATTACCGTCCTTGGTATCCGGAATTACTGTGGACTCCTGGTCATGTTATTACTACGAAGCCAGCTAATCATCTTCTCCCCGAAAAGCGGGTCATTAGTGTTGTGAGGGCTGCCATGGATTTCGCTTTTCCTGTCCCTAGGTGCCGGGCAAGCCATTCGTCACGGATGTTATGTTTGAAGGCTGCGAGGGCCTCTGGCGTCCGACACTGACTATTTGATTTTTCTTAGTTAGAACCGTGTCCAGAATTGTCCGGCCGATTCTCCGGCTGCTGAATTATGTGGCTTAGGTCATCGGCGTCCGGTGGTCGCATTATAGGTGCCCGGAAATTTTCGAGGAATGCGTTTCAGTGTCCTCCCAACAACCAATTGACTCGGCGGCAAGCTGTTAAGCCAATGCCGAGCTGGTCCTTTAAGCTTGAGTGGGAGGTATTTGATGGCGGTAGATCATCACCAAGGGCCATGGATATGAAGGAGATAATCCTCGATCCATACCGCAGGATCTGTTGTGCCATCGTATGATTCGATGTTTACGGGTTTGAAACCCTCGATTTGATGATCCATTACTTCATCCGTGAAGCATAGTGGTGTGTGGAGCCTCCAGACGGGCTATATCACGATGTAGCTCAAATGATCTTTGTCTCGTGTTCGCCCGGACGAATTGTCATATCCGCATGACGGTTATCGCCACGCTGTGGGTAAAGCCCACGCCGATCCGTAGATCGATCTTGTTTGCCTTGCCTTGTCCTCCAATATATCTCGCAGGTCCGGCGATTTCCCGCCTTGGTATTCTTTGAGCAACGCCGGGTGCGGCTTGAGTGGAGGGCCGAGAGGCTCTCCGTCAGCGGCCACGAGGTGGCCGGTCGGCCGCCATGCGCCTGGTGATGTAGGTTTATGTGCTTCCTCCTCTAATCGGGGTAGCAGCCTGCGCTTTGGGTAGCTCTTGGAGGGGCGCTCGAAGTTCAGATTCTTCGCCGCAAGGACTTCAGTCCATCCGGCGGCCAGCAAGTCTTGGTCAGCTCTAAGTTGTTGCTTTTTTCTTGAGGCTGCTCGCCGTGGCCATAAGCCCGCGCTTGAAACGCTCTTGTTCGACGGGATCCTCGTGCATGACAAATTGCCGTCGTCGAGGCTTGCCTCGCTCTTCGGAGGGAGGCATGTAATTATCGCCCTCTACCTCTCTCGCTCGCCGCTTCTCATGAGGGCTGGCTTCCATCCTCCTCAGATTGAATCTCGCTGGAGCAGGTTGTCTTCGCACTCTCTGGGTGTTATTATCTCCCGGCCGGAATCGCCATTTTGCTTTGGCGGGATTAAGAGCGCGCCACGACGCCGGGCGCTTAGCATGCTTCTTGGAGGGGTTATCCTCCGTTGTTCCATCGCCATTCCCTTCTTTTGGGGTGTCCATCATGTATATGTCGTATGACGAGGTGGCCTTCCTGTCGGATTTCGGGTTCCGGCAGACCCTCTAGGTTCGAACTCTGGGGTGCACGCGGAGATCTCACCCCCTACCTACCTGCACCTCACCGTCTCGCTAGGATCTAAACTATGAAAGGAACAACACAGAGAGACATGTGGTTTATATCGTTCGGGCCACCATTGTGGTGTAACACCCTACTCCAAAGGTGTGGTGTGGTGATTGCCTCTGGGCTGATGATGAACAATACAAGGAAGAACAGCCTCGCGAGGGTCTGTTCTTGGCTGGTGCGATGAACTGCTAGGGGGAGTTCGGTCGCTTCTCTCTCTCTCTCTCTCTGCGATTGATCTCTCGATGCCGGATCCTGGATCATGTGGTGGCTAGTCCTATTTATAGGCAAAGGCCCTGGGCCTCTTCCCAAATATTGAGCGGGAAGGGCGCCAATAATTGGCCATTTTGAAGGGGAACATCTAGTACACTTATCCTGACTAAAGTTGGTCCTCGCCTGTCAAAGGCTCTGGTGGTGACGCCAGCTTGGGCTCCATGATGATTTCCTTCCTGCCGTTGCGACGGTCTTGGTCTTGTTGCACCGAAACAGATGCCTTTGCTTGATGCTCTCGTCAAGGCTTGCCCCCTTTGCACCAAAGAGGAACGAGGACACATGCTGGCTGGTGCCGCCGGCGCCTTTGGTCGCTCATGGCTTGCGCCATGGGCACCTCGTGAGGTACCCCGCCTTGATCTCTCGCCTCCTCAGCGAGCTGTACCGACGAGGCTGCCTCGAGGAAGTTTCGTCAGTCCGCCTCATGAGGCTTGGCCCCTCGCGAGGGTCTTGAGCTTGTGCTGATGAAAATGGGCCGTACTGGGCCACCCCTTGAGCCACGTGTCACGACCGGATTTTCAACAAAATACTTATTGAGAAACCGATCTTTAGGTCCCAATATAAGAAGAATTATCCTTACTGGTAGACAAATACTTGATGCCGAATGCCAGTAGCAAAAAATATATTACAGGGTTGAGCTGAGGCTGCTCAACAAATTATTACAAACACGCCAATATTGTACATAAGGGCAGTCATGACGCAAGGGCGTGGTGGCATGCTACTGACTCGAGATAAAGGTGGTGGTGGATATATCACAGTGGAGAGGATAACAAGACTCCTAAACTGCCAGCTCATCAAGCGTCGGGGTGAGGCTCGATGAATTTATTCGGGTAGTGGAAGCGGATATAATACAGTGACCAAATCCAAGATCGCACGAGACTGACTGGGAGTCCTCTAGGCGTCGGACTCGCTATCGAACTCTTCATCCATGAGATCACCTTCATCAACATCTGGCCAAATCAACAAGCCAGGTGAGTACTTTGAAAGTACTCGCAAGACAGTTCGGACGTAAGATATAATAAATGTCTGCATGAATGTGTCATGAACAATTAACAATGCACATTCAAATAATAATTACTTGCACAACATGATAAGTAAAAAGGAAGTCGGGCGGTGGTCTTCCCGAAATCCCAACAAAATAACTAAAAGCCGACCGGGTGTCTGGAGCGACGCCCCGAAGGGTAAACAAAATAAATTATCATGTCGTAGTCGGGCGTCTAAGCGACACCACATAAAGGGCTTATATTGAAAGTAAATGACATAACGCCAGCGAACGGACGTCGGAGCGACATCGCAGAGTGGCTTATATCGAAGTAAATAACAAGTTGCGCCATAGTCGGACGCTCGAGCGACATCGCAGAAAAGGGCTTATATCGAAAGTAAAAACAAGCGTACACAATGGACGCCTGAGCGACATCACGTAAAGGGCTTATATCGAAGTAAATAACAAGCGCGCATTACCGGACGTCTGAGCGACATCGCAGAAAGGGCTTATATCAAAAGTAAACAACAAGCGCCACGGGCCGACGTCTGAGCGACATCGCAGAAAGGGCTTATATCGAAAGTAAATAACAAGCGTACATAGTCGGAGGTCTGAGCGACATCGCAGAAAGGGCTTATATCGAAGTAAATGACAAGCGCATTACAATCGGACGCTCACGACATCGCAGTAAAGGGCTTAAATCAAAAGTAAATGACAAGTGTGCCACAGTCGGACGTCTGAGCGACATCGCAGAAAGGGCTTAAATTTTAGCACTCATATCTGATAAATTCACAAGGACATAATACTCATAGAAAATATACAACACATAATAATAAACGGGTTAGTCCATCCACAGGAATAAGCTCTTAACACCCAACTGTTTCACCGGAGTTTTTGTCACTGAGACTGACACCTGACAAGATAAGTTGAACACAGTACTTGGACATGGATAAGATGATTCAAAGGATATTGACTCTGTAGAGTTTGTACTAACTATCCACAGCCAACGGATTTCTGTAGTCACGAGGACTAGTTCCCTTTACGGTATTTCGGTAGAAACACATCTAACCAATACACACCCATCCCACCTCACGATGCCAGGAATCACCCTAGACAACGTACAAGAAAAACTTTGAGACGGGAGATCACAACCTCGAATAGCATGGGATCAAATTTATATCGCCATGCGCATTAGGGGTGCCCTCTCGGTCCCAACCGAAACACCCATGCCCCTCGACCGGATGACGAGCTTTAATCCAGGGCCATGGAACCCTCATC